>BMAO01013076.1:0-600000 GCA_019973975.1 Trichonephila clavata | reverse complement strand
CATAAAACAAATCTTTAACAAAAATAATACAGAGATCAATCAGATTGCTAAGCTCCATATTATTTTAGCCTATCAATCGAAACTGTCTGAGAACGGTTCTACATTTGCATATGAATTTTTATTTAAATAGATTATTCTACAAGTTCTATTATTTTAGAAAACCCTCTATAACAAATGTAGAATATTTATTTTGAACTTATATTAAATTTGAAATATTTTAATAGAACAATGAAATGAAAATTAATAATTAATAGGTTCTTAAATTTTTTCAATTTTTGAACGGATTTATTACTTTCCTTTTTTTTTTAGTTCGAAAAAAAAATGCTTGACTCTACAAACCTCTTTGTAATTGACTTCTTAATTAAATTCAATAAATTCTTATATCTTTTCTAACGTATCAAAGTGTCATGTATTCCTATAATATACAAATCTGTTTTAATAGATGCAGTTAAACTGATACAACTTATAATATTTAAAGTAATTTAAGCAATTATCGTTAATTTTACTTTTGTTTTCAGTAACATATAGCACCCTTCAGGTTGATTGGGAAGTGTTAATTGCTTACAAACATACAATAAAGGCAAACTAACTTTACATAGAGATCAACTCAAATATTATTTAAACGTTTTATTTGGTTAATTCTTACAAAATATGATTATTTCCAATTAAAAGTGTCCATTCGTTATTTTTTTTAAATGTGTATGTATAGATAAATTTATTTCAAAAATCGTGACAAACTTTTCTATAAGTTTATAAACTCTAAAAATAAAATAATTACTTTCATTGTATTTAATAGTTCTATTTGATAAACAAATAGTTGATAACTTCTTAAAATATATTGGAACACACAGCAAAAGAAAAATGTTCTAACTTTACGTAAAATTAAGCCAAGCCATGTTTTGTAAATAGATAATCTAAATCTGGAATTTAAGCAATTAGAATTTTGCATTAAAGGAAACATTTTAACAAAACGGAATAAATATTTTTATTTCAGATATAAAAGAAATTTATATTATGTCATATGTTTTTTTTAATTCATTTATTCTGATAAATAAGAACTAAAACATTTTTAAATAACTTCCGAGATTATATTTGTCAATTAACAAAAAGAGTTATGTAAAGTATTGTTATAATTTTCAGTCAAGAATTTTAAGAAATTGAAAAAAATGGATTGAGTGTGAGTGAATATTAACGTCGCACTGTTTTAGCTACATGAGGTCTTTTGACGACACACAGACCTCGTAATTTTGAACTATGGTCAAGTAACGAGGACGACACCTGATCTGGCACTCCCTCTCCTGACTGCCACACCACACCAACAGGAGGACGTTTGAGGTCTTGAAAGATTTAGCGTGCATCACTCCCCTACATGATGGGACTATAGAGGTACTGGCTCGAACTCATGACACGCCAACCACGATTCGATACCTTAACCACTTGGCTACCACGGCCACCAAAAGTGGATTAGAAATGAATACTTATAATCAAAACTATTGTTAAGTTTTCTACTTTGTTATAAAGATAGTAGAGCATGTACAAACATAAATTTCATTCTTAGACATATTATCGCATGTAAACTATAAAATTGTATGAGGTTTTTTACGTTGTAATAATCCTATTACGTTCGGTAAGTAATTTGATCTGTTTTTCAAACTGCTTACATATCAATTTTTTTCTGGTTTCAAGGTTTTAGCCGAACAAATAATACCTTTCCTGTAAGCATAGATAAGCAAGCTAAAATTGGATTAGTTGATGATTTCATAACATTTTGTCTTAAATAATTAGTTCAATAATCATTCTCAAAAAGCATAAAAAATTCAGAATATTTATCATTCTTTTGCAAGACATGTGAATTTAAAAGATTTTAGTGCACAAATTATTGTGAAGAATTTCGATTAACTATATATATAATAAGCTTAAAAAGAAGTAAGACTTTGCCTAAAAGCAGAATTTATCGCACATGTAAGTGAAGTCATAGCAATATATAAATAAAAAAATTATATATTTTACAAAATAACTCTGAACTATTTAGGTTATTTTTTCAAATAGAGATTCATTTTAAATAAATGATAACAACAAACTAATTAAAGCTTACTTCTTATTCACATTTATTCGCTAATAAATAATGAATAATATAAACATAATCAATTAAATTTTGATGAATTGAAATAAATAACTAATAGATGCTATATTTTATAATTGTATGCAATAAATTATCGTTCACGGCAAATTGCTTGCATTTAATTTTTTAAAAAAGTCTGCAAATATTTAAACTGTACAATAATGAGCTAGGTAATAGCCTATTTATATGAATCTCAACACTCTTATTTGTAATTTTTGTTTTCGCTGATAAACAACCTGCGGATCTTTTAAGTTTCAGTTTCTCGCGTGATATGAGTGGAGGGAGAACATTTTAAGTAGTTCTCCAATTACATTGCTCTCTGAGTCTCTGTCCCACCTCCAATTAAAAGTAATATTCTTTTCTTAATGAAACTCATTAACAGACAGAGATCATAGCAGCAAGGTGTTCTAAGGTAACGATACAACACGGAATCAGCATCCTAAGAACATTAATTGCTTACGCTTTATGAAAAGAGGCGGCGGCGTGTTTACAAAGTGTGCAGAAATTGATAAAAAGAAGATACTTATTCATCTAGAGTTTGAATTTGAAAAGAAAATGCAGCGAGTTCTAGCGTTCAGAAAAATAGTTTGTTTTCCACTATTCTATGCATTTATTCGTCGCAGAAAATTTCGAAGCTTCGACGCAATTCGAAACAGAGAAAAATAATTTGTTTTCCAAGTCTGAATAAAATGGAAGAGTTGGATCTTTTGATCTAGTGCTTCTTGCAGTATAATAACTCGTTTTGCTTTTAAACGGAAAAAAATCTCAAAATGTATGTTTGCATAAATTAAATATTTTTCTCCAACTATTCATTTCGTATGCTTGAAATGAATTAAATGCATACAGTTTCCCAAAGGTAATAAATGCATAAGAGTATACGCGATGTTTTGACTATTGTATTGGAAAATCATTAAAGAAGCATGTAAAGGTTTCTTTTAAAAGGTTCTCATCTGAAAATTCTACAGTTTCGGAGAATAGCGATAGCTTATTTTGTATAATCATAAACTCCACAAAACTTGTGTAAAATCATCCATATTTCGATGGATTTTGCAAAGTTTAAAAAATTTGTTTTCAATAATGTTAATAAAATTAATGTTTAAAGATATATCATATCGCACTTTAATTATTAACATAATATCTTGCATAAACATGTTGAAATGGCAAAATATTTTTGTTATAAGGGTGTAGTTTAAGTATTTAACATACTTTTTTCCCTTTTAGGTCATTATTACATAAACTTAAATTATACATTTTCTTGCTTTCAGGAAATGTAAAATTTATTGCAATAATGTATTAAAATAGCTTTTAAATTATTTTTGTTGCATATTTAAGGAATTAGATAACTATCTTTGTGATACTTTATTAAATTAAGCAATTGAATTGCAAACTTTTCATTACTTAGACCAGTGATTCTCAATTATGTTCCGCGGTATTTTTATGTGCCACCAAATTCTTAAAATGTACCATCAATTTTTTTATAAAAAAAATATTAATTATACTTTGAGAAAAAAAAATTAAAACCATAACCGAATCATTCGGCAGTTTTATAGAAATAAACTAAGGGTACTCGTGATATATTTAACTTATTCTTTTGCGGATAGATAGAGAAGTGTATTAAAGGTTAGTAAAATCCTTTTAAACTTATTTAATTGTTAGTGTACCGCTAAATTTTGAAATTGTTAACAGCGTACCGCAATAAAATAAAGGTTGAGAATCACTGATTTAGACTAATTACACTGTAAAATAATGCTTTCGCTTTAATTTTTCTTTAATTTTGAAGCATATTGACCAGGGAAATTATATCATTTATGCCTTTTATATGTAATCCATTTTTTAAAAACTTAAAATTAGTGTAACAATATATCTCTCTCTCACACACACATAAGAAGCTTTTCTTTTTTTGTCTCCAAGGATGTTCAAACAAATTTGAAAATATTTTTATGCTTTACTTCAAATCAGTGCTATCATGATTATTTACTGCATTGTTGCGAAATATAATTTTGTATAAAAATACAAAAAATGCTAATAATTAGAAACTTTAAAACACTTAAATAATTGAAAGAATTTCTAATTACTTTAAATAGATTTTTTTTACACTGTCTGGCTTACAGAGAAGTGCATAAACATGATAATCACTTATGCAGTATATAAAAGTTGTACATTTTGATTGTAAGACATATTTAAAATTTCCTCCATAGTAAATTTAATACTCTCATTGTTATATTTAATTGTTTATATATAACTAATATTCAAATAAACGATCAATGGAGTATACATATAACTAATACACCAGTTGACTGCTTCAACGACAGTGTTCAGGAAAATAATAATTCTTTTGTAAATATTTGAAGTTTTACATTAATAAGCAGAATTATGAATATATCTCTAATGAATAATTACAGAAATAACAAAAAGTGTAAATTCGTTTGAAGATTTGAGCTTACTCCTATTTAGTTCATGTCTCCGCATTCCCATCGATGATTTTTCCCTTTCATTGACCGTGAAGGGAAAAAGTTTTCTGAGAAGGCATTTGACAGTTAGCGCCCTCTATCTTTCGTTACTGGCAACTAAGCAAGGTGCAGGAGAGGAAAATGTGAAATTCTTATTGCGCGTTATCTTTTCTTCTTCATCTTTTTTTTTTTTTAAAGTAATTAGAGATAAAAAATTATTATACTTTTAACAGAGTGTAGTTAATTTGCTCAGTGAAAGTTTTGGAACATGTAACTATTGATAAAAACGTAATTTTCTTTAAATGCCAACTTCTAAATTAACGAAACATATCTTTTAAATTGTTATTACTTGTCAGTTATTTTAAAAAGAAAGTAATTAATTAGAAAGTTTACTAAATATCATTTTGATATTTCCTTGTTGTTTCAGTGTTTATAAATACTCAATGCTTGAACGGAAAGTTCAGAAAAATCAATTAGAAAATTATAATGATTTAATGATGGTTATATTAGAATTATTTTTTAGAAAATAAGATTTTAAGTTTGTTTATTTCAATCCATTGTAGATTTAAACGTATTAAAAATTACTATATTTTAATGAAAGAAAAATTTAACTTTGCAAATAATATAATTTTTTATTATAATTATTTTTAAGTCGCATTCAGTTTCTTAGCATTAAATAGTGGCGCACACAGGAATTTTTCGAGGGGTGGTCCAGGGTCAAAAGTCCACTATTCTCGTACCCTGCTTTAATATATTCTTTTGATTTTGTCGGATGTCGGGAACAAAATTAATAAAAAATTAATTATTGAATAAATAATTAGCATTAATTAATAAAATAAACTATTAGTAACAAATACTTAATTTAACTTTACGTACTGTATACATAGAATTATAATCAATAGAGAAAAAATCAAGGGCCATAGGGGGGCTGGGACAGTGGAGCCCCCCCCCCCGTTTGCCTTGTGTGCGCCTCTGGCATCAAATGTTTCTTAATAATTTTTTTAATTGAAAACTAATAGAATATTGAAAAATCTTTATGGAAGTAAATATATTAGAGGTGTGAAATATCTAATTAAGATTTTAACAAAAATTATTATTATTATTTTTTTGTAATAATTAAATATGAAACAGATCCAAACCTCCAATTGTTAAAAATGGAAAGCAATTGATGCAATTATGCGTATTTTAAAGCAAAAAATGAAATACATTTCGCTTACAGTTTTAAAAAACTTTGCTGAATAAATGAATGAATGCCTTTTGAAAAAAAAAATTAACAAATGAACAATTTGTTCTCAGTTTTCTTCAGAAAATAAAATATTTGCATACATTTTCATATAATCGGTACTTTTTAACTTTCGATAAATAGTTTTTGTGAGCAAAGGATATTAATGTAGAGAGAAATAACTAATAATTTATTTTATAACCTTCATCGTTTTTATACCATATCAATTAAATTTTGAACTGAAACATTTCCGTGTACAATATTTGACTCAAAAATAAAGGATTTTGTAATGTAGGGCATTTGTGAGTTTTTCTTCAGAAGTTATTTAATGATTCTTCTTAGCAGATACCTTACGTGAATTAAATGCTTTGCTGGTATCAAACTAAACACGGAAAACAGAACGTGTGACCTCAAAATTTTTACTTTTTTAGACCGAATAAAATTGCTTTGATATTTATGGCGAGATCAAAAAAGTAGTGAATCCGGAAGTGATCTTCTAGGTCAGATTTTCAAGGCTAAAAAATGAAAGTCAAGGTAAATGAGATCTCAGACGAAAGAGGAAGTAGAACTTGGTTTTGTGTTTGTTACCCAAGGACATTTTTCTGTTAATTTATTCCCAAAAAAATCTTTATCATTACTTTATTTTTTATTTGTTTCGAGTTGCAAGGTTAAAAGAAACTAATTACTCATTAGAATATTTAAAACACCTATTATAGAATGCACATTTGATTTTTTTTTGTCAGAAAAGCAATTTAAATATTTGCTTCTGATAAAAAAAGGCAAAAAATTGCAAACAAAGGATATAATATATCTTGCGTAGTGAGATTCCATTTCATAAGATGTGATTAATCATAAACAAATTGGTAAATATATCTGCGATACAGGATTTTGTATTAACTGTAAATTTGTTTAAATGGTTAGAACCAGTTAATAATTAATAAACTAAAGAGTACATTTAACGGATGACAATTTTAGATATTTTTTTTCTTTTTAAAATACAAACTCTTTATTTATAATTACTATTTTAGCCAAAATTACCTCATGGATACACAAACCTGGCACTCAAATGATACATACAAATGTGTGTGTGTGCATAAATGGTTTTTTTTTTTACTTCTAGATTTAAAGGTATACAATTTATTTTTAATTTACATTTTCTGGTGCTGAATTTTTTACTTCGATTTGTTGAAGACAAATATCGTAGCTGTTATATTAATTAATACATGGTTACACCAAGGTTAATAAACTTTGTATTCATTTTCTTTTTCAAAAATAACAGTTTGTATTTTATGAACAAATTGAAAGAATGTAATAGAATCTTAATGGTTCATGTTTACTTTTGAAAAATCTGTGATATGTTTCAATTTAAATTTTCCTTTTCGATTTCTGACATAAGACTTGTTTTCTTGAAATTATGAGTAATGTTTTATGTATTGAAAATTTTTCATAATTTTTTTCTCTCTCTCAACACATATTCATAGAATTAGTTTGAAAAAAATTGTAACTTTTAAAAATTTAAAAACATAATATTTTGTCCTATTTAGTATAGACAACGCATTTTTAAAAAAAATCGTATTTTTATAATGTTATCGTGAGATGTTCAATTTTTATAAAATTTTGGGTCAAAATTTATGACCTGTGTTTAGTGAAGTTTTCTTCTTTAATAATATATGAATAAAGGCTTGAAACTTTTTAAAGTGAATTACAAAAAAATACATCAACTTATCTTAGTAAAATACTTTGTTGAACCTTATGATCTTTGCTGAACTGCTTAAATACTCTTTGCTCTCTCTCTCTCTCTCTATATATATATATATATCATAATACCATAATTCCTACCTAGGTTTCGCTGCACTGTAGTAAAAGATTTAAGATGAATACAGCAAAAAAGAACAAATAAAATAATACAAAAAAATCAAGGTTTTTTTTTTAATATTTGACAAGTGTTCCATATGTGAAGCCTTGGTCACGCGGCATATATCAATGTGATCTTCCAGTTTTTTTCACACTCTACTCAACTTGATACTATCAACGCACGTGTTATCTTTTTCTTGTTATCCATGTTATTCGAAAACGTGTTCTTTTGCATATTTTCTCCCCCCCCCTTTGATGCGCCATACTATAGAACTGCATGAGATGATAACACGTGCTGTAATTAACGTTATTAGTATCATGTTGAGTAGAGTGTAGCAGGAACTGGACTATATATGCATTGACGTACGATGTGTGATCACATAAATTACATCTGTAAAACATGTATATAAAACTTGAGATCTTTCTGTATTATTTCATGTTTTTTAATGTATTTGTCTTAGTTTTTTCTCTACAGAATTCTCCTATATATATATATATGGGGGGGGGGAATACTTCGTCGAAGATATTTTCCTTTTGTTAATTTAGATGTTTATGTTCTAGTCGTGCCAAAATGGATGAGAAAGCTCGACGATTGTTACATCTTCCTTTATTACTTTATGTACAACATATTAACAAACACAGAACATATACACTCACACAAAACTACTATGTATAAGATGCAAAGCGAACAGTTCTAAATCGTTTTCCAAACAGCTTAAATCTTCCAGAACATTCAAGTCTTTTTACAAAATGATGCCAACTGAAAGTATATAACTCCTAATTTAATTAATAAACCAAGTCCTGGAGGGCTCAGGACCATCATAGATTAAAAAGCCATCAAGGGAAAATTAAAGGGGAATTATTACGCACACACATCTATATATATATATTTACATATTACTTATATTCTACAACATAATTTATTTAATCTCTGGCTCATGCAAAAAACCTACACAGAATTTAAACATAGTAACTTTTAAAATTATTAGTACATAATTTGACATTTGAAACTATGTTAATTATCAAGAAACGATACATTTAAAGATGTTTAAATTCTTTAAGAGCTCGTGAAATTTTTATTGAAATAAGAACCTTAGTTTCAAAATACTCGAAATAGTTCCTTATTTCTTTGAATATTCACATGAATTAACTAATTTTCCCACTGTCAATTATTTTCTTTATTATGAGTTATATTATTTACTTCACATTGTGTATGTGATCAATGTTGGTCTCATAATTTTCGGAGCCTTTATTAGATCAGGAAATGAAGCAATACTCTTAAAAGGAAAAACTAATAATTTAATCATGATAGTTTATCCGTAGTATTTGAAAACTGTAAATTAAATTTAGCAATAATTGAATTATTGCGTATGATAAATTAGGTTGTTTTAGCTATGAAATATTTTGTAGTTAGAAAAAAAATGGGCTCATGGCTTATCTATTTATTTGAATAATATTCATCTAACCACTGGCGTAGCTTGTCCTGTGAGGGGGCCCTATATCAAAACTCCCTGGGGAACTTTTTTGGTACCCCTTAACATTTCACAATTTTTTTAGCACATTTTGTGGCCGTTGATGTGTGGGGGCCCCGTATCATTGATACGGCTGTATCTACGCCCCTGATTCTAAAACAAGTTTATAAAAATAGCTTAAAAGTTATTTATTAAAATTTTTTCCTCAATAACAGAACATATTTAATTAGTTGTTATGCAAATTGTTTAAATGTTTTTATGTATTTCATTTATATTTTTCATCATATATGAACGCATAATGAGAAATGTGTTATGCATATTGGATGCATCACTATGATTCTGTTCATGACCTAGATATAGAGCTAAATAATTAAGTTTTATATATTTCTGTTACCATCTCTTTTGTTGGTATCATGTTCTGCAGTTTTTCTTAGCTTTTTCAAGTTTAAAACGATTAAAATTAAAATTTTAAATGAAAAGTTGTAGAGGGAAAAGAATTAATTCACTCAATAAATTATTAAAAAATGTACTTCTCTATCTTGATGAAGAAATACTAGCAATGCTAAATAGTCGTTATTATTTTCATATAAAAAAGTTTTTAATAAAAAACATGAAATTAAAAAACTTTTGCTAGAGTTGGCAATCTGATATAAATATCATGAAAACTTTTACGTCTTACTGTCTAATTTCAAATAATCTTAGAAATAAGTCTTTAAAAATTATGACAAATTTATTTTGAAATATTGTTTCTAATTTGAAAAGGTTGAGAATACTTCAGTTGTTTTCTAGTTAAAACATATGTCACATGGATTGAATCAGTTTTCAAGGATATAAGTGTGATAAATCGGTCTGGAAAAAATTCCATTTTAAGGTGAAATTGTTAAATATACAAAACCTAAATGTTGTTTTTGTATTTGGTCACTAGAGAGTAATGATGCTGAATTCGTGCACAGAGAAGGCCACAATTATTTTTTGACAATAAAAATTATCAAGCAGGATATCAATCAAAAGATTTGTAAGAGAGAGATTTATACACAAACTGAGAATCATTGTAATTTTTTATTTTTACATGCACATTCACATTCTATGAATTAAAAGTATTCTTCACTTCAAAGATTGGAGCATTATGGAGGCAAAACTGTTTAAAACAAGCTAATAGTTTAATTAGGAAATATGTTCTCTAACATGCCTTTTTACTTACTCGATCGCAAAAAGAAGATCAACTTTGCTTTAAGAAAGCCAAACACGAAAAGTCCAATTTTTTATATGAATTACATTAAAAAAAAATGTGATATAAAAATGATTATAAGTGATTATATAAAATTTCTAGGAAGAAACAGGTAGAAAGGAATTGCGAAAAAAAAAGTGATTAATATGAAGAACTGCTTTAATTTGAATATAAGTTTAAAAGGTAATCTCTTAAATTTTATTACAAAATGAGAATATTGTTAAATATAAATGAGTTAAGAGAACGCTAAACATAGAAGTGCTATCTTCTTTGATCAATTGTATTAAAAATATAAGCTGTGGGAAAAACTCTGGAAAGTGTATTTATTATATGTATCATATAACATGGAATACATAAAAAAATCAAGAAACATAAGTATCTAATTTAAATTTGGAAATAAGTTTTATAAGACTACTTTTTTATTTCATAAGGCGAGAATAATCACATTCAATTGTTAATAGCTCTAAACATGAAAAACCAGTCTTCTTAAAAATGAATTATATTTCTCAAAGCATTTCGTATAATCTTTTTTTTCCCTAAGAGCTTTGTCTTTGAATTTCATGGTTGTCATAGTGTAGATTTTTACAATGATATAATTTCAATGGTACAAACCAAACCTTTTTTAATCTTCTTACCTACATTGAATCTTTTTTTTATGTATAGGATTGATGCATTTGACTTAGAGGCACACATATTAAGTTGCATGTATTTTATTTCTCATGATAATAAAAGGAAAATAGTTTCAATGACTTAGAATTATTATATAACTTAAAGTATAATATTTAAAACTTATTTTCAACTTAATTTTTTATGCCTGTTTCTCAACTACACAAAGTTTTAAAGAAGATCAAGAGATTTATATTTTAATAAATGTAAATCTCGCTCTCAGTTAAGGATGCATTAGAATATAATATTCCAAAGGATAGGTGCATTAATTATAAATAAAATTGAGAGTGTTTTAAATTATATTTCATTTATATAAATTATTTGATATTTGTCGGGGGGGGGAGGATCTTTAGCTCTCTTGAAAAAAAATGTAATAGCATTTTTCTTTAATCCTAGATATTTATAAAATAAAAAGATGGAAAATTTTTTGATCTAACATTTTCAGTTAATCCCAAAAAAGGAAAAATAAAATGTTCTACCTTTTCTCTAAGTCCTAAAGTATTAAAAACTCAGAAAGAAAATAAACTCTTAGAAAATCAAATACCCTAACCTAGGGCACAAATACCCAAGTGTCTTTTACTTTTGTTGGTGTTCATACTGGAATTTTTGGAAATGAAAGGGCTGATTTCTTGGCTAAATCCATAATCGAGTGAGGGATTGACATCTCTATAATATTCCAAAATATTTTTAAAAGAAAAACTGAAGAAAATGTTGCCTCTCTCTGGAAAACTAGATATTCTCAATCAGCTCACCTTTTACTAACAAAGACATTTGTTTCAACCATTCCTCAAAGTCGGTCTTGTAAAAATTTTCTTACAAATTTTAAAATAATATAATTTTTTACTTGTCATAGTAATTTCAAAGTGTACCTCAACAGATTTAACGTGTGCCTTTCCAAACTTTGTAGCTGCAATGTTAGTGGTGAACAAAGTGTTGAATATCGTATCCCTTTTTGTTCAAAATTCAAGAAAGGAAGAAAGAAAATGACTGCAGAGAGAGAGGTCAACTGCAAGATCTTAAAATCAACTGGCCTCCTAATTTTGTTCCGCTGGCTTGGATCTAAGCTATATTTGCATTGTTTTGTAACTTCATTTGATTTGACTTCTTGATTTGGTTCTGTAATTTTTTCATTGTTCAGATTTTATAACTTCATTGTTTTGCTTATGTTACTCTACTCTCTGTCTTGGTTTTGTTACTTTTGTTTAATTTTGTAATGTACTTTTTTGGCTTCGTAGCTTAATTGACTGATTTTGTAATTTCATTTGTTTAGCAACTTTAGTTTTATAATTTATCCTTTATTTTATTTGTCTTATTTTGCTTGTTTTACTTACTTCTGTAAGCCCCGTGTGATACTTGTGGTGCACCTAGATTACTTTATCTGTCTTCATTAAAAATATAAAATTATTTCCATTCCCTTAAATTTATTTTACAGTGGGCTTTCAAGTTCTCAACGTAGTATCAAAAACATAATTTTTGTTTGATTGAATTCTATCGCTAAGAAAATTCCTTACGAATGAAAAAAAAAATTGCTTTGAGACCATTTAAAAAAACAATAAAATTAAAAAACACGAAATTATCTCAACATAAGATAAGCTATTGATATACTAAATGTAAATAGGATCAATCTCTCACAGTATTTTTATCAGAGTTCCCAAGATTTAAAATAAGGTCCCTTAACAAACTCTTTCCAAACTTCCTTGTAAGGATCTATTACTCAATGCATTAAATTTGCTAAAAATTTTATTTACAAACAACATTTTGGTAGCAATTTCTCTTTATCTTATAAAAGTAAATGTAACTTACGAGAAAAATTTATTTTGATAATCATAGAACTCGTAGCTAGGAACAAGTCTAAAATTAAAATTAACCGCCATACTAACTCTTCGTATATAAATCTTTACGCTTAACTATCTTCCAAATCAGTAACCGTATTCCAAACGGATCATATGGATTGTCTTAAATTAATCAGTTCCATAAATATAAAATCTTATCAGCGGACAGTAAAAATAAGTAGTTCACTGACTATTGTAAAATTTCTGAATGGCCAACAGCAGTAAAGAAATCTGTCAGTCTCTTGTCAGCCTTAGTTATTTTATCCTATCTTTTAGAGTGGAAAATCGGCCCTCGAATGGGAAACTCGTGTTGTCCCAAGAGCTTCAACGTTACCCTTTCTTCTAGAGAGAATGCAATCTCCGGTCTCTTGACTTCATTCTTCATGCATTGAGAAGCTGGACGGAGAAGAAATATGTTTTTGGGCAAGACACTATCTCCCCTGTCTTTTATTTTGAGAGTTCGGCGATTTATGGTCGAGTTCGGCGCCAGGACGTGAAAATATGGTCCGATCTGGAAACACGCACAGCCAAAAGGCGGAGCTATGTCAAGTTGATACAAATTTAGGTATTCTGATAAACAGCCCAGAAACGCCTGACACAACTTTTCCCCTCTCCATTTTTCAAAATAATCAATCAGGATGGAGCAATAAGTTCGGACTTCCTTGACTGGTTTTCTATATAAGGATAGAATGTTCTTAACGTACATCCTTCTGCCCCCTCCATAACAATCAATAGTTACTGTAAAAGGAACACATTTGTTTGTGGTCTTGCTCCTCTCACATTATTCCGGAAACGATAGATCGTGTTTGATTCGTCTTTGGAAGGTGTTCGGAAAGGAGTAGACAAGTATCGTAGTATTCCAAGTGTTTGGATAGCGATATTTCGTAAGGATCGCGCTCTTTCAAAGCGGTGTGGTTACTACAACCAAACATCTTGAATTCATGAATTACCACATTCTAATTCTCTTCCGATACGCAATGATATAATGAATCGTTTATTGTTAGGTTTCCAGTTTTGTTTCGAGCTGTACGACAATACCTGTGAAAAGAACAAAGAGGGCTCTTATCCCCTTAAGATTGCTCGATCTTATATTGAGTCCTCAAGTACATATCCTCTCCTAGCTCTTGAATACAATTAATAACTTTTTGTTAATGCATATATTTTTATTAAATTCATTTTATTTCATGAACAAATAAAACACTTCACTAGAATTCTGCTTTTTTGTTGATTCTAAATAACATTTGAAGTATAACATTTTTTGAAACAATTTTTAGAAATAATTTATTTTATTCATATTTAAGACATCTCAATAGGTTCGAAGACCAATTTTTCAATAATTGATTTTCAGAAGAATTTTTTATTTGAAAGAACGTAAATAGGTCGAAAGAGTCAAAATTATTAAATAAATGACATATATCACCCCTTGTTTTTGAAAAAAGTATTATTTTTAGAAAATTTTAGCAAAATTTTCAGTTTTAAGAAAAACACCATAAATAAAAATACATTGGACATAATGTAATTTAATTTCATTGATATATTTCTTGATACATCTGATGTGTCAAAGAGTAAAAATTATTCCTTGAAATAAATATTTTATAAGGCTTCAAACTTGATATTAGTGATTTTTCGTCAAAATTATGTTCTAAGCTAAACATGGCTGTAAAATATGATTAAATATAACTATCTTAAAACCTGTAGCTTGTTACACTCTAAAGGGCTTTTTACATAAGTACTATAAAATTCATTGAGTTTTATTGATTGTTTTGGAGATATCTTTTTTTTTCATGCACAAATTATCGAGAAAATTTCATTTTTCAAAAACTTATTTAAAAAAATATTCTTATAAGTTAGACAAAGTAAATGCTAAAAAAATACTGAAGAAACTCTCAAATTTTATACATTATTCCTTTTACTACTTCACTATTACTAATCACAAATTTTGCTTCAAAATAATGGGAAAATTGTCAGTGAAAATTGTGTTTCATTTCCTCGTTTAAGAAGATCAGTTTCTTAGTAACCAATAATGGTAATTAAAGTTAGAAGTGTTCTTAAGAAAGGAAAACAGAATACTCCTTTACTAAATATCTTGGCGAAGTAATTCTGCAAATAATCACATCGAAACCCCAAAAATAAATGTAAACAAGAGTTACGAGGACACGAAAATCAACAAAAAAAATGTTTTAAGCCAAGAAACTACATATTTAACTTGATATCTATAAAACACATAAAAGTAATAAAAAAAATCCAAAGTTTAGATTTAAAAAAGACACTCTTAATCAAAAAGTACATAAAATTATGTAGAAATAGAAATAATAGTAACAATGCAAAATAATACCATGAAGGGAAGGAAAGACAAGAAAAATTAAATGAACAAATTACTTATACAAAATAAAATTGAGTGAAAATTATAAACGATGAAAGTGCTCAATTTTTTTTCAGTAGGTTATTTAAAACATCTTTACACAAACTAAAACATGTAAATTATACATAAAATACTAGCGGTTCATTCCATGGCTCCATATTCCATATGGGATGTAGAGCCATGGTTCTAAACTTCAATGGATAATTCTTATTAAAATACTGGAGAATTAATCTATAGCATTCAAGATATGAGTAAATGAATGGAAGGAATTCTAAATTTTAGTAAAAGAAAGGTTTTGGTTTTTGAATTCTTTAATGCTTTCTATTAATATGTGTGGATGTGTTTCATTTTAAATAAAGTTACCAATGAAAGAGTAAGCTCTCTCTCATAAATACAACTCAGCATCATCATACATGTATAATATTTAAAGAACAATATTAATTTCGCAAAATAGTTGCAATTTCTTAAATTTTTAGCGCAGGATATTAAGAACAATATTCCAGAAATATACTTGAGAAACTCACTAAATATCTTTCTTTTAAAATATATGTTTTGATGTGTGTGTTTCGAACTAAAGAGGCGTCAAAACATTTGTCTAGTATATTTTAAAAGAAATATTTATGTGTTATTACAGCTTTTCATAGTTTCCTTTCATCCGTTACACAAAACCCACATGACAACACCTTGATTTTTTTTGTGCTTATTATAAATTTAAACTTGAAACAACTTAAATCTAAATTTAAATAATTGAGAGGTATGACACATGAAAAAGAGTAATATTAATTATGAACTTGGAAATTTGAAGTTTGGTTGAAGTGGAGCTTAATTCTATAAGAATATAAATAAATATAACCATGTGTTATATAAAGTATAATTGCAATTACACACACACACACACACACACATGGATAGATTTAGTTCTAACCACATGCAATTTTTTTGTTGATTAAAGTAAATTCAGTTATTTTAAATGTAAACTGGAAATTTAAACTTTTTCAATTAAATATTAACTGTAATATTTTCACATTTGTCTGAAAACAAAACGTCAGCGAATTGGAAAGCATAACAAATAGTAAATTATTTCACGTAAGTTTTTAAAAAATAAATGTTTCAAAGGTTTTCTCCTTTTCCTTCGCATAAATATTCAACATTTAAAATCAATTATGCAAGGAATTTTATTTAAAATATTATTCAAGTATACTTTTGCATATATACACAAAATACCTTTAATCAATACAATTCTCTAAGCGCCCTATTTATTTTGAGTTTTTCTTTCACAACGAAACTCTAAGATAAACAAATAGCTAAGCTCCTACTTTTCTTTCCCTAGCAATTCTATCAAAATTGCCTACAACTAAACTTAACTTAAGTCTTCCTGTGATTAAAAGTAATATCCTTTCCTTAGAAATACTAACAGAAACTTTCGAAGACTTTTCTCATAAGCAAATAAAATCTCTGATACTTGTATTGCAATCATTCTCACTTATTTAGTGATTTCTCCTGGCATAAATTAAAGGGGAGGGAATAAAAACATTCTCCGTTTAGAAGACGTATCTTATTATGATAATCAGTTCATTCCTCAAGCTTCTCTCATTGATCCAAAATTCCTACTTCCCTTCCTCTTCATAATAAGAAAGTGCATAAAAAGTAGAGATCTAGCCTGCTGAGAGGCAAGTAGATTCAAGCATGCAGCAACTTCGTTGATGAAGAGTCTAATCTCCGCTGTTGCACGCACCACTTACCACGAAACCGTCTTAGTGGTACGAGGATGCTCTAATTTTTAATTAAATCGTGAGCTTGAAAGGAGATCAGGGGAAAGATGAGACTTCCTTTAATTTTACTCTGAAACGATCCAATGCACAATTAATTGCGCTGACCATCACACCGAAGAAATCAATTTATTATTTAATTTTTCCAGTTTAGAGCAAGGGTGATCACAAAAGCCCAATATTTTAAATAAAATACGGACATGGTGCTTAAATTCAGACTTAAATTAAACATTGTTCACTCATCTAGAGATAAATTCAAGATAAAATAGTGAGGGGGTGATGGGTTGTACTCACAGGTATAAAATCTTTTTTTCTTTGGGTTTAAAATTATTAAGAGTACTTTTACGTGAAGTATCAATAAATATTAGCTAAGTTTCTCATAAAAAATTAATCTCTAGAAGAAGATTAACAGTAAATTTTTAAACCTTGTAAAACTAATTAGATATTATTAGAATCCTAAATCCTGGGACGAATTAAGTTTTGAAATAAAATAACTTGAGAAAACTTACCAAAAATGTTTTATTCTTTATGGTCTTTGATCTTTCATAACAATATAGAAAAAGAGTTGAAACGACAGTGAGTATTGAAAACAATACATATAGTTACGAAATGAAATCAAAACATTATACTCATTTCGTCTAAATTTTTGGAAAAAAGAGAAAAAATTTCTATATAATATAGACTTGTGCCAAAATTTTTTTATATATCTCTCCCATTCATAAGAAGCTGAATTTGTCTCACAAAGCAAGATTATATTTTATTTTGTTTGCTTTTCAATAAAGAAAACAAACGTTGAAGACGTTTTTATATTTTTTAAAATCGCACAGATATTAATGTTTTTTATTTAAAGAATATTAGTAACAATTAATATTCAAATGGAAGATATTTCAATTAGTTATTATAAATGTACATTAATATAAATAAGAAAAAATATGTGTGGAATAACAACAATGTGTAGAATTTTAAAGGATCCGAATAGTAAAAAGTTAATAAATATATTTCAACAAAGGGGTAAAAAATAGGAGTAAAATTTATTTGAAATACTTTTCTACACATTTTCATAAATCTAGGGTCAAAATATGTAATGTAAAAAATCTTAACTATAAAAATCTGACATATTATAATTATAACCTAATACTTATAGTTCTTATAATTCTTAATAAATGTTTTTTAAAAGGAATTTGTACATAAATTCAAAATTTATGGATATTAATTATACATATATATATAAAATTGGATCATACTTTTACACTTTCTAAATATTATCTGTTTCAAACAGATAAATTAATCAAGTGCACACACGATTATTCAAAGATATTTTCTAATATATACCTTTATATACACATAATTAAAGTTAAACTACACAATGTAAGGTAGTGCAATTTGAAAGTTATGAACTAAGGTTATAAAAAACAATTTATTACAACAGGATATAGACAAGAGTTTATTATTATAAATGTTTCTTTTTTAATTAAGATCACCAGTTTTAGTTAATTCTCAAGAATCGAAGTGTCAAAGACAACACTTTAAAGTTCTAAACATTGTTCTTGCAATGATACAACCATTTTTTCTTTTTTTAAATGCGACTTTAATTTCTTTATATTCTTTTTTGGAGAACAATTAATAATTCTTAGAGCTTAATTCATATATAAGACATTTACTTAATTGGAAATTGAGTTTATTTACTGATTAAGATGCATCTTCTATCTTTCAGTTCTATAATTTTATTTTTCTCAGAAATCTGTGGATTTCAGAATGAATTCCACTAATTAGACTGAATTAAGCATGGTTATTCCAGTCTAAGTACAATTGGATTAGTGTCTAAGAAAATTCAAACCCTACTTGATAAATAAATTTACTTATTTAAGTTTAGCCACATTATACATATTTGTAAACACTTGATTAAAGTCGTAATTAATGAAAAAAATAAGGTAAATGAGAAATAGAAATACAATAGGAAAAAAAATTGGAAAATGTCATTATACTTTTAAAAAAACTAAAAATTAGAAACCTCTGTTCTAATTTTTAAGCAAAAATGACAAATGAGGTGTACTAAATTAAAAGATGGAACATATAATCATGCAAATAAATTAATAAAAATAAAAATATGATGAATTGGATTTGAGTCAATATTTCAATCGTTAGAAATATCAGCAATTATGTAAAAGATTTATACATTTTAAAAGCCTTAAAATTGCACTTGGCTGCCATTCCTGTGCTATTTTGTTTCTCTTAAGAAATTGGAACTTGAGGTTGTTAACACACATTATTTCCTTCACATTGCATGAAGTAAAAAGTAAAAAAAAATATTTCTCAGTATATATAATTCCATTTGCTGCTAGTTACTAACTTGGTTTATTTCTTTAAAAAATTACACTAACCTGTCTCTGTCCTTTACGCAGAAAAACTAGACACAATATATATAATTCATTATCTTAGAATTATTTAATTTTAACATACATGGACAAGAGTTCTGCACTTAAGAATTTAGACTGTATTGTAAAAAAAATATTGGTGATCTCGTTGCTTAATGACCTGATGGTTAATGGACAGGCATTTGATCAATAACTTACACATAAGTTTTTTATAATACCATATATGCATTTAAAGTTTAAATGTTTTAACATTCTCTAGCAAAAGCTTTCCTTTCAGTTTTCATATTCAATTTAAAAAGTTGCTTTCTCCAAAACGAGCTTCTTCCTCCTTTTGTTTTGATTTTTTCATGTCATGATAAATTTTTACTTTATAATAAAGTATTTTAAATTATATGTATATATATATATATATATTACCAAGATTATTAATATCGTAATGATGAATTTTAAAACATAGTAAAATTGGAAAAATATAAGTTTTGAATATGCATAGTTGTTTTTAAATTCTACAAGAGTAGTTTATATATTCGCGAATCTTTATAATTCAATCTTTTTAGTTATTAAGCTAGTTTTAGTAAAAAATAGTTTAATTTAGGTAGTATTTAATGAGATAATTCAAAAAATTTCTAGTTCTACAGAAAATATACTATATATACCAGTGTGAACCGAGCATAGGTAAAGCACATTTTAATAGATAAAATAATAAAGTTGAATGGAATTGAATGATGATTCATAATTGCCCTTCTGAAGAATTTTACATTGCAGTTATCCTCTCTACACTAAAACTATCTCTACTTTTATTCATTTAATGTAGAAAACTAACTGACATTTTTAAAACAATTTTTATTTTTACTTACTTTTAGTGGACAGAAAAAGAAGTTTTATATGTTATATAACTCAAAATAATTATGAGGATTATATTTAAAAAAACTGATATTATATATATCTAATGCTTTATTTTGCGACAAGGATCAGTTTCCATTATTTTCTATTTTAAAAGTCTTCCTAAATTCTTTGTTATTTTATTAAAAATATTAATTTTCATCTATTTTTATATTAATATATATTTACCTGTAAATATTGTTATTTATTTATTAAAAAAAATATTGTACATAAATTTGTGCTCGTATAAAAACATTTGCACTAATTATTGCATTTCTTTCACATTTTGCTTAAAACATGCTAATCTTTTCAATCTCTAATAACGATATTATAATAGAATTATTAAAAACCAGATTTAAAAGTATTCAAATTATTGCGCCTCTTTTATATCATTTTCATACAATAATCGAATTTTCTTAATGTGAAAAAATAATTCAAATATATTATGAGTTAAATTTTTTTCCTGTAAATAATGCTTAATATATAATATGAATAAATGTCCTTTATCATCAAAAACCTTTGGTTATCATCATCTCTTCATAAAGAACAATTAGAAAAATTTTAAGTTCTGAGGATCTTCAGTTCACAATCTTTTTTTCCCTTAACAGCAGAATAAAAATTACCTCTTTGTGTTAAATAAGAGATATTTCTGCTTGTTAGATCTTTAAGTTAAAATTTCTTTTAGAATTTTTAATTTTTAGTTCAGGTTTGAATCACATTTGTTTTTTAAATAATAATTTAAGTGTTTTTTTTATCAAATCATGCATATAAAAAGTCTGAAGTTCACTAATATATGTATACCTCACTCCGTGCCTCCAATTTTAAGCAAAAGAAAAAAAATAAAAACATAAAATCTGTTAATTTCCTTTGTCTTTAAATGATACCAGCAAAGTGGAAAATACACTATTAACTATTTGTGCTTATTTTCTTTAAGCATAAAAAAGTATCTTTTATTTGATGATTAAAAAATAACTCTATTATAGATCAATATTATACTATCTCTATCTCAGAATACTATAATTAATACAAAGAAAGCCATTCTGGTGACATTTCAAGATTACTAAAGCACAATAACTAAGAGTATCTAGCGTTCAATACATAGACAAATTGAATTTTTATTGATAAAAATTGGTTGATGATTAAAACAGTTAAAAAAATTTTATTTGTGTTTTACATCACGTTTTAATTATTATTTATTAATTTAAATTAAATAACTTATTGCAGTTCAAATATTTTGTTTTGCAATATTTTTTGACTAAAAAAATATTCTTTTAACAGCCCTTAAACATATAAAAAACATAGCTTTTAAAAGACAAACATTTATGCTTATGTAAAAAAAATATATAAAATAAATCATTTACAGATTTCGAGTTATTATAAAAAAGATTTTTAAAAAAATAATGAATTACATATCAGCATTCTCTTTAGTGATCTGAGTGTTTTCGGAAAATAATATACTATTAAATTTTCATTTTTTACTGAAATCATGTCGTGAATTGCTATCTATTCAAATAAATCATAGTGATTTAGCATTTTATACTTTCTTATGTTTGAGCCCATCATAAAATAAATTTTTTAAAAAAATAAATGAAAACATTTTTTTTCTTTCAAGATCTTCAGCTTATTTTTTCAAAGAAATTTTTCTTCTTTCAAAGTTTCTGCTTATTTTTCAAAGAGCTTAATTTTACAACTAATTATGTTTAAATTTGGTTGTCAGTTTTGTAGCATAAGCTGAATTGTGAGGAAATTTGGTAACTTATGTATAAATTGATATTATCAAAATTGAATACAACGATTTATTACTTCAATTGTACTTTTTATACCTTTGTATTTTTAAAAAGTATTATATATAGGTAAGAGAAAATACTGCTAATTTTCCCCATTTTCAAGTTGATCAAAAAGAAAGAGAGAGAGAATAATACACACACATACATAGTTTTCATCTTTTTTCTTAATTTCAGTGCCTTAAGTCATGTAATTTACGATAACTCAGTAGTACACAAAAGTAAATACATAGCTTTACACATGATGCTTGATAGATAATTTAAAAATTACCTTGCAAAAACTTTTGAATCTTATACACTTCTTTTTACTTTAGTAAAATAAGTCATTAACAAAAAAGAGATTTAACAAACTATACGCTTAGCCCAACATATCTCTGAACGAAATAGCATGTATGTATTAAATGAGTAATAGAAGTAAATAAATTCGTTTTTAATTGTTAGACTCTAATGAACTATATAACCCAAGTTAAACAATCAAATGTATTCGTTTCATATATCTGTAAAAGCCCAGATTTGTAAAAATTAGTTTAAACTTCGAGATCTGTTAAAGATGTGAAGGATTATAACGAAACGAAATTTTATAAAATAAGAAAATAAACTTAAAACAACAGGAATTAAACTTAAATTAATATTTATTATATTTATGTAGTTAAATTGAATTTAAATTAATTCTTTATTATTTATGTAGTTAAATTGAATTTAAATTAATTCAAAATTCTACTAATGTAAAAATGTTAAGTTTTGCTTACATTTTTTGTTATGATAATGCTTTGAAAAAGCATTTCATTTTATTCCAAACGTATGCTTTCAATATTTTTTAGATCAAGCGAGGGAATTTTTTTTTGTATTACTTCTTTTCCATAACATTCTTGTTTGTAGTTATCTTTCCCTCAAAGTAGTCTATTATTATAATGTAATTTATAAAATTACTTTTGTATAGCTTTTTGATGACCTTTTATAAATATATATAATTAGTTTTCAAATCCTTATTGTATTCAATATTGCCTTTTTCGAAAAATACAGCATTGAATTCAAAATACAACTTCAGCAAACCAAACTTTTCTGGCTTCCTATATTTAGGTCATTAAATTATATGTTTTTGTAAGAACAATTATCCTTGAAGGAAAAAACAGCATTTCACCCAATAGTTTGCGTAAAGCTGTTAAAAACTTTACTATTTAAGAAACAGCAGAAACATTATAAATCATAAGGAATATTAGCTAAGGGAATAAAAGGAAATATATAGGGAATAAAAATCATAGGGAATTTATTTATAAAAGTCATGTATTAGAATCATAATTACATGACTGAGACTATAAAGTGTCACTTTATAGAGTAGTAAAGAATGTATGTTTGTTTTTGACATACCAGGTAGCTGAATTTAAGTTCTGATCTAACAATTCAGCCAATTAGACAGTCTTTTAAGAGTTTTGAAATTATGTATGAAGTTGAATCTGTATCAAAAAGATATCAACTCTAGAATTCCAAGTTAAGATATGTACATAAGTTCATATTAAAATAAAAATTTGATTTTTTCTCTAATGAAGAAAATATTTAGTTTATATTATAAAAATGTATTAGCCAAAAATTCTTATTTATAAGTATTAAGTTTTTATATAATATTCCCTAATTATTCATTAAGTAACGTATAATCTATTATGCACTGTCCTTTGCACGACGACTACAAGATGATGGAAATTAATGGATTTCCAAAGCAATCTACTGCGACCAGATGAGCATTGAGAAATGGAGGAACCTATGCATGACAATTTACTAGTTCAATTGAAACTAGTTACGTTACTGGATAGATCAACTAGTACAATAGCCAGTTGTGAGTAAAGATGATGTCATCCTCAAACAGAATTACATTATAGTTGTGCATATATGAAAATACGTACTATAGAATGGGAAACGCGCGTGCTCCTAAATGCATAAAACCATAAAATCAAGCATTAAAATATCCAACTGTCTTAAAATAGGAAGTTTTTATTTTTATTTTTCACTTACTAATACAAAAAATACAACTTTTTCAGTAAGAGCGCTCCACTTTCAGTATGAAGCTACCGACATCAAAATCCGTCTTGCGCAAAATGCGTTGTTTCAGAAAAATCGAAATGGAGACAAGGATTCTTGAAAAAGTTATGAAGATAATTAGCTGCATTTTTTGTTAATGCTTTATGCAGTATTATAATTTTTTTTTATCTATTTTTATAAAGTTACTGCATTATTACAAAATTTACACCCACTTATATAAGTACAACATGTGTTTCATTAAGTGATTTCATGATAAATAAAGGGGACAAAATGTTCTAGTTAATGTAAAAATTTAAATATCTCTCATCTTTTGGAACATTTCTCAAAAATAAATAGTAAAGTAATATAAAAATTTTGAAAAATAAAAAATTTGTTCATTAACTTTTTGTGTAATTTTTTATATACATTCACCAGTTTTTTCCTTCCCAGTTTGATATTTAAAAAAAAAAACTTTTTCCATACTTTAGCTTTTCCCTTGTATAGATTTTGAAATAACTCTGAAAATCACAAAAAGTTCACATTACTTAAATTTATAGAAATATTTCCCGCGCTTTTGGATACCTTAAAGTGCATTGATTGTTTTTAAGCAATTTCACCGTATCATTTATAATTCACTGTAAATATTTTTAAAATTAAATTGATGACTCAAAACCCTTCTTGTGTCGTAGGCTTTCAGTTGTACTAATAGTCAGTTGGTAATATTTTCCGAGAGAGATAGTTCATTAATGTCACATATATGGAGAAACAGCAAAAAACTTATCAGCGAAGGATCTCATAACTTTCAATCATGATCAAGACAACATGTGAGACTCTTATTCTCTGAATTTCCATATCAAGCGAATGTGAAGAATTTGAACATTTTCAGATTTAGCATGTATCTTAGTATCTGTACAATACGAGGTTTTAGGGACATCAAGACTCGAAAGTATCATTCAACGAAAGACCACTGGCTCTCACGACTTAGCTACTCATTCAGCTACCGTGACCACAGCGTTTTATAAGATGCATAATAAGCATCTTCACAAAAGCATATAAAAACGTGTTAAAAATAATAAACTTCAATACAGAAATGTTTCCCAAGAAATATACAAAAACTACGAAAATAATGTGCTTTTAATGAAAAAGGGATGATTTTATTTCTCCAGTTGTTATGGTATATGCTTGTTTTGGTTTGCCTGCTTTGAAATCCTGAAAAATGTTTTTACATATAAAGCTTTATAAGCTAGCTTGTAATAAAAGCTCAAAACACATGATACAAGTAAACAATTTGTCAAAAATAAAAAATAAATCGTTACATATGTTCTTAAATTATTCGACATTTAAATGATTTTATTAATTTATATATAAAAAGCAAAGTTTAGGTTTCACTATTGTACATTTTCTTTGGATAATACATTGACTATATTTCTTCTATTTTCTTAAACTAGAAAATATACAGAAGCCTGATAAAATGATTTAAATGCAAATTTGGAATTGGTTAGGCATATAACATTTTATTCTTGGTTTCAGAACGCGAAATTATAAAATACATTTAAATATGGATAAGATATTAAAATAATACGTTTCCTAAATATAAGTTAGACACTTTTGATTTAAATGCGAATACAATCTAGAAACAAATGTATATCAGGTTACATATTACATTACTTAAGCGAAAACAATTTGTCCAAAATAATATTTTAAGTTCCAATTCATTAGAGCTATTTTAAGTTTTAGATTGCAAATAAATACAAAACTTTAAGCAGACTTTAAGAGATACACATAAGAGAAGCTAATAGTTCATGAGTTTTCAATTATTTTTTAACTCAATAGTAAATGATAATGAACAAGTAAAATGCTTTACGCTTATTAGTCTAAGAAGTAAATTTGATAGTACTAATACAAAAGTTAAGAAATGTGCGAAATTAGCTTTTATTTTCAAAAATTGCATTTACATTTAATTTGAAGTTATGAAAGACTCATGTACGAGAAACATTTCTAAATATTTAAAATATTAATTAAACAATCTGTGTACGTCAACTCAAATTAACTTACTAGTTTTAAGTTCCAATTAAAGCATCAATAAGAATTTCAGTTTGCTTAGCAGAAATGCTAATTCAATTTTACGGAAAAGGAAATGAGAAAAATTCATTGAATTTGTTTTAATGCTCTTTATTCCAAAGTTCCTTTTAAATTATGGTTTTCTACATGAAACATATTTCTATATAACAGTAAATAGTGAATTACTGGTTTGCAGATCAAAAAAGGAAATAAACAAATAACTAAAAAATTACTTTGAAATTTCAATGCAGTATCATTTACATGCTTTGCTTAACAATAGTGTAAGAAATTACTTAAAACAGAACTCCTACCTATTTTGTAATGCCCAATTCTCAATGAGCGATGCATAATTTTCTTCATATGACTCAAACTCTTTTACTTGAGGTATGAACAAGTCATTTTTGGAATGAAATGGGTTATCTAGGGGAAAAAAGTAAAAAGTGTCTCATTAATATTTGTATCCAATTAAATGAATAAAAATTAATTTCCAAAACAAACAAAAATAGATTAATATAATGCAAGGAAAATTCTTATATATATATATTTATATGTATACGAATTAACACTGCTATTATTAATTATCACTTTTAAACAAGATATACGGAATCTCTTCATAGATTCAATTCAAATTTTAGGTGCAGTTAAGTATAACAATGAATTTATCGACACTTTCTGTATGACATATAATGAGAAATAGTCAGCAGTTCAAATGAACTGTAATATTCATGATATATTGAATATGAAATATATACTATCGTTTATTTAAAATGTTTCAACAACATATAAGAATTTTTTGTTATTTTATCATTGTGTGTTACATTCAATACATAAAATAGATGATTGACCAATGAATATCTAATTAAGTGCTCTATTTTTTAACATGAAACCTTGTTTTTGGGTAAAAATATACGGATATATTAACTATACTGTGTTTTTAATAACTTCAAATAACGCTTTAAACATGTAACTGCAGACTTGATAGCGTTTGCAAACCAGGTTAGTACAATAGTAAGAAAAAAATTCTAAATTATTACTTTACTTGCATCTTTATGCGTAATATATATATATATATATATATATATATGTCATTTCGTTTCATTTCATTTTCAAGCATCGAAAATATCTATCATACATATTAGTTTCTAATGACAAAGAAATTAACTATTTGCTGATATCAGGAGAAAATTAAAGGAATTGACTTATATCAAAGAATGTAATGAAATTTTTGTAAAATACTCGTTACAACAAGAAAATGAAGATTACTTAAGAAATTTGAAGTAAGTTTGCAAATTTTATATTATATTTAATGATTAGATAATAGACACTTTAAAAAGAATCGCATCCTAAGAAACAGGTTTGCTGTACACAAATAGTAATTATGTTAAATATTTTTAAAGTACTAAAGCATTGTAATACTTATAATAAAATGGAGCGTTAGAAATATTTTAAAATAAGTTTTAAAAATAATATTTAATCTCTCTCATTCTCAATAAATTTAAACTTATCCTCTATGTAAGTTAAATCTGTTCCTCTATGAGAGGGAAATTATAGCAGTGTTTAAATGAAATAAGGATGAAACTTAAAAAAATAGAGCATTTAAACGTATAAAACAGTAACAAAAAGATTATATTTCAGTTAATAAAATGTATAAAAAATAATAAGAATTGTTTATTTTGTGATAAGCTGGTATACATTTTGAAAATAGTGAAATTAAATGCCTTTTAAAAAACTCTTTTCCTTTCAAAATTATTTTTACTTAACAATCGTTTTAAAATGCATTAGTTTTCATAAAATTAAATTCAGGATGCAAACATTCATGAATCATATTTTTATTATCAAAATTACTACCTCCACGTTCACATGTGATATTAATTGGAATTTTTCCTTCATTTTATTCAATAGTAGTTTCTTTATTTCCTTGAAAAATTCTGAAGTTTTCTAAAAAAGAATACCTATTCACTTAGAAAAAAAATACGTTTTGTGTGTAGGCAAACTACAGTGAGCAAAATTTTTGAAATGCACTTAAATATGAATAATGCAAAGTTTATGTTAAGAAGTAATAAAAGTGACAATGAATCTAACCTTCTTTCAGTTAGTAAGTAAAACTATTTTGAGAATAGTTATAAGCATAATATCATTATTAATGGTATTTTGATGCAGAACTATAACTGTGTTATTTTTCACATGATATTAAATTATTCTTAAATTCATTCTTCAAGTAAAGTCTAAGTGTACATGATACGCATAAATGCATCATTTTTATGCTGTGAGATATTTAAATTACGATTTAACAGTAAAAGCATCTCTGGAAATAGGGATTCTTCAGATTTATCAATTCTTGTTAGTCAAATTAATTGTAAGTTTTTTTCGTAGAGTTTTACATTTCCTACATAATGTAATTCAGAGTTTGATAAGTTACCAAGATACTCGTATTAAAAAAATAAAATAAAATAATTTTTAACTAAGTTTCGTTGTAACCATAATGGATTAAATAACTCAATTTTAAACTATTGAAATCATTTATTGTGTTAACCATTTAGAAAAAAGCTTGTGTTATTCAAAAGCATTCACTTAGATTTGAAATTTGATAGAAAGCTTGGAGTTGTTTTTCCTTCTGTTTTACAGCATTCAAAATAAACTAAAATAAGTTTTTGATTAAGCCTTTAATTTCTTTTTGATTCGAACATTCTTGTTATTTTATTGATTACAGGAAATCAAACTATTTATATTTCTGCCTAGAATTAGTCAGATTTCAAATTTTACTTATCAAGTCTGACTTTGATGAAATCTCTAGAAATTCCACTCGGAAAGTTCACAACAGCTGTTTGAATCTTCCCGATTGTTTTTTTCATCAGAAAATACTCTAGCTACACTTCTATACTTTGGAATTAGAAAAAAAGGAGAAAATGCTGTGGTACTAGTTAAAACAATTTTTGAAGCAAACATAAAAAGTAAATTTTTCTTGAAAAACGAAAATCAAAGAAACTTAAATATAAGCAAATATCTACAAAATACAAATTTCTTCTTGTATTTGCTTCAAAATATAAAAAAGTATCTTTAAATATAATTAAAATAATTAAGATATCATTAACAGGTTAACCTCTTTCTACCTTCATATTGTATTCTTTTTAAGTTTAGAGTTATTAAGTAAAGGATTTAAGCAATTGTATTTAAGGGTTTTTTCAAATGTTTTTAAAACCACTACCTATCAAACTGGAGGAAAATTTTAGCAAGTATATATTTAAGTTTGCTGATATTATTTGATTCCTGAAAAACAACTTAACGTTTAAGCTTCCTTTTTTTAAAAGAAAATTGTACTTATTTAACAGAAAATTCAGTTTAGAAACAAGTAAAAAAATATTGCAAATCAATTAAACTTCGGATATAGTTCTGAATCATTATTATTAAATGATAGCAAAATTTGTGAAGCATATATAATACAAATAATAGATTTAAAAGTTAAATGCGTTTGATTTACCCCTCAAATACATAAATATTAAAAACGATGCATCAGATTATTCATCTTAAATATCAAATCCTATAGATGTCATTTTAACAATCGAGGACTGTATATTCTACAAGATAAAAAAAAAACACATACCAAGAAACTTCAAGAAGCTGTTTAAAGCAGAAAAAAATTGCATAGTTTTATCTCTAAATAATAAGAATCTAGTACTAAAAAACCTAATTTATTTCCATGAATCTAAAGATTTAGTGCCTAAGAAAGAATTTTAAAAAACTACTGCAAAATAAGCCTGAGAACTAGCTTTAGCTACAATACAGCAATAAGCACATGGAATCCTTAGCAGAAATATTTAGATTTTTATGTGTCATAATTTATATCATGAAGGAACAACAATTTATATAAAATACTTATGGTCTAACTTTAATTAATAACTAAATCTAAAGTTTTTACAGGTTCCACAAATATTTTTAACCATTAGCTCTCTTTAATTTTTTTCACAAAACTTTCGTGTTACCATTCATCATCTTCAAATTTAATATTATTTACGTTAAAAGATGATTGAATTATTTAAGTAAATAATTTAAGTTTTATACATTAGAAATCTTAACTATTTTAGCTGAACTCTACACTAAAAATGAACAAAAAATATAAAGTATGAGATGAGTTTTAACAGTGTTTATAATTAAAATAATAATTTGAAGATATCTAATGACGAAAGCAAATACACTATTCTAGAAACATGTTTTATAGTTGATGCGTATAATAGTTTAAAATATAAAATGAATTATGTTTACATATGCATGTCTAACATCATTTTAAGGCATAGAAACATCATATTATGTTTAATAGATCGAATATATATTTAAAAATGAGTCTTTTTCATAAAAAATACTTAATGAATAGAGAGGAGGTAATGGCTCATACCCGAAAGGATTCTTTGTGTTTTAGTTATCTCGCAAAGTATATTTTTATATTTATTTAATAATAAATCATTTGAAAAAATTATTAAAACGTGATAAAATATTATTTATTACAAATTTCCTTTTAAAAATACATATATAAGAGAAAGATTATCGCTAATTGCAAAATTTACATTATTGAGAGAAATGAAAATTTATTTCTCATATACCACAACAGTTTTCCTGTGCCGAGGGTTATTTCGAAATTTCTTACCTGTTTCAAAGTCCACTTTTACAGGAGAGAGCTCGTAAGATAGTTCTGGTAGACTATGGATCGTCTGTCAGAACTATGCAATATTTAATATAGAACGTAGCATCGTTAGACAGTCCGGCCCACCGGATTCTCGCCCTATCGTCCGACAGTCCTGCCCATACCTTGTTAAGATGTACGGCTCTTATTACGCCACTCGCCTTGGCTTTCGAATTGTTTAGGGGTCATGTGTGACCCCGAAAGTCTCTACAGAAGGTACCAATAAGGAGATCGGTCCCCTTTTAGCATAGACAGTCTCCTCCCAAAGTTAAATATTGAAATTATTTGAGAAGCAAGTTAATAAATATGAAATCTAACGAGAGAAGTATATAACTATATTTACTGTAGTAACAGCTTATTTTAACTAAGTTCTTAAGTAGTTAGAAATTTGATCGTCTATAGAAGTAAATCTGATTAAAATTACATGAAAGAAAATTGCCATTAAATAGAAGAAAAAATACTCTTCATTAATATGTTATTGTATTAAGTGTTGCTGTAAACATTATTCTAATAAAAAGAAAAAATTTGTTCAAGGGCTGTTATGGACATCAAAATAACTCGTCATGGAACAATAATTATTCCTATCCCCATTATTTTTATTAGTATTATTTAAGTGTAATAAGAGAAGAAATCTTATGGTCAGTTCATTGAAAACTAAAAGTAAGTATCTGAGGTAAATATTCACTATTTTCTTTCCTGTCCTAAGACCATATATGTTTTGAAATAAAAGAAAAATTCTTTCTGTAAATTCCTTGTAAAAAAACGCTTCTTAATACAAATAAAATAAAAATTTACGTTTTAAAGTCACATATGAAGATTTACGTTCTTGTACATCAAATTTTACTAATTCTTATAGGAGATAAATGAGCTTTCTCTTTATTTTCATAAGTAATAAAAACTCAAATAATACTAATGTAATAAATCAGGTTACTTATATTCTTTAATTCATTATGGAATTTAAGAAATTTATTTCGAAAAGTAGCATTTACTGTATATATAAGTGTTTTAATCTCCCAGCCAATATATTTAAGGTACTTTTACAAAGCTTTATGATGAATTTGAAAATAATATTAAGAATTTGATTAAATTTTAGAAAAAAAATGAAATTAACATGATGTAATATAAACGAGCTCCAAGTCTTAATCTACGTAAAAATGGTTTCAAACTTCAAGTAGAAAATTGTCCTTTTATACATAATTTTAGAACACTTTTGCATAAAAATATTATGAATTTATTTTTCGTAATATATTACATTAAATTTAAATTTATTTTATTATTGTTTGTATAGACTATGTAGAAATAATAATAAAAATTAATTTTTTTGTGATAAAATGCTTAAAAATATTACATGCAAATTTTAAAAATTTCAAAAGCTTGCAAAATGCATTTAAATTTATTTATCTTTAATTAGAAAATGCAAGCAATAGTTTACTATCAATATATTGCAGTATATATATATATATTATTTAATTTCTATTGCTAATAAATTAATCGGATAAGTTTTGTACCTATATTAAATACCTTTCTGATCTAGATATATTACAAAAATATTATTCTCCACCTCTAAAATATGTAAACGTGTTTTATTTAAACATCTTTCAAAAATATAGAGCTCCTGAATCAGATTTGAAAAATAAGAGGAATTAAAATAAGTAAATTCATAATAAAAGTGTTAATTTCATGAATATCTACAACAACTTTAGAAATTAAAAAAACTTATTCTGTTTTATGAAAGGTATTTTTGTACGAATCCCTTGGCTGTGTTTCATTTAAAAACTGAATACTTCAGACTTATGATATAGTTTGCATTCAAGAATAGTTGAAGTCCTTTGAATTTAAAGATAAATACAATATTTTAAATGAATTTAATATCAGTTTTATATCCCTTAAAGTCTAATGTATAATCCATGATGTTTGTAATACATGCATGTTTTTTCATCCTCTTTTTTTAAATTAAAATGTGCATCGTTTTAAATACCCAATTACTTAAAGCAAATAATATTATAACATTCACATATTTCTTTTAAAACATACGAGGCACAAAGCAACTTTCAGACTATTTTGGATACATGCTTTAGATAAGATATTTTTCTTAAATATAATAAAAATAAGGTAAAAATGCATCAAATAGGCTTAAAATCTTGTGTATTTTGTTACTGTTATCTTCAGGAATATTTATTTAACACCAAAGAAACCCTTCAAAATAATTAAACTAAACTCTCACACAAGTAAGGGCCTTAGAGCCCTTTTTTTCTACCAAAATTTAATTGAATTTAGAATTAAACAGCCACTAAAGAAATAATTTAAGAGATTCAAAAATCAAACTAACTTTGAAATTTCAATATTTCTTTGAACTTGCATATTGTAAAGAAGGAGAAAGTTATTTATTTTAAGATTAGTTATTGCGTACATGAAGGTTTAGTACCCTTCTTAGTAAAAAGTAAAAATTTTGGAGCTTACGAGACAAAGCTAAGCGAAAAAAAAATCCATAAGAATCAATGTCCCTCTGCTTATTAAATTGATCGTAAAAGTTAAATTTTACTCAAAACTGTAGAATTTTAAATTAACTCAATAATAAATTTTGCATATGTTTATGTATTATTTTTTTTAAAAAATTCGCTTAAAACATCTTATAAAAATTTTCCTTTGTACAACCAATTTCTGTCTTTATGATTAATGCATCTTGAACTTCTAGCAAAATTCAAAAATATGGTTCATTAGATCTCTCAAGTGTTTTTAATTAGAATCTTAAAATAATATATATCTTCCCCCTTAAAAAATTTTGTAATTAAATAAAAAAAAATTATAACTAGTTAAAAATTGTATTCCTTTTAACAAGGACTATTAGAAGAGAAAAAATATAGGTTAGAGAAAAAATACGGGTGTGTACTTCATTTAAATAGAATAATAAATTATGCTTTGAATGACAGTTTAAAATATTAAGAAATATGTGTAACTTAGATCTTTTTCTAAGATTTGTTCACCGTATAAAATAAAAGATCGAATCAAAATTTAAACTAACAGCCACAAAAAAATTAAAATAGTTCTATTTATCCTTCAAAAAGCTTCTAAATAAAACTAAAGGCTATACCTATCATTTGTGTGTACAAATCTCATAAATAAAACCTTATAAGAAGTCATTTTCTATTTATTTTTAATAGAAAACTATTGCTTAAAATTTACTTTAAATGTAATTTTATGCTTTACAATATTGACAAAATTTCTTCCCAAAAGCGCAAAATTTTTGAAATAGAAGGATTTTATAAATCAGTATAAAAATATTTTTTATATTTGTTTGGAATTATACGTACAGAAATATAGAGTTCTCAATATATTTTAATACTAAGCTTTACTCAAATTTACAATAGTAATAGAGGACATTATGAAAGAAACTTCATATTATACTTAGAACAGGAAAAAAGAACATAGATGTGTGTGTGTGTGTGTTATTTATTTTGAGAAGTTGATAAGATAATTTCAAAATGGAGCTATATTAAATATACAAATCTCGTTTTAGTAATAATACCTATAGAACTTAGTGTATGATGGGTGCTCACGAGAAGATTCTTATTTAATTATTTGCTTAGTTGATAATATACTAAAATTTAATTATGTTTCAATATTAGATCAGTAGAAAATGTTATAAAGGTTAATTCTATGAATGAGGCTAACACACATCTGGAAAAAGAAATGTTTGTATAAAGAGATGATAATTAGTTTCATTAATGACTAACTTGATGGTGTAAATTATTACAATTTCTGCAAACTTTTGTTACTATAATATACTATCGCAATATTATTTAAAGGTGAAAAGAAGTAAAAAGGTTGATGCATTAAGTTTGAAGTAAATTTAGAATATATTTTCTAAAACTGAATCGAAAAAAAGGCTCTAAGGATTGCTTTTTTAACTTTAAAGGAGAAAAATTATTGTTGCTTAAATACTTATGGCTTTATTTTAATATACGTTACATTTTGTCTGCTCACAAATTACTGATACTATCACCAGTAAAATTCAAGTATTAAATACGAAAATGTGCTCGAAATTTTCCAATGTTTATTCATTCAATAATAAATTGCTATATAATAGATAACACAATTTTACTGTTCAAACAGCTAACCTACTATTTTATTTTTGAATCTATTTTATGTAGAAATATCCGCAATAACTAACACGTAATGAATTAATTGTTATTTTACATAAATTTAAAAGAATACCGTTTTATTTAAGTTAAACTCTAAGAAATTTAGCTTATTTTCAGCATTTTTCATTGTAAAATACGTTCTATATTTTGTTAGTAAAGTAGACTTAACTCCCATGCAACAAGTTGTCTAAAAATAATATTTTCTGAAATTTCAATATATCCAAATTTATAACTAAAAATATCAATAAAGAATGAAAAAAAGAAAAGGAAACAGTCGCTTTTATCTAATTTATATTTTTGCAGCTACAAAAAGTAATAACTTGGTCACCATTCCATCAGTAACCTTCTTCAAGATCAAAAGGAAATCTAGCGGTTTTTGATAATCATGAGTAACTTATCTTATTTTTTAATTTTTCAAAGGAATTAACTGCATACTGAAAGTTAAAAAAACACTTTTGAACTAAAATGGTAGAGTAAAATCGATTATGTATATATATTCTATTTTTTAACTGTTTTCTTTAAATAAATGGTACCTTTTTGGTATGCAGAAAAAAATTTTAAAATATTAGAGTTACGAGAAAAAAATTTCGCACATATTTTTTTAAGTAAAAGCCCTTAGTATTCCATTAATCATTGATTTATCACTATTGTAACTTTAATTATGAATTAAATTTCTAAGCAGGAACGATAAAGTGTTTTAGAATACTTTCTTGAAAACAAATAAAATGCAATTATTATTTATTTAGTAAATAGCATTTTTGTAATAATATTATAACAGTATTATTTAAAGAATAAGTTTTAATCATTTAAAATAATAAATATTAAAACATACTACATACATATATTTTGAAATTTTTAAAATATATACTACTATAATATATATATATATATATATATATATATATATATATATATATATATATGAATTAAGGAGGTGAGTTTAAATTTTTTTTAAATTCACTTTTCGTTTTAATATTTTTTTTTAGTTATAGAATCTCAGAATCTTTTGGATATTAATTCATTTCCTGATTATAGAATGTAATACCTAAATACTATTTAAAAATATTCAGAATAATGGATTAGAGCTATTAATCAAACATCCAAATTTCTATTTACATTATTTAGATTTAGTAGATTTTCGAATGAGTGCACTAGAAAAACATTTATTTCTCTAATTCTGCGTATTTAAGAATAATATTACATATTTTTAAAAGAAAGAACGTAAATATTTTCAGCAAAAATTGTTATTAGACTATTAAGATACATTTTCATACATATATTTTATAACAAACTGACAGGTTTGTAGTCATGTATTTATTTCATTTTTCAGAATAATATTTTAAGTAATTAAGAACAAGAGTAAAATAGTGAATATATCTAAAACGTCATAAATCCAAAACATGCTTGAGACTGTGAAGTTTTGTGAGAAAAAACTCTCCTCTTTTCTCTCATTACCACTAACTGATTTTTTTAAATAAAATAAAAAAGTCTGACTAATGTACTTTTTTAAAAACTAACTATAAATCTGATGATGATTTAAGATGTGAACAATATTACTGCAAAAAAATCTTTCAGATTTTTCATCACATAGTGACAGAATACTAAAAAGTTATTCTCGGTACTAATAAAAATTTCATGTGTTGTGCATTTTAAGTAAACATAATGAAAGGGCACAGATTATGCCAATAATACTTAAATAATAAATTTTAAAAGGGACGTATTGTTTTATCCATTGTGTAGTTATATTACATATTTTCATATCTGAGCGGAGTTTTTCAGCTTTTCATCATTGGAAAAATATATTAACACTAGATTGCCCAAAGAAGTCATTTTGACTGCTTTTTAATTTTAATTAGAAAAACAATTACGTATATAATGACACAAGTTCTTAGAATTTCTTAGAATATATTTTTTTCCAACTGAAGTAAATTTTTTTATTGTTAATGTTTACTAATAACTTGTTTATGATATAAATAATATAAAAAATATTAAAAATTAATTTTAAGCAAGTTTTTTTACACAGTAGTTATTCTTTCACAATCAGTCATTTTGACTGCTTTTGGGCAGTATAGGTATATACTAAGTTTCAGTCTTTCTAGTATTAAAGCTTAGAAAAATAACAACAGACATCAGAACTTTTACAACCGGTTTTACACTATTGTCCACTTTCTCTATTTCAATAATAGCACTACAGCTACGTATGTACGATTCTTTTCGTACTAAATTTGTTACAGTTATCCATAACAAACAATTTATGTAATAATCTAAAATTTAACCATATAAAAATGCTATGTGGAATTTCTTTTTATTTATTATGAGTTTTTACAATAAAATATTCTGTTTGCAAAAAAAAAAAAAAAATAATAATAATAATTTTTCAAAACCTTTTGATTCCGTAGTCGTTTTTATTAGTTTTAAACACTAATTCGGTAGTTTAATTTGTAAAAAAATATTAGTAATAATATTCGTCCAAAAATTTCGAAGAGTAATGCACTGTATGCATGTAATATAATTCCCAGAAATAGAAAAAATCAAAAAGTAAAAATATATTGATATTTTTAAATATTTCATATTTTTTAAATTATCCATTAATATTAAATTCTAATATTCTGTTGAATTGGTTAATCGAACAATGAATTTTTTTAATGTATTTAAATTCACCGCTATCAGTTGGATTAAAATTTGAGGTTCAAACATAAAAATAATGAAATTATCATTTTTAATGAAAATATTTTCACTCGACCTATTTTTAACCCTCATCAGAACTTGAAATTCTTACTTAGTATGTTTCAATGTTTTATTATTTTATATAAAATTTTAAAACTTCTTAACATAAACTGATACTGTTAATATAATATTACCTAGGCTTTGCTACTGTGGGAAAACTCATTTTACAACCATGAAGAAAAGAACAAAGAAACGTTCCATTACATTCATACTTGCAAGTGGAAATTATAAAACAAGATCTCAGCCTGGTATATTTACTCCATTCGAAATACATAGCTTAAAAAATAAATTTATAAAGAAAATAGTTAATATCGCAAAAGGAGTCTCATTGCAAAGTCAAAATTCTATCTATAATACATTTAAAAAATAACTTGTGTTATGCGTATTCAATACAATCTGTATCTTTTCAATTAAAATAAATAAAAAAATTTGAGTTTTAAGAAACGCTTAAGCTGCATTCAAGAAACTGGACTGCTTTTTAAAACTTGAATCCACCAAGTTTACTTAAATATGAAATATTAAATTTAAGCACTCAAAACTTAAATAATTCAACTTTGTTCAAAAACAAGTTTGTCAAATTCAATAGAGATACTTAAGTCCCCTTCCGAGAGATTGATTATTATTCACAGGAACTATTACAGTGTAGTTTAAGTCAAATTTTAAAAATTAGCAGATACAATGATTTTTGTTTCATCTGATTAAGAATTTTTAAAAAAATCTATTTGTTGATGTTTTTGAAATATTTATGTTCCTTAAGGCTCATGCATCGTAAAAATTTGGAATGAACAATCATTAGAACAGGAGATTTTTAATGATAATTGATAAATTTTTATACAGGAAACCCAAATATCACATATACATGTACTTGAAGTGTGTGTGGGGGTGAGGGAATGAAACTTCTTACCATCATACCAAAATACTAAAATTTGCCACTGTACTTCTAGAAAATCCAGAATTACAAAAATGCCACGCAATACAAAATAGCATTTCCAATTAAATATATATAAACAGTAAAAACTTTTCTTATTGATTGGTAATATTAAAAAATATAAGAAAAAAAATAAAATATTAAAATTTAAGATTAATTATTTATTAAATTAAAATTTAAGAAAAGGTAAAAAAAATTTAATTTTTTTTAGGAACTAATGAAATTTTTATTCAATTGAATAGATAAATGTTTCATAATCTGAACAACTGAAAGTTTTTAAAATAATTTCCATAAGAGTTTTAGACTTTTAACAATATTAATGATGAAAGAATACAAATATAAATTAAATTAAAAAAATAAAACACGAAGCATATGTTCAATAGTTCTTTAAGTAAGTGTTCTATTTGATTTTCGACTATGGATCGATCTGTTTTTATCACATAAATCTATATTACTCTTTTCCACATTATTTGAAACGAATATTAAATAAAAAAATATTTAATTTAAAAACATTTATTAGATTTAAGAAAATTATATTTATGTTTGCTAATTATGCTTTTTTTAAAATTACATAAATATATATCTTAAGCTTCCACAGTTTTTACTCCATGTTATATTTTTTTCATCTCTTCATGGTATAACATATCTGGCTATCAATATAAGTCTGAATAATAACTATCAGCTTTCTCGATAAATTGTGCAATCCTGTATAAGCAAAACTGTAGAAAGGTGGCAAAAGGTATTAAGTTTTCAAAACGCCTTCCGCAGGTTTAAATAGTGTGTGATCTGAAAAAATAAAGTAAATATTTTTGGCTAAAAGTAACTTTTTAAGTACCCTAAAATCCGGCGTATAACTATACTTTCAATACACATATACTTTCAAGCTGCATTTTTTTATTTTTAGATATAATCACCGTATAGCGTGCACCTACTTTTTACAAGGAATCCTGAAATGTACGTATGCAATGCTGTTATGTTTTGAAGCCATTTATTCAAGGTATTATCTCAAAAGCCTTAGAAAAATAGTATGTTTCCAGAATTACAGCCCTTTAAGTTCATAAGAAGTGTCATTTTTTTTCAAATAAATATATTTCGATGTATGAAGAAGTCAAGTTTTTTTTATGCTCATCTCTTTTTCTGATTTTTAGAGTTCTCCTTTTCAAACCCGGGTATAACGCGCACTTTTGAATTTCGATCTTATTTCTTATGATAAACTTGCGCGTTATACACTGGATTTTATGGTAATTGTATGTCATTTAATTCTATCCTCAAGATCCATTTTTAAATAATTTCTATGCATCCGAGACAACATATCTTTAAATTATACATTTTTAGAAATTATTACCAGTTCCGTATTATTATAAATTCACACACACACACACATCACACATGTACCGGTATACTCAATAACATTAAAACTCAAATGCCAATATTTCAACTTATAAGAAATTATGTAGATATCTTGTCTTAAAAAATTACCTTGGTAAATACATTGTTAATAAAATCAGACATTTTACAAATAAAAAAATGAAGTTAATTTTAACATAAAGAGTAAGAAACTAAAAATATTTATTACATCTATTGCATCTCATAACTGCGTCTTAGTAAATAAAAGCATATATATATTGAATTTCCATAAATCTAACGAAGCTAAGTTATAAATAGAAGTATAACAAGACAGTATATGTCAAAAATAAGATAACCGTAGTAGTATAATAGCAAACTCTTAACCTTAAGGACTAAGATTGTTGGATTAAACATAGTCTTAAGGCCACAGAAAACCTTCCCTTATATTTGCCTATGCTACTTAGCAGCAAAGAAAAAAAGAGTGTAAGAATAAAACCCTATAAATACTAAAGGTTATTACCATGATACTTGAAGAAGAAAACTAAAAATACTACATATTAGTTATCAATGCCATACATATATTGGACAAAAAATTTCAAAAATAACATGCTTTAAATTTCAACACGAGATGAAGAGAGGGAACAAGAATAAAACGCACTTTAAAAAAATGTAACAATAGCAAAACAGAATTGAAAAAATTCTAATTTGAAAAATTTACAATTTTTAATCTGGTTAGGACTTCTGACATTTGTCAAATGGCATGTCACGAAAATGAGTTCTAGCTTCTTCAAACACAGCGATAAAAATTCTTTAGAGAAGAGACTGATAAAATGTAAAAATTAGAGAATTGTGTGTCTAAATGGCACTGACTTGGTTGCGCATCATACCATAAAATTTAGAAGATGAATGTTTTGAATCTCAAGTTAAATTGCACAACCTCTTAGGAAGTTTTTCAAAAATTCAAGTTTTAAAAAAAGACAAATTGAATTTTGGAGACATTTAACAAAAACATATTGCATCCTTTATACGATGAAATAAAGTATAAATGGGCTGTGTGTGTGGTTTTAAAATTTATTGTATTCGGGAAATAATTAAAACTGTAATTTCAAAAATAATAAAGGATTTGTCTATATAGATTTTGAAAATAATTAGACTTATACGCTTCATTCATTTTTTGCTTAAAATAGAGAAAATTAAAAATAAGTTCGTTATTTAAATTTTTTACGCATACCTACTTCTTATCTCTCACATTTCTAATGCATTATCAAAAATTTGACTTCTTTTTTTACAATAATCTACCTTTGTTTTATAAGGCCATTTTTCACTGAATAAAATTTCATGAAGTTGGCATTCAATCCTTCACATCTCGTGTATATTTATTCAAATATTGAAACATAATAATATTCAATTAACCTAGTTTTATTCTATTTGCTTTAAATAATTTTTGTTTCCATAAGAAATTACAATTCTTAAAATAGTAAGACAAATATAAGATGTGCTAATTTTTTATTAGAAAAGCAGAACATAAAATATATTCATTATTTTATAAAAACTCATTTGATCAGTAAATAATATAAAAATCAGAACCCAAAATAATAATGATTTGTTCAAATCATATGAAGGCCTATTTATTATTTAATAAATTTTATCATATTATTAATCCACTAATATATAATGTCTTAGGATAAAAATATTTAGGAAATCTTCAGAAAACTTAACATCACTTACAAAAATTATATGGCAACCTATGATTATTCTATGCTTATTGTAAGCAAAGCTAGAAACAAGATTGAACGATTTAAACATTGTGTTATAATATTCTATGAAATTTATATTGTTTTCAACCTAGTGAAATAGACGAAGAGTTAAATATCTCTAGATTCAAAAATAGAATCCATCGTTAATAATTAATTTTAAATAGAAAAAATTAAAAAAGATTTGTTTTGACTTCACTTAATGTTACAATTTGAAACAATACAAGGCTGTTGGCAATGGATTTCATTATTATGAACCACAGTCAAGTGGTGAGGACAACGCCTGGAGTATCATGCCACTCTCTAAACTACAGCATCACGCCAACGGGAGGACTTAGAACCTCAACAGATTCAATGTGCATCAACCTTCTACACGGAGGGCCTTAAGTGGCACTAGATTTCGAATACGAGATTTGAAACCTCGGCCACCAGTTCGTGACCGTGACCGTTTGGCTACCGTTGCCTCAAAAATTAAACAAAAATGCTGTCAAATGAAATTTTAAAAAAAATGTAGTTGCCATGCATGAATAAAATTATCCATATTTGAATAAAATATTGCAAGTGAATACACACACAATAATTGAACTTATGTGAAGTTCTTAATTAGTATTTGTAGAAAACAAAAAAATTTTGTGAATTAATATTATTCAAATTATAATTAACTATCTGATTATACTTTAAAAAATAAGTTTCCAGCGTTTTGTAAAATATATACTTTTGTCACTAAAAATGACAATGCTAGTTACATTAAAAGGAATATTTGTATAACTCATTCATATATAAGCTTTTCAGTCCTCCATTATTAAGCCCTATTTTCTACGGCATGCTTTGGAGTCGTTTTTATTGATATTGTGAACTTGTTTCAAATTCAAAATGTAATTGTATCTTTGCCAAGTGAATGGTCCACGTTTCCTGATTTCCTCTGGTCACGGACTTTCTTTGAGAGATGGAACAGTAATAAAACGGATTAGATGCAACCTATTAGAAGCTTAAAACATCTCCGTAAGCCCCTTTCACTAAGCAGCACATCTATATTTTACTCTCCTAAGGTAGTCTCATTGTGTGTGTGGGGGGGGGAGTCCTTGTTCCCCTTCGAGATACTGTTGAGAGCATTACTTCGTGTAAACAATGTAATGCTTGTCTTGAGGATGCATTTGTTACGGAAGACAAATGCATGCTCTTCTTTTAAGTACTCTCCATCTACGCAAAATAATAGCTTGAATAGGATTAGTTTTATTTCCTCATGGTGAGGGGAGGGGGGCAGGAGAAAATGTAAAAATTATAAGAAGCCGTTGCTAAGTGAAGGCAGTAAAGCGCACCTTGGAAAAGTTCCCAACTGGATCAAGCGGGTAAGGACGCGTCATCTTTCTTTCGCCAAAAATGCCCCGGTTTAATCCAAATGAGATGACGAATTATTATTTCGTCAATGCGATTCTTAGAGTCCACGCAGTTTAGTTTTTAGCGCGCTGCCACTGGATGGAAGCGCAGGAAATTAGAATAATCGGGAAAGTTTTGTTCATTCCGGAATGTGATTATTTTCTCGGGCCTGGAGCTCATGATCATTACCAGAGAAGCGAAGGTAGTGGAGTAGAGTAGACGTAAACAAAACTGTATGGAAAGGAGCTAAATAGTTAGGGTTTTGTTTCTAGTTCTAGGGGCTTTTCCACATTAAAAAGGAAGCCATTAGAATGAATCAAAAATTTGAGAGAGACTCTTGAAAAGAAAATTAGTATTTTTTTTTACATTGAAAAGAATAAAAAGAGGAAATTTAAAATTTGACTTTTCATATGTGAAAAAGTATTATTTGGCTAACTCAGCACACAAAAATCAAACTTTTTTACTATAATTTCTAAGGCAAAAAGAAAAATAATTACTTAAGACTCCTATTTCTAAGATTCTTAAAAGAATATTTTGTTTCCAAAAAAATACATCCTTAACCAAAACAGCCCTATCTTTATGAAATTTGTTTTACAAAACCGAGGAATGTTCTTTTTCACTGCAGACATTTACAGAAACATTATTTCTAAAAATCTACTTCGTTAAAGTAACAGGAAAAAGGATGGGGGGGGGGAATTACTGGTTGTTTTTCCTTGTCAACATTTGCTCATAATATCATGAATATAAGTTGGAATATCTATGCATTGCATTATATATAGAGAGAGATGCATTATATACATACCGAAACGGAGACCTATTATGATTTATATATATATATATATATACCGGTTATTTGCATTTTTTCATGTAAGTTTTTGCTTCATTATTCCTTTTCAAAATTATTTTTATTTGTATTTTGTTAGGATTCATTTCCTTTCATATTTTCTATTATTTTCATTTTATTTTTCTTTTGGTTGCAAATTACACGTGGTTGGTTTTAGGCCTAACTTTTCAATATGGGTATGTTTTCCTGTTATGTATAAAATTTCTGCTGAACGGGGGAAGGTTGGATCCATAAAATATATTTAACCCTAATTTTGCTGGTCCTAATTCAGCAACAGCTTTAGAAATCATATCAGGTCTTCATTTTAGTCTATTGACTCTTTTGGCTTCTTACATTTTAAAGTTCTAATTCTGTTCCATGTTATACATACGCTTAGTTAATTCTTCTACAATAGACGTTTCCATCATTTTTAAAGTTGTGTTTCTTGAAATCTGGTTTAAATCTTCTAGCTTTGTTAGTGATATAATTTTGTATTATCAATTTTATTATGCCATGTATTTCTTTCATTTTATGTTACTATATATATATAGAGAGAGAGAGAGAGAGAGAGAGAGAGAGAGAGAAATCATAATAGGTCTCCATTTTAGTCCATATACTCTTTTGGTATCCTCCATCTTAAAAGCTCTACCTCTGTTTTTGCATATATTTATCCAAATCTAGTACAATATATTCATTTCCACCATTTCTTTTCAAGTTGTTTCTTAGAATCTGGTTTCTGTCTTTTAGCTTTGTGGGTAGTACAATTTTGTCTTATTATTTTATTTCATTTTATTATACTGCACACACACATACACATGAATATATATATATGTTACCGTTAAAGTGGGAAATCCGTTATTTCATAGAATAACGTGGTATTCCAAGAAATAACAAGACAAGTCAGTTAAAGTATATAAAATTATTGAATTCTACGATACAACTAGGTATTCTATAGAATAACGATTACTTGATCGTTAAAGTACAAAATAAGGCTGTTGAAAGTCCTTTGAACCTGTTATAACGGCTTTTAGCCAGTTTTGAAAAGCTTATAGCTGTTTTGCAATGACGTGTGTGTGGCCGTGTCATCCATTGCTTTAAAACGTAGAATTTGGATGGTGCACACTTTACATTTTAAGTTACAAAAAATATTTTTGCAACTTGTTTTCAAGCAACGACTTCTGCAAGAATGAGATACCAACCTGTAAATAAGAAAGATTTAATGCAAGAGAGGTTTGAATCTTTATTAAATAAGTGCGATGCAAAGGAAAACAGTGTTTCACTTACTCGTGAAAAACTATTCTTTGATAGCATAAGTAGAAAGTTGTAAAACAGCACAGAAAAAAGTACCACGTGGCTATTGGTTACTCCAGCATTACGATATCCTTGAAGTTTAAGGAGTACTAAAGTTAATTGTGCCAGTAATAGATGAAAAACATATTATCCCCCCCCACCTTATCAATTAATCATCCGTAATAGGGACAAAATGTAATTTTCGAGAGGTTTCAGCTATTTATGATAAATTAATTTGTAAAATAACTTTGAAATTCTTTATTTTTCTCTTTAATGGTCCATCATTAGTTATTTCTTAGAACAACTAGTTATTTCATGGAATAACTAGGTAAAGTATGAAATTTTTCATGTATTATACAATAACTGACTTGTCTAGTTCTTTCAAGAAATACATAGCCATTCTGTGAAATAACTGAATTAGACACTTTAACGGTAACAATATATATATGTATATACAAAATAGATATAAAACCTAAGATAACTAGTCAAGACAGTAAGAAGTTTTTTTCTACAGTAGCACTATAGTAAACTCCTGGCCTTAGCAACCAAGATTGCAGGTTTAAACAAAGTTTTGCGGCCACCTAACCTTCCCTGTATTTGCAAATACTCAAGGGCATAGGGAAAGTCAGTTCAATAGAAATTTAACTATTACGAATAAAAACACACCCGCACATATACAGGGTGTTTCATAAATGATGGGAGTAACTTTAAGGGGCGATAGTACACATCAAGACGAGTAATAGTAAATAGGAAACCAAGTGTCCCAAACGTCTTCCGAAGGAGAAAGGCGCCATCAAAGTTTAGGGTCCTAAATTTCAAATGATGATAAAAAACTGAAAAATAGATCGATTCATTTGCGGTTTTCACTAAAATCATTCTTTAAATTAGTATTTTCTTTAAAAAAGTTTTAAAGACAAAGTTAAAAAAATGCCGTTAGAGGGCGCTCTAGACTTTGGAGTACCGAACAACTACTTTTACCAGTATTTTTTAAATTTTGTTAAATGTTTACAAAAGCTTAGATTTTAACTTGAATTTTGAGCGCAAAATTGAAACCATCGGGAGCGGTTAAGTAGCGCAAATGTAACCGCGTTCAGGGAGGAAAATTGAAATGCTCGTATGTAATGATCAAAATAAAAACGATAAAGCAAACTTTAAGAGGCGATAGTACAACACCAAAACAAGCAACATTCATCAAAGAAATCATACTCGTAATTTTAACCCGAAGGTGATAGAGGGCGCTGAAACAGATTTCGTTTTAAGAGACAAAAAGGAAACAAAGAACATTTACGTTATAAAAAAAAGTTTAATTAGAAATGATTACAATAGCTGTTCGAAACACTGACAATTAGAGGCGATGCATGCGGTACAACGGCGAAGAAGGGATCCACAACCCTCTGAAACACGCCAGGAGTATCGCGCACCTCTCCTGCAGCTGCCGAAAGTCAGGCGACGAGTTCTTCTGCAGATTCGATAGGAGTCTCATACATAAGACTCTTCAGGTGTCCCCACAAAAATAAATTCAGGCATGAAAGATCGGGCGATCACGCAGGCCAAGGGATGGGAAACTTTTTTCCGTACAAAAAAATCATCGCGCCTCTGCACTATTCCCATTTGCAGTTCCGTAGATGAAGTGCATATCAGCCTTTTCTTGATTAGTGAAGGGCAACATCTTTCGTGACGTTTGTACCGTGATTTACACTTGCACACTCGGGTCAGTGGCTTTTATCTTAATACCAATTTGCATATGCGTTCTTCTTCTTCCCCATATCACAATTTAATGTTCTTCTTCCAGAAACTTTCAGCTATAATGCTTGCATGGATAAAATTTGAAGATGCTCTAACACGTTTGCGATTGAATTCAAATCATGCATTTTCTAATCAAAGTTGATTGTTTTTCTGTTGTACTATTGCCTCTTAAAGTTTGCTTTATCGTTTTTTATTTTGATCATTACATACGAGCATTTCAATTCCCCCCCCTCCTGAACGCGGTTACATTTGCGCCACTTATCCGCTCCCGATGGTTTCAATTTTGCGCTCAAAATTCAAGTTAAAATTTAAGCTTTTGTAAACATTTAACAAAATTTAAAAAATACTGGTAAAAAGTAGTTGTTTGGTACTTTAAAGTCTAGAGCGCCCTCTAACTGCATTTTTTTTAACTTCGTCTTTCAAACTTTTTTTAAAGAAAATACTAATTTAAAGAATGATTTCAGTGAAAACCGCAAATGAATCGATCCATTTTTCCGTTTTTTATCATCATTTGAAATTTAGGACCCTAAACTTTGATGGCGCCTTTCTCCTTCGGAAGACGTTTGGGACACTTGGTTTCCTATTTACTATTACTCGTCTTGATGTGTACTATCACCCTTAAAGTTACTCCATCATTTATGAAACACCCTGTATATACATACATACATACATATATATACATACATACATTATATATATATATATATATATATGTAATAATTCCCACTAATATAATCCTTTTAAATATATTTTAATTTCCAATGGTCCATCCCTTCAGGACCAACGTTTTAGTAATAAGTTAAGCCAGCCGCCTAACGGCAGTATTTTAAACTACCTCTAGCTACCCACTCAGATCATGTGATTTGAGACGCCTATAAATACGAGATTCCTGGAGACCGCGCTCCCTCTTTCGCTTCTGTATTTTGTCTGCGTAAACATGTAGCCGGCTGCAGTGTGTTTGTGTGTGCTTATATTGTGTCGTCCCAGTAATGTCTTATGTGTTCAAGATGGATAATAAACAAGTTTATTCAATTACCGTACTGCCTTATCAATCTCATATAAAGAATCCATTCCAACAACATCGTCGTATTACACACACACACACACATATATATAATATATATACATATATATATACATACATACATACCATATATACATATATATACATATTATACATACTATACATACATACTATATATATACATATATATATATATACATACATACTATATATATATATACACATATATATATACTCAAAGTTAAGCTTTAACATGCTGATACAGATGAACATGGACAAATACATTAATGAAAACGGATATGAGAGATCAAATGTGCTAAATTCAAAAACGCTAGATTAAGATTAAAATAGTACATTTAAATATGGTAAAAAATATAAATTATTGCAGGAAAATATTAGATAACCATCAGAGGTGAATAAATGTTTATTAACATCGCACCTCAAAGCAACACGAGGGCTACTGGAGACGAACCCGTAATTTTGTATCCTGGTCAAGTTACGAGGATGACAATGATCTAGTGTTATTCTCACCAAACTAACAAACTACGCTCTCGACAGATTTAACGTTCCTCAGCGACTCTACACGGAGGGTCTTTAAAGGCACTAGGGCTTGAACCATGACATGCCGGCCACAAGTTCATGACCATGAGCATAATGCTGTCTACTAATAATTAGAAATCACTTTCTCTAAAATTGTATGTATTTAATAAAATATGCAATTCAATATTTCAACATGGATTATGTATTTATTAATAGAAACAATGAATATATATATTATGAAAAAACGAATATATTAATAAAATTCTTTAAATCATCTACTTAAAAATGCTTGAATTTTTTCAACAATTAATTCTAACATTAGATGTTTCTAAATTTTTACACGCTCCCCTGATTAGTTTTTCTTTCATATAACTTGCAAAAGTTTATCAGAATATTATTACACGTTCTTTTAAATTTAAAATTATTGGAATATAAAGTTTTAATACATACAAATCCTGTATAGGACTTTTTGACTCTTATTCATTTTGATATCCAAGCATGAGAAGTTTTTATGTAACTTTCGTAACTGATAACCTGTTCCATACAGTATTTAAGGAGAAAAAAAACTGCTTAAAAATTATAAGTTGAGAGTAAATATACAGAATATGTAAATATATATATTATATATATATCTTGAGTGTGTAAGACATCTTTCTTTGTCAATAATGTACTTATTTAAAAGTGTTCAGAGCACACCAAAAACAAAATTTTTTGCGAGGGAATCGTTTTTCATTTGGACCAAATGAAATGTTCCTCTAAATTTGTTCAATTTTTCAAAATTTAGTTGCTACATTTTTATATTTTTTTTAAGAAAATGTTCTAAATCTATTGCAAACTATTATGGAGTTGGAGATCTGATATATATTTAAATGCTTGAGCAGTCAGATAATTACCTTATTCGTCAAAAAAAAAGAAGCAAAAATATGGATCTTAAAATTCGAAATATTCAGAAAAGGCCAATTTTGCATAAATTAGTCAAAGTATGTCCTTGAAATTCCTTTAAACTTTAAAGCTTTTAAGGATTGTTTAAGGAGGGGTTTAAAGTCATGTATGAGGTGGACATATCGGTAATTGATTATCCTCCGTTAAGTAAGAACAACCGCAGTCTTTTAAAAGTTGTAAAAATTAAATTCAAATCTAAACAGCGAAAATGAGGAACTTGAAAACTACAAAACTTAATATTTATTTTTAATTCGATAAAATGATTGAGATGTAAAAAAAGTTCTTAAAGAACTAAAATTATAGACATGTGTGAGCAAATTATTTTTTTAAAGAAAGAAGATTAACAATATGAAAATAAATTCAAATGTAGGTATGGTTTATCAATTGTTTTTAACATCAAACTTCGATGCTACCTGGTAGTAATTGGTGATGGAATCTTGTTATTTTGAATTTTGTTCAAGTAACGAGAATGACACCTGAGCTGGCATCCCTCTTGTGTGCACCCCCAAGAGGAGGGGGGGGGGCGTAATAACTCTACGAGGGGGTGCGAGCATATTGAAAAGTCGAAAACAAATTATTATTTTTAAAAAAGTTATTGATTTACTGAAAGTAAACAAACAAAATACATTTTGACATAATAAAAAATAAAATACACACTTACACTGATGTAATACACTTATAAATGCATCAGTACTGCACAATGTAACAATACTAAAAACAAGTTAAATAATTACCAATGGCCCCGTGGGTTTGTCATACATAAAATTATATACAAAAATTAACACTTATCTTGATGATTTGTATTATTTATAATTAATCCCTTAACTGTCGATTAAAAGTTACGCAATTCGTTCCCCAATATCACCGTTTCCCACGTAGGCATGGGGCCACGGTAACCAAGTGGTCTGGGCATCGGATCATGGCTAGCATGTCATGAGTTCGATCCCAGTACCACTGAAGACTCCTCGTGTAGGGGAGCGCTGCACGTTAAATCTGTTGAGAGCTCAAACGTCCTCCGTTGGTGTGGTGTGGTAGTCAGGAGAGGGAGTGCCAGCTCAGGTGTCGTCCTCGTCACTTGACCATGGTTCAAAATTAAGTGGTCTGTCGTCAAAAGCCCTCGAGTAGCTGAACAGTGCTACATAAATATTCACTCCCTCACTCACTCATTCCACGTAGGCACGCGTATGAGATGTATTAGGAAGAGGGAAGAAAAGGAATACATAAGCAAATCTCCTGAAACAAGTAAATCTTTCGCAAACGCTGTCAAAATCCTTTTATTGCATTCCAAAGCCTTTGGAATAATTTTATGGATGCATTGCACAGAAAAGATCGTACTTCGAAAAGACGTATATACACGTCCGGATAAAATAACGCTTTGGCTGAGAGAAACTTTTATATACGCCGGTAGCATTTAAGAGGACAAAGTCGTATTGTAGCTTTAACATTATAGTTATTATCGAATTCCATGCAATGTTATTGTATGGAAGGGACGGCGAGGGAAATTATGATTGAATATTGGGTCGCAAATATTGAAAGTTTGAGAAGCACTGCTCTATCCAAATTTAATTCCAGCTTAGCTTGTTTGGAAGGAACAATGCTCTATAGCTACGTACTAATCAAAACTGGGGAGAAATATTGCATTTTTAAACCTGTTCAGGCATAGACGTCAACTGATGTGGTATTTCACTCGCTGAGCTTCCACACCCACCACTTAAGGACTTGTGGATAACATTAGTTGGAGTTGTCAGAGATCCTTATTAACCTATACGACTGTTTGTCAAATCAAGACAGAAATTCTTTTGCATCTAGCATTCAAAATGATTACTTTCATTCGCAAGTAATTTATGTAGTTTGAAACAATATCTACTAAAAATAGCACAAAATTCATGTATTAGCTTTAATAGAACCAGTACAAGCTCTACTATTGGCTTTAATTTTTACTTTTAAGAGACTAGATGTCAATAGACTGTTACTATACAATACGTCTATTTATTGTTAATAAACTTCTTTTCATATTAAAAATGAATGAGGGAGCATAAGCAGTTTTGCAAAAAGAAAATGATTAATTATGATAAATGTTATAGTATTAATATTATGAAATTTTCATCATCAAAAGTGTAGCAACTATAATAATAAGAAATCAATACCATAAAATTTCTTTAAAACTATAATATTTAAAAAAAAGTTGTCTCAAACTTTAAAGGCAAAATTAAAAATAAATACTTGTAGTTTCCATCATTAAAAATTAAAATGTTTTTACACTTTATAAATTACAATAATGTATCAATCACAAACATGCCCTTATAATTTATGGTAATACATCTAACTAAACATAATGCTACTTGTCTAATTTAACTTAACATGCCATTATTTTATTTAGGCTGCATTTATGACTATTTTCCACTTGCCTTTTTTCTCCCAATAAATTTGTCCCTAATATATGTGATTGACAATATACGAGTTTGTCACAATCGCCCCTGGCTCACATGACTTAGCACTTCTCAAATTAATACCAATTTTCTTCAATACGAGCTAATTTGTGGTCCCTCCCCCATTCGCAATAACACATCGAAGTGAGCTGATACCGAAGATTTTTGGTCGAAAAATTATGAAGCGTTGCAATCAAAACCTCAACTCGTGGCATGTTTTATAGTTTCCAGGAGGAAATTCCAGCTTGTGTGTCCTGAGTTACCTCCATCGCTCGAAGAACATTAGAGTTCTCGATTAAAAATAAACTCAGAGCGTGGCCAGAAAATTTATGGGAGCGACAACGAGGAAGAGGGGCATAAATTTTAATGAGGATTTCATCGGATTCAAAGATTTCATATGGCGCCGGAAGAGAGAGCGATCTCCTTTCTCCAAGGTAGACCGCTTTTTAGATCTCGTAATTGCAGTCAATGTCACTTACCTCACAGTCAGTTCCAACTACAAGCAATCCATCCACCTATACTAAACGCATTGAGCAAAGACTCGTTTTTTTTTCAAATCTGTGCGCTCTCATGTAGGGATACGTATTGGTAACGTTACAGAACAAATGACTGCGTTTGACAAATGCGTCATGTCAGTAACTACACGAAACTGTGAAGTAAGACATCAATGCAACGAAAGTCCTTTCAGAAGGACCAGATTACTAAAAGTATAGTTAAATGTTTTCATGAATTTAGCACCATAGGTGCAGTAAAGTGATTTGGACTTACACAGAGATAGAAAACAAATTTAATTTTATACCACCAATACTTTAAAATATGTAGATGTAGAGTATATATATCCTCACTGAAACATAAATTTATGCGGTTTTATTTGATAAAAGTTCAAATACTTTTGTGAATAGTTATTAGAGCATTGATTCCTAGCCCCCATTTGGTTATCTATGATTTGCAGATATTTATATAAACAGATAGGTTGAATATTTTTTGATATTCTTTATTGCGTTAAATATATATAAGCAAAAATTATGGTGAATCAATTAATTACAATTTATTTAAAAATTCTTTTACACAGACTATGAATTTTGGGACTTAAAAATCCTTAATAAAGTTTTTGACATCGAGTGCATTGTTTTCTTAAATTTTATTTAAATTCCACAATTCCTCTCTGTATATGTGATAGTAAAAATTCATTAAATATTCTTTTAAATAACATTCTCACTAAACAAAAAAAATTTCATGATTAGAATTATTAATTTATTAATGTACTAATTGCTTATATTATTGATGAATGAATTTTATAAATTCAAATAATTGATTCATATTTCTAGCATGCAAATATATTTCGGTACGTATATAACAATTATGATCGTATATTTCAATACGCATAAAATTAAAACATATATTTCTGCATCTTCCTTAATTATGGTTAAGGTAATGTTTTCTGTAATTAATATATTGAAAAATGTTATTTAATTATTTTTTATAAATATGGTCAGAAGGCTAGAATATATACATTAATATATATATGTATATGTGTGGCAGTGGTAGCCTTAAAGTCATAGAGAGCTCGTGGCCGACAAGTCATGAGCTCGAACCCTAATGCCACTGATGACTCTCACTAACAGTGGCTCAAAGTCTTCTGGTTAGCGTGGTGGGGTAGTTTGGAGAGAGGGGTGCTAAGTCAAGTGTCATGACCATGATCTTGACCATGTGGTTCAAAATTACGAAGTCCGTTGCCAATCTCTCTCACAGGGATCGGTTTGTAGCTCTAGACCCTCTTCTGGGGAGCTCGGTTCCTTTAGGCATTCTGCCAATAGCCCTCATGTTGTATTATAGTGTGACGTTAATGAGCCCTCACTTGTATGTTACAATATTTTCTTCATTGAATATGAATTTTTGTTACACTAATATTGTTTCTGAATATACCACCTTTGATGATAAACAAAAAATGCTGAGTGAGAAAAGAAATAACTATTTTATTATAATAAGTATAAAAAAGCATTTATAAATAAACTTTAAAAAATTTTTTAGTTACGAAATACATTTTACACATATTCCCTTTTTCTTCAAATTTTGAAATAATTGAGGAGCTTAACTTACGGTATTTTTTAAGCAAATTTACAAGAAGGTGTAATGGAAAATATCACTTGGTAAGAAACGTTTTTGATTATGTTATTATTATTATTGATACAAATTTTTAAATTCAATACTTCAAGTCTGATACTAATGCTTGAAAACAATTATTTCTACTAAGACTGACTTAAGACCTAATAGACATATTAGAAAATAAATAAAGTACGTAATTCAAACAGCATATTTTATTGCTCTGTTGAAGTGTACATTTCTATAAAAAATTTGTAAAATCTTCAATTATTCACTCCGCAAAGTATTATTGTAGTTTATATTTTACTCAAATAAAATGTATTTGCTGTATCTATCCGCTTCTCTGATAAAGAGAGCATTAATGTATTAGGAAAAGTATAATATTACTAATCGTAAATCAATAACTAAAACGAGCTTTGTAGATTTTAATGCGTCAAAAAAATAAATATTTTTCAAGCAAATAGTTTTCCTTATTAAAATTCGTTTTTAAAACTTTTTTTAAAAAAAATAAAAAACGAAAAATTAGAGAGTGCACATTTTTTTCCTTTTTTTTTATTTCAACTACAGAAACGTCAGCAGACCTCATTTACATTTACTTTCTTTGTCTAAATACTCATTAACGCATTTTCTGAAATTCTCTCACTCTTTAATGATCTCTTAAAATAATATAACTAAATTTATTTAAATAAAAATTTACCGATTTATAATTAGAAAAGATATTAAAGTCATCTGGACTAGCGTTTTCAAAATAGTCACAAATCCCCTTAAACAATATCACACACACACACACACACACACACACACACACACACACAATTGCTTACCACTCAGCTAAAGTTCACAAAGCTCTAAAATCATTCTTCTACATAATGAGATTTTAAATATGTGAGAGAAGTTCTCCTCTTGAGTGAAAGACGTAGGATACTTAAAGCATATACCTCAAGCGGTCTGAACACAAATTTTGTCAAATAACCAGACATTCCTTATATGAATAATATTTTTTATTTGCTTACTAATTAAATTATATAACTACGAATTATATAATTAATAAATTATTAAAGGATAAAAGTTATGAATTCAGTTTATGTCAGTTTATTGATAGGAAATTATAAGTAGCATTTATATTAATATACTATTATTTAAAGATTAAATGCTCATTTTAGCGTCAAATCTAATAAATTATACAATTTAGTTAATTTTTCTTGAAGTGTTTCTTTTTTAACTTTCTCCCGACAAGACATTATCTCAGTTTCAGAATAATACTCCCATAAAAACTGAAAATATGTAAAGTAACATAATTGATTGTAAAAAAGAAATATTAATTAAAAAGATTTACAAATCAAAGCAAGGAAATGCTATGGTATATAAAGCCAAAAATGACTATTTTAAGCTAAATTCATAAGGGGATGTATTATTTTTTTCCCACTTTGCTAAAGTAATAGAACTTACTTCAGATATTTTTAATACCAGGTTTTAATGTATAAGCATATATAAGTCAGCAATGTCACCCAAAACAGAGTTCATTCCTAGCTTGTCGAGTAATAATCAAGTGTGTCAATAATTTTAAAATAATTATTCATATCCGAGATTGACCATTGGGCAAAATGACCACAAGTTTATTTCACATAAAATAATTTAGTTTAAAGTTCAAATATTCCTGTGAAACTAATATATTAACGATAAAATAATGGTATATTTCTCTTTTAATAAAAAAAATCATATTTTCAAGAGCAAAATGTTTGTGTTTAGCTTTTCGTTTTAAAAATAATACGAGAATAGAAACCCTAATTTAAAAAGAAAAGCTCTTTAAAATATTTATTTTTCTTTATAAAAATCTTTTAGAAATATTTGTTAATCAAAAATGATTCAAAATGCTTTTTTTTTTCAGATTATATAAATTTATTTTTTATTATTTTTTAATCGATTCATATAAAAAAAATTAAAAGCATAGCGAAGGAATGCCTTATGCACCTTTCATGTTTAATATAACTTTCCTTAACATCTTAAAAAGAAGCATTTTTATTAGAAAGACTGCTTTGTAATAATATTTAAGAGGGGTTAATATTTGTACTGCATTAAATTCTTTTAAAATAGGAATAAGCAGATATGTAAGGTCTCCAAAAATAATATCCGAATGAACATTTGAATATTACTATTAATGTAAAAGTTATTACATACTAAATTAACTCCTTTGCATTTTAGTGTCAGTTTAGTAGCCTAAATTTATTGAAATTGCATTTCATAAATACTTATCAAATAGTCATTTCCTAACGAAAAGTTCTCAAATATTTATTAAAAACATGGCAGTGAGAATGAAAATGTAAAGGGATATCTCTGAATATTTAGAGACAAAAATAATATTATAAACACTAATTAATTCTAATTTTTAACCATAGTTTGCTTCTTTATAAATTATATCAAAGTGATCTGAAAAATTATTACATGCCAAACATAAATCATTTAAATCCTTAAGGGCTTAAAAAATTAAATGTTTAAGTGAATGAGACGAGTTGTGTAGCTTAGCACTTCGGAGCGCAGTTCTACAGACTTATATATTAAGAGAAAATTAAATTAAATATTTTATTCACTAGATACTGCTTTCTATTCAGCTATGTCGGATAGTGATTAGAAGATACCTTCCAAACGTTCAAATATTATTTCATAATATATTAGGCTAAGCATAAATGAAAGACATCATAAAATAATACTATCACAATAATTACCTGATACAAATCCTGAAACTTCATAACACTTCTAATCATCGCTATTGATCCAATAAAAGCAAGTAGGAGAAATTCTCATACAAATTATCATTCAAAGTTTTATTGTACTTCTCTCGAAGATTTCAAGACGAATTTAGAAAAGCATTTTTGAAGGAAATAGTGTCATTCAAATCCCTGGAAAAATTTATAATGCTTCCGTTCGTAAAGGTTTCCACTCCCTGATATCTTTTGAAAACTCGGAAGGAAATATAGCAGCAGATCCTGAAATAATCCCAATTCATTTTAAAAGCCACATTAATTTCTCAAATATAATTGAATTGTAACAAGCTGAAATTTAACAAGTGTAAATGTAATAATAATTGAAAAGTATTTATGACAACTTATTTGAATTTCTCTTAATTAGATTTCTCAAGAGATAATGGAGGACATTTTTTATGGAGTTCTCATTTTCTCCTCATTTGAATCAACCAGAAGGCTATTTGAGATTATTTTAAGAGATATATGAAGTGACAACTTAACTTTATTATTATTTGGATCGATTCGCTAGATTCTCTCCAAGCAGGCTTGAACAGAAAAATGTTCTTAAACAAGGTAATGATGAAAAATTTGTTTCCAAAAATTGCATTAACAACTAAACATATTTCAAAAAGAAGTCATTTCATTACCAAGGAGTAAAATATATTTCTAGTTTAAGGTATTTTAAATAAACGTATTACATTAAGACTGAAAAAAAAATGTTTAAACCATCTTTAATATGATTAGTTATAAAAGTTCATAGAATAGTGAACAGTATCTTCTTAAAATGTAATAGAATATTGTTCGCAACATAATACGTCTAAAATTTTTTAATCGGTTGATTCATGAAATAGTAATTGTTTCACAACCATGGATGTTCCATTCAACGTTGTTAAATATTCGTTAGTGCTGTCCAAAAAGCTATTTGAGGAAAATATTTGAAATGCATTCATTGCATTGACAGAAAAAAAATTATACTCATTTAATGCATCTCTGATTTTCTTTCGGTTGAAGATTTTTGTAAGTCCAATTCATTCTGAAGAATATGCTTGCGTAAGTTACTGATGCATATAAAGATGCCTTTAAATTAATTTTTTTTCAGTTCCTGAACATTATTTTGATCTAATATTCTATATTTTATACTTCACAGTATACGTGAAAAAATAATTCTTTTTCATTTTCGGTCTTAAATGAAGATGAAGATTTTATCAAGAGTCTTCTTTCCTGCCGTTCCATGATTGCTGAATATATGTATATACTACATCCTTGCATGTGTTTTTCATAACTATTTTGACAGAATATATGGCGAGAAGGACATTAAGATATTATTGAAATGTCATTATTAAATAACAATCAAATTAAAAAAATTGTTACTTATAAGTGTCATATTAAGTTAACAATAAAAGTATATATATTTCGAGATTCTAACAAAATCATCACTGAATATACTACAAACAATAGTAGATTCTCATGATGGATTCTTTTGATATTACAAACAAAAAAATTCAAAATATTACCAGAATTTATTATTATTATTATTATGTATCCGGTATTATATACTCAAATATAGCATTTATACAAAAATAAGTAAAAAATAACTATGACTTGGGAATTCAAATTTAAATTATTTTCTTAATATTAGATATGCATTACTTTGCAATACTTTAAAGCATCTCTTCACGGTTTCAGTGATGATCTAACACTTCTGAAAGTCGATTATGTGATAAAAGCATATTTCAGATACTAACTTCTACAAGAAGCCATTTTAGGACTTGAAATTCCATCCAAATTAAAGTACAGGAGCTATCAATATTTCATACGTGGCTAATTAATGATTATAAATTTTGAATTTTCTACCTTCTCTATATCTAAGTAATCTCTACTCTTCACTTATTATATTAAGCTTTAAAAATACAATTACTTAAGCGATATGACAAAAAATAACCTTTAATTTTTTACAATTTAGGCATTTTTTTTAAAGTGCAGCTTTTCATTCAAATTGTTGTTGTTCTTAAACTATTGAGACATTATTCAGATTTAAAACTGAGCTATATTTTTGATCGTAAAATGAGTTTTTGCTTTTGTTTTATATACCTTCCTAAAGATATATATAAATATATATATATATATAAAGTTTTGGTACCTGGATACACATGAGGTCTAATTTTTTATTAATAAAATTTTTCTTAATAAAAGTTATCCTAATTGCTAATTTTTTTTCAAACGAATTCAAAACTCTGTAATTAGATAAATGCAATTTTTTTAAGGAAATATTAGCAAATAATTAAATTGAATAAATGCTTTATATTTAAAAGCATTGATCTTAATTAATATTTAATAGTAAGATTAATCTCATTTATTTCATTGACATTTTTTCTTAATTACTTTTCTCTTATCTATTCCACTAACACGTGAATTATTTTTAATATAAAACTGCTTAAGGTTTATCAATATAAAAAATATTTTTAATAACTTTAACTATACATTCCAGGTATCAACTCTATTTGATAAAATTATTTTTTAAAGAGAATAAGTATATTTGCTTCATAATTTAATATATGACATTTTAAAGTTACATTCATTATTATTAAACTGTTAGAGGAACTTTCTTTCTCCACTCCACTGCCCTCTTGTTTAAAAAAAAAAAAAGAAAGAAAGTACTTTAGAGAGCAATATTCCTCTCAAACCTTTCTACATTAGCCACACATCATCAAATGATATTTAAGAACATATTTCCCATACTATGATGGTTAGGAGATAATTGCTTATAGGATTAAAAATATTTTTGCTTATAATTAAATTTATTTTTTGTCTGGTATGCATTCTTATATTTTTAGATGAACAAACATTTTAAATATTAAAAAAAATTACAATAGATGAGATTAATGATTTTTGAGTTTTAAAAGGATAAAAATGCAAGGCATTCCAAATGGTACAGGTGACCACCCTAAGTGAACATAATTTTAAAGGTAATAGGTAAATAAATTATAGAACAAACATAAATTTTCACAAAGATAAATAAAGATCGATTTACAACAATACAGTAGTCTACTGATATTTCAACTTTTTTTTCAAAGTTAAGGTATCGGACTACTTGCGACAACTTTTTTTCAAAAAAATGGAGGTATGGCGATTTTTTTTGTGGTTTTTAGATTTGTTCAGTACGTTTTAAGAAAAACATGCAGAAATTATTATAACTAAAATGGGAAATAATTGGTAAAAATTTACAAAAAATAAGATAAACGGGGCTCATTCTGTACCAAAAGTTTATGAACAAATTATCAATTTTTCTATTCTGATGTCTTGCTATGTTATTCATTTTTTAAATGACTTTCAGGATAAGATATATTTTAATTTTTACAAAAAAACTAGAGCACTTTATCTTAGTTATTACATGAAATTGCTTAAAAAAACATGATTATACTAACATAAGGGATTGTAAATTTTGTAATAAAACAATGATTGATAAATTTGAAGGTTAAAACACTTCTACTATTATACAGAACATACACAAAAAATTTCAGTTAATTATTTTCAAAACCTTTTTAGCAATCGCGTCGGCCCCTTTTGAGCATTTTCAAAAAAGCACATTTCGAGTAAAACGAGTTTTAAAGTATGACATCTTGTTTAAAGTAATGGCATCTGTAGTTTTTGTTCTAGTTAACGGAAAATACTAAACTTAGTATTTTTATGAAGCTAATAAGATGGCCTATAAAATAAAATCATAAGAAAATTTGTCAATTTTTGGCGAAGTTCACAATTTTAGGGTAGTTGGATATCTTAAGATAGTAACAGACAATCGTATAACTTCAATTGGAATATTGTCAAAAAATATCTTGATCATGAAATTATGGATCAATTAATATTATTGCAATCCTGATGTGACATTTAACTACGAAATATTTATAATGAAAGTTTTTCAGTACAGCTATTAGAATACAGAAATTCTATCTCTTATTGCAAATAATTAAATAAAGATTTTCATGGAGACTATTTTATAAAAAAAAATATTATGATATATAAGTCTGGGTCAAAAAGGATTCAATGAGATAAGAAAAATAAAATCAAAACAAGTTAACTTAAGAAAAATTTAAATACAAAGTTTAAATTTAGTCCTAATTGAGTTTGATTTTTAATCGAATTATTTTTCAAGTTAGAAAGTAATTTTAATTTTTTTATTACAACTTTTAGAAATGATTTCGTAAGAAATTATATCTGTGTATATTTCTTTCTTAATTTTTTTGCCATATATAAGAAAATGTGGTATTTGGTTGAGTATAACTTAAGAAAAATAAGTCTCATTACACCTTGTCCAATTATTTGAATAAGTGAAGTTTGTACCTATTTTTACTTCAAAGGTTCCATTTTTCTCTTTTCTTTTCCATCTTGAGGTATCTGATAATTTATATATATATCTTCTTAAACGTTTTATTTAAACAATTCTATTCTGAAGCATTAATGAAAATAATATGATTTCCGATGTTGGAAATAAACTTTTTTTTAAAAAAAAATTTTTCTTTTTTTTATGATATTAAACTTTTACTTTTATAATATAATTATTACTTTTTGATCCCAAAAAAATATCTAAAATATAGTTATATTTAAAACTAAAATGAATGATAATCAACAAATTATTAAATAAAGCTCTATGGTCTTTTTTTTATTGTTTAGTTATATATATATAACTTACCAATGCTTAGTTATATAACTTACGAAATGCTTAGTTACATAACTTACAAATATAACTTATTTGATTCAAAAAAGGTAACTAAAATAGTTCAAACTATAGATAATTAACAAATCTATTACACACAAACTGTGGACTTTTATTTGTTTAGTTATATAGCTTACTAAGCATTTGTTGCAGTAGTTAAAACAATTAATCGAATGAAACGTTTTACTTTATAGGGTGGCATGAGTTTTCCTTCGACCGGAAAGAAATGGACTTCTTACAGTATTCAACAAATTAAGAAGAAATTGAATTGAAAATAAAATTTATTTTGAAGCATTAGCGCAATTATTACTGTGATTATTAAATTAGGAAGAAAATAAAGCAACTATTAATTTTAAGTTAATGTTTTTTTTTCGTTACATACAATGTCAAACTACAAAAACCTATGTCAGAAACTTTACACATAAGCACTTGGGGTAGTTAAAAAAAATTTGTGTCTCTTGAATTTGTAAAATATAAAAGTTAAAAAATCTATTTTTGTATTTTAAAAAAAGGTGTTTTTTTCAGTTTAAGAGTATTTATTTATTTCATAGAAAAATAAGAAATATCTTATGCATATTAAAAATATGCAGCACAATATATTCTGACTGCTAACAATGATTTCTTATTTTTACGTTACTCTTTTCTACTTTTAATACACAAAAAAATAAATAAAAATCCCCTAAAAAATAATTATTCTATTATATAAAAAAATATATTGCCTAGTTCCAATTTGGGCTGTTAATTTCAGTTTATCGATATGTACATATTATCGTAGATTTTCTGATATACGCTGAAAGCACAAATACACACACACACAAGGTTTTCCCATCTTTTGATCTATAAGAAATTCCAGCATTCATCTTTCAATCTGCAAATGAATATTGAAATGAACTGACAGCTAAGAAAAATAAGACATTATATAAACAATTACCCCCTTCCGTTTCTTATATTTAGAAAGTATTGCAGTATTTCTAAAGCTTCTGAAAGAACAATTACTTAAATATTTTTTTAAAAATATTTATCTAACCTTTTATAATGTCTCTCTCTTTCCCAGATACTACTTTGATTCCAGATATAGTATCAGGTGGTTCATATCAATACATTTTAAGTCTTTTAAGAAACATTTTTGAAGCAGAAAAGCAACAATAATATATAATATTTAGAACACTTATGCAATTGAGGAAAAGGAAAAATGAGGAAAAAGGAAAAGAAAGGTAAAAAAAATTTTAAAATTTTATTTAACAATTTTTTTTAAAAAACGGTTCTTATTAATATCCATTATTTTACTAAAACATCGACTGTGAATAGTCTAAAAGCAAAAGAAACTGCCATACAAATATATTGTTAAATTCAAAGTGGTGCCACACTTCAACCCCCTTGCAATATTTTGATATATTTCTAAAATACATACAATATATTAAGAACAGATTTTAGATATTTAATTAAAAAATATAACTTTGTTAGTAATATATTTTGTTTTAAAGAATTATTACAATGTGTAACATGGTCATACTTTTAATTTGATATTTTTATTATAGCTGAAATAACTAGAATTATATTCATGAAAACTATCATGTCGAGTTCAAGAGCGATGAAGTTAAAAGCTAATGAGAAATGTATCAAATATTAAAGATAACAAAAAAGACACTTATTGTATTAACTAGATGAATCCATGTGTTTGTACTCTGAAATTTTAAATGAAAGGCAGAAATTTTAGTGAACAGGAGGTCATCCATGTTTTAACTAAACTACATATATCTGTTTACCTATATGAAATCGCGTATGTGCTACTTGAAACCTTATATTAGCATGTTTCACTTCATACCTTTCAAAGCGTCTAAACATTTAAGTGCATGTAATTATTTGTCGAATGCCAATCACTGGATGATTTCAAAAGGAATATGTGTGTGAGTTTTGACAAGAGCTCCGGTCATTTAAGCGGTATCACAACTCGCTAATGATCCTTAAAGACCCTGAACGGCGGGAGGTCACTCACAGATAGCTTTCTGGGCTATTGTAGTTAGAAGGAATTAAAGAGGTAAATATCTGCTAAAGCTGTTAAAGATCACACACACACACATAAGAGTATAGTTTAATATATAATAATCACAGAATATATCACCTCAGAATTTCGAATTATCTAAAAATAGCATGTTAAACCTTCCTGTTTCAATAAATAAATATTTATGTGATGATTATAACAATAAATGGGAATTCCTACAGCTGAAAAATCTGTGTACTGAAGTATTTGAGCCTCAAGAATATAAATAGTTATTAGATAAGGTATATAACATACCTCAACTAATAATTCATATTAGCATGCCCATTAGCACCAACACTTGATTACTAGACATTTACAAAATCCTACAATTCACATGCTAAATACCACGTGTTTGACCGATGAATTTGAGTAGTTAGTAATGTAACACTTTTAAGTTTCAATGTTATGTTACTGCAAGTTTAATATTGCTCTGATATTGTTTCAATTCACATAAATCCTATGAAATTCTGATGAATGATCAGACTGATAGTAGATCAATGATAACATATTCTCATTTCAATAATGATTTTTATACAATGGAATGTTCGATGTCTGTAGTATATACAGAGTTTTATTTCATTTAATTTTATGTAATCCCAATTCATCACCAAATAAAATATAAATGATAACGTAGTATCTAAGGAGAAAATATGATATAATTTTATTTATGAAGAAATTTTAAAAAGTATTATACCCCTATATCTTCTTTTCCTTAAAATTAAATATTTTCTGTATTTTTGAAAATAGAAAAAATCATGTATAATATTCTATGTAAAAATTATATCATACTATTCTTCATCTTTCAGATGAGATACCTTTGGCTGCGTGTGGGAATGTAGGCATTTCTGAACCGCATTCTTACCAGATTAAAAAAAATTGTGATTATAAAACAATCAAAATATTTATTTTTCAAAGTTTTTAAATTGCAAAATATTCTCACTTAAGACAATATTAAAGAAGTCAAACATTTTTTTTTACTCTATTTTATATATATATTGTTAGTCTAATATATACAGTTTGCAAAAAATTCTCCCAAACGCTTTGGAGCGCACGTATGCGAACTATTACGTAAAGAACAATGGAATAAAAAATCCTGGTTAAAAAGATCTAATTAATGTTATTTTAAACGCTTTAAAGCTTTCATCATTGATTAGTGTAAACAAGATAATAGTCTTTTACATGAAGTAGAATCCAAGCTACATTTGAGTTACGAATGAGAGACATACGAAACGAATTTATAAAAAGTATACCTCCAGTAATTAAATACGCATACAATATTTATTAGTTAGAAAACTTTAAAACCATCCCTACTAAATTTGTAATCAATAATCCAATCATTCAACGTTGCAAGCACAAGTTGCTGACTGCACTTATTTTTAATAAAAATTATTTTTCATAAACGCTTCCCTATTTCATTACGATTACTTTGAAATAATTCATCCGTGTATGAAAGGGCGACAACTATCTCCTTTGAAGCAAGACCGAGGCGCGACAGCTCTTTCAATCTCATATCAGCGATTGCTATTAATGAACCTGGCAGATTCATCGAAAAGAAACCGAAAGTTTCTAGAACGCCAAAATTCACAACTTTTAGACCCTTGTTTTATCTTTATTAAACGTCTGAGTTTCTTCGGCAGATGGAAGCCATCCGAGCATCTTATAGTGATTCTGAAGGCACTTATTGCGAGTATTTGTTAACCATTAATCACGTGACACATACTAGAGGAAGGGTCTCTACACTCCTGACAAGTAGCGGCTCAGCAAATCAAATCTTATCCATCTTCAATAAAGAACATAAGCGATTCTGTACATTTTATTTAATAATTAGAAGTAAGCTACCCCTCACCCTTTATTTGTTCTCATGATCGCGGCCCCTTATTAAAGAACGAGGCGAGGGACGCCAATTTGACAGCTGTCACCTCGACTAAAATCGCCTACGATAGCGCAAGAAACACGACATTGCTTCCTTCCTGCAGAAAGCTGGCAATTTAATAAGGCCTGTCTTCTCTTCACATGGTACAATCTTGTGGACGCCAATCGACAATCGGTATTTCAATAACCTTGCGAAGGAGTTACATTCATCTTCACCACTCTACCTTTCGATATTTTTTTCAATGGCTGAAGGAAGATGGATGCCAACGGATTCATTCAGGCTACTTATCTAACCAACCGACTATTCCTGATGGTATAATAAATGTGCAATTGAGTGTACAAAAGAGATTGTAATAGTACTGGGAAGGAATTGGTGTTTCTGTCAACTGTCATGGGTTTCAAAGGAAGTTTGTCTATGAATAGATACGATATAATTATCGATTTCTCCGTCACACTTTAATTCAAGATTTTTTTTCCTTCAAATTTTGGAAAGTTTTATAAAAAGATGGATCTATATTCAAGTATTACTGGCATCAATTGAAAAGTTAGAATTAATTTATAAGAATTCCCAAATTTATAAGAAATTATGAAGCATTTAAAAAGAGTCGATAATAATGCTTCATAAAAGACTAGATATCTTGAAAAATATGCAATACATTTCAAGTTCATAATCTTCTGATATTAAATTTTGTAAGAGGATATCTATCTATCTCCTACAAAATATATAAATTCAAACGACTATTTTTAAAAATATATAGGATGCTTCTGGAATTACTCACTTTCTTATATTTTTATGATATTCTTATTCAATGCTATATTTTTTATTTTGTGTTGAATTGTTGTAGGTAATATTGTAATTATATACTACAAATGCATTGTGTGATAAAAGGCATTCAACTGAATTCCCTAGATGATAGACTATCTATAGACAAAAAAGTAATATCTTGAGTTATAATTAATAGCTATATTCTCTATTTCGTTTTAAACTAATTTATTGGCACAAGCATATCTATCATAGACAGTTTTTAGATAAGTTATGTAGTTGTATTTACTTATCTCAGGTAATATAAAAATGATGCTGCAATGTATATTTTATGGCAATTTTCATTTTCAGTTTTATATTATGTATATGTGATTATTTCATTAAAATAATATAAGTCACATTCTATTTTTTTCTTTTGTATATTTCTTACATGATTCATTTATATACAAAAGACATTGCCTATATCCCTTACGTTCTAAGAATTTCAAATGAAATAAATATCAGAAAATAAAAATATAACAACACACTGTATTCTTGAACTTTCAAAAAATATTTAAAAAAATAATATAATTTTTTTCCCCTTCAGATTTTATAAAAAAACAATTTTAAAAAGGCTTAAATCAATAAATTTTAGAAAATATCTCTATTAAATTAATCTAAAATTTAAAAACAGTCATGCTTCAGCAGACATTAATTTTTATAAAGTTAGTTGTTTTTCTACATAATCAATACATTTATTTGACAAAATCTAAATTCAATACAACCAACACCATTTTTAATTAATCTACTTCAACACAACAACAAAAATTGCATCACTTACATTACCTAATGTTGTTTTAATAACAAATTTTGAGCAATGTCATAGATATATTTTTCTTTATTCACTTACTTAAGAATTTTTCAAAAAATAAAACATTTTTAAACTCATTTAATAGAAAATTTTTCCGTTAAAAGTGCTTTTCCCCTTCGAAGAATTTCGTTTGAAGAAACTTGGTTCGAATTTTAAGTGAAGACGTAAATAAATGTGTTTTTTCCTTTAATGAAACCGGAGCTTGTACCATTCATTTGGTTTGATTACAGAGTTCAGAAAGTGAAAGAACTTTTGCACCATACTTGGGGTGACATTAGCTAAGAGAAAATGGTTGATTACTCGTAACTGAACAGTAAAGAGAGGTAGGATGATAGGGAATAAGTAGACAGCATGATCTTAATTTCATTTATCTACTCAATAACTGTTAAACTAGTAATTAGGCAGGCAAAGGGAAATCTTCATTTACGGTGCAATTAAGTATTTGGAAATTACTTTAGAGAAAAATTTAACCGCTGAGGTGAAATGTGCAATACAGTGCTTAGCAATATATTTATTTCTATTGCGGGAAATAATTTCTGCATTTCAGTTAATTTTCTTTTTCGAATGAGTAATTTAACAAAAAAAGTTATTTTAAAAAAGGATAGATATTTAGGACACGTATGAATTATAAAATAATTGATAAAAGTATTATTCATTTACAGCTTTACAAACTAAAGCTCTTTACTTTTTATCATGTCGACAACTAAAAAAAATATAATGTTTATGTTTAGATAAATAATTTTTCTTTCTGGTTCCCGATCATCCTTAACTAAAGAAAATATAAGAGCTTGCGTATTCAGTTATACTTGTGAAACAAAGAAAATGACAGTTAATAAACAGCAGAATGTGATAGTTGGTCATTTTTCTATTTCCCACTATTAAGAAAAATATTTTTTAAATTTAATACTTCCTTGCAATTCTCTGAAATATATGAAAAAAAATTTAATAAGCAATACTCTGATTTATTTATAATTAAACAAATAACAAATTCATCTTACGCTTTTTTTATAGTTAAAAGGACACAGTTTGACAAAAATCGGTCAAAAAATCAAATTTAATTTTTTTAACCTAAATTATTTTTTATATACCTTTCTATAACCTCAAAAAATTTGAAAGCTCGAAACTTAAGAAACGCAAAATTATGATAGCTTTTAAGTTCGTTTTTATTCATATCTCTTTGGCTAATCAAAACTTTAAGCTTACTTATCTCCGAAAGATAAAATAACTAGTTTGTCTTCATTTAAAATGTCAAGGCTTTTTTCTATTGTGACTAATGCTTTGAATTTTTTTTCCACATATTGCTAATAGTATATGTAACAAAAGTTGGTAGGAATTCTTGTATAAAAGCAATACTTATTTTTTAAAAGTAATTGAACTCAGAATTTAAACATTTTTAAACGAATTTTCAATAAGCTTTCATAAAAAGAACTATTGTACAAATACTAATCATTTTATCGCAAAACCCATACCAACTTTTGTTATTCATAGTTTGACGTACTTGTTAATCAAATTTCTTGAGTGTACGTAAAGTTTTGTAGGAGGAGTAGCATTTTAAAATCCTTCCTAAATTTTAAGTTTTTTTCCTTAAAAAATTAAATGGCACAATTAATTTTTATGAAATTTTGAGCACAAAATCTGTTTTACATAGTATACACACATAGGCAACCAAAAGAATTTTGGAAATATTTCAATTAAAAATTTTTGCGTAAATCGTACCATGTCCCCTTGATTTTTTAGTTAATGTTTAAAAATAACACATATATATATGCGTATACATACATAAAAATATATAATACAGCTCAAATGAAATTATTTCATCTTATATAATAGGTGTAAGATGAATCAATGCAAGAGTAGAATACAAAATTATTTTTACATTTCAAAACCATATTACTGGTTGAATGGTAAAACTAAATATTTAAATAGTCTTGAGTAGAAGAGTACAACAACCTATTTAAACTTGATCTCAATCCATATAAAAGTAATTTTTCCCTTAGTATATTTATATTGGTTATTTATTTTTATATTTAGGATGTTAAAATGTCCCAAGTTACACTTAATTTGAATCTCTAGTTGTTACATCCTAAAGGAAATATTTTCTTCTTGAAAGAGAAAACATACAAACTTAACTAACAAAGATAAACATAGACAACATAGATTAAGGGAAAGCTAATATAAATATGCTTAAGTAAATACAAGCACATCATATAAACTAAAAACTTAGTGAAATATATAAATACATTATTTAACCCAAAAAAAATCACAACTATGAAAACTATATTCAAACGGAAAAAAAATTATTCTTACGTATTTCAGTTAACATGATAATTTTCCTGGATGATTAAAATGTGGAATAGAAGGCTGGAAGCTTTTTCGAAATGAAATTCAACTGATTCTATTTTTATTCATGTGCTATATTCAGCAACGCTTATTTATAGAGAAGCTCGCAGAATTGTTAATATAAGACTTCCGCTTAAAGTCTATTTTTAGTTAGAGAGCTTCTGCTTTGTGTTAAATTTATTACAGCTTTATTTTTGTTTATTAGAAAACTTTTATTTCAATAATTAATAAATATTCAAAAACCTTATTGCTTTTTTTATTCAATCCTGTAGTTTAACTTTTTTTGAAAATTTGTCAACCTATTCTGAACCTCTAATATTTCCCCATGAATAATTGTAATCAATCAAAGGTTAATCTAATCAAAAGACACTGCTAATGATGCGGATGGGTGATTATCAAATTTTTTGTATAAGTATACTTTGGATTTGACAGGTTGTAATAATTAAATTTTGAATCAGATAATAAAAGAAAAGTTATAGAATTTTTAAGGTAATAAAACAAGAATAAATACAGCACAAACTTCATTCAAAACCATAAAAATTATTGCGAAAATATCACTCCATAGGATCGTTTATTTGCTGAGAATAATTTTAACTGAATTTCACAAAAAGTAAAAATATTTGCACATATTTTTTCTCTTTATTTTTTATAGTTTTAAAGATTTACAATGAATTAGTAATAAAGGATTATATATTGTCACATTCCAGTCAATTTAATAATATAGAAATAATGCTGCTTCATTTCGGGAGCTAAAAACATCTAACTTGTTATTAAGCAATTAACAAATTATATTGGAATTTATTGCGTCGGCATTCATCATACTTTTCAGAAAGCATACTACCTCGATTTTTCTCAAATGTTAATGTTAAATATATATATGGTAGTAGTTCATATATAGCTTAGACTACAATAGTTATTCCTTCAAATACTTTTTTCAGGAATGAAGTTGAATAAGAGATTAGGAATTAAAATAACACTTTAAGTAGGTCAACAGTGTAGAAAATTCGTAATGTGTAGTTTTTAATATCATGTAATTTTATAAATCAGATTGAAATAAATTTATTGTTGATATGAGTTTTTTTTAGTAAGAACAAATATAAGATTTTAAAAACATGGCTTTAACGAATTGAAATCCTTTTTTTTTTTAAATTTTACGTCAGTTTTACTTTGTGTAATATTTTCACTAGTACGTATTTTTTTAAAATTTTATTAGACTTTGCAGCAAATATAAAATTTGTGTTGGTTAGTTGTTTCCAACATTCAAGCGAAGGAAAATTTAAAAGAAAAAAGGCGTAATACTACGTCAAAAAAAGCAACTTATAAAGTTAAAAACTCTTTTAATTATTTCTCGATAATCCTTTATATTTAAAAATAGCTCCTGTTTTTTCCCAGGATGAAGCTGCAGTTGCAAATAACATTGAATTTTTCTTTATACATAGTCATATAGCTGTACTTCAAATGAGTTGCATTTTTGGCACAAATAAGAAAAATATACGCTTAAATTTGTTAATGCACAAACATTTTTGAAAAAAACTATTGTTAAAAAATTATATTTTAAATTGCAATAGTTGCATATCTATATAAAAAATAAGCAATATATAATCTAAATACTGTCAACTGAATCTTTCGATAGTTTGAGTTATTATAACAGCTAAACAAACAAAAATCTTTAACTCTGTCTTTTTAATTAAAATTTAGCTTATTAGTTTCTGTATTCACCTTTAATTTTAACATATTTTATGTATCTTTCGTTACTCTCCAAATTAAGCATTTAAAATAAAATAATATATATTTATTTATTTATTTTTTTTTTGCAAAATATTATTTGTTCAAAACATGTATAAGTTGCTTAACTAAATGTTTGCAAAGAAAAATAAAATCATTATATGTAAAGCACATTATAAAATATATATATTTTTCCATTTGTAAATGTTTATAGAAATCCCTCAATTGCATTCCAGCATTGGCGAAGAGAAAATATTTATCGCTCTAGAAGCGATCACTTGGCAAGTTCTCTTCCGCGCCAGTCGCGCCAACTGTCCCCCCCCCCATCTACTCAATCAAATAAGTAGGCGGGAGCGAAAATGTCAAGAAAAGGAGAGAAAGAGTTTTTCTTTTGATCCGACATCGTACCCCTTGAGCGCTTTCCTCTCCTGTCCCCTAACCCAAGAGAAGAGCAAGAAGGAGATCGATAGAGAACGGACTATTCACAGCGCCCTCTGGTTAATAAATCACCAACCTTTGTTTTTCTTCAACTAAGGAAATGAAACCCAACAGTGGGAGACCGGCGCCATCTTTTTGGTATTTCCCCTCAAAATAATTGACCAGGTTTTTTCGGAATGCTGTTCTCAGAAATTGATTCGCTTATTAAAATCCAGCTAAAACTACTTTACTTGACATGGATAACATATGCTATTATTTAAAAAAAGTTTAATTAAGCATAAATTAAAATCAATAAAAAGTATGAAATTATCCTCTAAATATTTTCTACTTGAGAAAAAAGGATTCTCCTATTTTTTAAAAAAGATAAAAGAATGAGTATTAAAAACTTCTTTCAATAAGGATTCGAATAAAAATTTGTAAGGAATTTTTTAAAAATATGTATATTGTTTTCGGAATTTATACAAATATGTAAACCAAACTTAGCTTTAAAAAAAAAGATTCTTTCCAACAGAAAAATTATAGATAATTGCAAAGAATTTTTTAATACATGTTAAGTTCCAAAACCATTTTCAAACTATCCGCCCCCTTAGTAGATAATTGATAATAATTTTTGGGCTTATGTATTGCTTGATATTTAAAAAAAAAACGAATGTGACTGAATAATAATTTTTTAACGCCTAAAAAACTTAGGAACACGCATGGGGACCTGATATATAATGATTTATACAATATAAAAGCTTTTTTAATCATTATTTACCTCCGATGTTAATCTGACATAAGCGTAAAAGAAGGGAATAAATGCTGCAATTATACAAAAACAAATTCATTGAATAAATATAATGCTTAAAAATATATGCACTGTGGAATATATTTTATGAATATAAACAAAAAAAATTGTTTCAATGTTTTTCATGAACTAACATGAAGTTCATAAGAAAATTTAATTTCATAATAGATATTGAATAAGTTAGATGTTGAATAAGAAAGAAAGTTTAAAATAAAAGGGAAATGATTAATGAAATCCATTTAAAAGTGTATTCTATGGTAAAAAATATACCACAAAAAATCTTGGTAGAATAAAAATATTATGAATTACTTCTTTTCAGATAATTGCTCCCTATTTTTGTTCAATATATCAATTGTACATTAACGCATCCAATTTGCTTAGAGCAAAAAAGCTTAAAAACTAGAAAGAAAAAAATTCAATCATTAAAAAGATGATAAATAAAATTAAATTTTCCATATAAAAAAAAACAAAGAATCCTGAAATTAAAAATACAGCAGTGTTTTAATATAGAATTGTATGTTTTAAAATAAAAGCTGAGAAGGGGAAAAGAAAACAATAAAGTTATGAGACGCGTCAGAGGTAAAAAAACAAAACAAAAAAAACCTCCCACTAACAAAAATAAAAAAAAAACCATCTCCCTTTTCAAAAAAAAAAATTGTGTTAAAATATAAAACCAATTAATTTCATAAATATGAAAGAAATGTTTAGTAATTCTAATATTTGTATATCCCAGATTAAATTTATATATTATTAAATTAAAAAAGGAAAAGGGCTATCTTAAGAGTTAATTGATAAGAATGTAAAATACATGGCTGCGGTGGGGGAAAACCCCTGAAAATATCAAAGAAATCGAATTGAATTTTTTTTCCTAGTGAATGTATCTTAAGAAAGAAAAACTTAAGGTAAAAAAGTTGAATAATTCAGAAAATCACTTATGAAAGAAAGCGAAGCGGACAGCCCACGTCTTGGAGGCATCCCATATAGGGCAACCTCGAGTGTTGTAATCCTCATATTGTACCCCTGGGTGTTGGAAGAAAGCAATCCCAATTGCTTCTTTCGTGTGGCCGAGCGCTTCACCTGGCTGAAGTTTGGGCGCGCGTCACATTGGCCAGCGAGCGACCCCTGCCCACCCCCCTACGCCTCTCTCCCACCGCTCTCAGCTACGGACCGGCATTTGGTCACTGGTCTGCGGAGTAGCAAGCAGTGAGCGCTCTTTTGTGTGGACACTCGACGACCTACAAAGATGACCAACGAGCCGCGGAGAAGAGGGCCTGGCAGCAGAGACCCCAGGGTTTGGCAACACCACATGCGGCAAGGTACGTTACTACTTTGACAAAACACTTTGTATGGGGGAAAAACACGCAAAAAAAAATAGTAATTCTAGTTTTTGCGCGCTTTTTTTGCTAACCAAGACTTAAAATGAGAAAAACAGTTTTTTTTAAGTGGAATTCGTAAAAAAAAAAAGGTGTGAGAGAAAACTGCAAAAAAATAACAAAACAAAAAAAATTCAAAAGTTTTTTGTATTAAAAGTTAGAAGTTCTTAAGAAGTAGTTTTCGATACTTTAAAACTAGTTTTAATGAGTTTCTAAATTCATTTTTCTAAGAAACAATGATATTACTGTTTTTAAATATATAAAGGGAAAAGGAAAAAAATAAATATAATAAGAACGAGGGAAAAAATCTGACTTAAAAAGAGAAAGAAAAATCGAGAGGATCAAATGAAAAAACAATTAATTTAAAAAGGGGGATTAAATTGAATTAAAATTATGGAATTATTTTAGAGAAAAGTTTCCAATATCTCGTGGGGCTGGGATTATTTTATTATTGTTGCTTTGTAAGAGAATGGGAAACTAGAATCTAGAAAAGATCGGGAGAAGCGAAAAGGGCCGACTGCGTATCGGCGTGCGCGTGGTCCCAAGATTGAGGCGATGGACAAAATGGCGTCTCCCTACTCGGCCCGCATCTTTTTCGTGTCATGAAGAGGATCTGTTTCTTATCGTTCTGGACGAAGGTAAGTGTGGTAGGGGGAATAGGAAAATAAACGATCCGTGTAAGTATCAGTCGCGGGGAGGGGGGCTTAATGAAGGTTGAGAAGAGGGGGATAGAAGTTGAACAAGTGAAACTTGCATCCTCCCGCTTCGACTGCATCCCGATAGATGCGAATAAAAAAGATCGTTCCTCTGCTCTTCGGCTTCGCTTGTTTCTCTCTCCCCCCCCCCTTCGATCGATCCTGGGGGGAGAGGAAAGAAGAGCAATGAGAGGAGGATGCATGCATGGAGAGCGAGAAAAAGTTTTTTTTCCTCGCGTTTCACAAGCATAAAGAGCAGCCGCCAACCAGGGCCGTTGGTTGTTGGCTGCTGCGCAGTTGGCTGAGTTTTGATTGGGCAAGAGAATGCAAAAATGAATGGATTTTTCGTCGGTTTGCGTCATTTTATGTTTTTGAAAAATTCATTATCTCTCGCTGCTTTTGGTTGCTTTGGCTAATAATTAATACGAACCCACGCCGAGTGGCTAGCACGCTCCCAAAATTGCGGTAATTACTTTTTCCCCAGAACTAAATAGTTGCTGGGGAAAAGTTTTCCAGAGTTTGTGTATCTCTCTGGAAGCGAATGTTTATTTTAAGCTCCTAAAGGGAGATCGTAAATTTAGAGAACGGAAAAACTCTTTGTGACTTGTAATGTTCGCGCGACGTTGTTCTGCACCCTTTAGAATTTTTCTCTCGCGATCCTTAATTATAGTGCCACGCCAAAAAGAGTTTTCGTTGTAAATGAATAGCATCTGTTTACTTCTTTTAGCAAATAAAGCTTTCCATTCAAAACTGCGATAGAACGTTATCGACGCATTCAAAGATAAAAGCATAATGAAAAGATAAACCAGAGAAATTCGAGTCTTTATTACTTTTCAGAAGAAAAGGCCTGATGTAGAGCTTATATTTCCACAATACAATTCGTAACACCATTTCAACGATTCCAATAACATCTATCCTCTGAGCAGAATCAACCAAGCATTTAGCCTCTGTTTACTAAACCCTGATTCAAAATGACACTGAAAATCACTACTATACCTTTAGAAACACAGTTTCTATAGGATTACAGTTCTTTCTAATAATTCAGATACTCAATATCAGAATAACATGACGTTCGTTCAAATACAGATTATACTTCCTTTTTTTAAGCAATTATAAACATATCTTAACATTTTAAATACATGTGATGTTTTCAATCTTGTTGCTATAATGTTCTTGCTAACTTTTAGGTTTTTAGCAATATACTTTCAGATCTAATTCTAAACTGAAATTTTTGATTTAGCATAAAATGTTTAACTGTTCGAAGTTTTGCAAATTTTTAATTGTTAATGAAGAAAAATTGGAGCATTTTATTAAATCAAATCTGTATATAAAGAATCTAATGTTATTTTATTTAAGGAAATAATTTAATTTCTGTTACCTTTTGCTCTATTCTTATATTTTATCACGAATGAAAACAACAGTAGACATAACTGTAATCAAGCAATTGAATTTATAATAATAAAATACTAATATGCATTATAAAGAGATCATTATATTATTCTATTCATATATTATTGTATTAAATTAAAAATTTGCTATATCTCACAGTAATAATCAAACATTAACTGAAAATTTTCATTTAAGTTCATTTAATTCATATTTTATTTATATTTTTAACAAAAGATGAAGCTATATACACCTATAATACTAGATTCTGAAAATAAATATTTTCTTTTAAATCTGTTTTAAAGTACATATCTGTATTATTTGAATTTGTCGATTAATAAATTTGTAAATTATTCTTAAACATTAAAATACAATTGAATTTATTACAATGATATAAATATGAAAGAAAACTAATAATTAGCTATTAATTATTTTAATAACTCAGCTTATTCTAAACAGTATATATTTATCTCACTTATCCTTTTTATCACTACTTTCCACTTCCAAAAAATACCCCAAGGAGTTTTGATACAGGTCCCTCTCTGGACTTGCTACGTCAGGGACCTGATGCTTGTTTTTGCCGAAATTTAAATTTTTTTCCAGAAATAAAAAATAATCAGAATTTTAATCTATTGAAAAAAAAACTCTTCAAATAAACACCCGATTGAAGATATCTGTATAACACACATCTATAACATGCAATAAATTTTTCTATCATAGACACTTTCCATGAAAATTTTGTTTGTGCCAAGTAATATTTCACTTCTTAACAATCAAGTGGCGTTAATGAAAGTGAGTCTCTTTTAGCACTAAATAGGCTCGTGGTTGAGAGGTTTTGCGTGTTAGCGTTCAAAAGGTTTAACGAACAGCCGTGAACGAAGTCTTTAGTTTTACTCTCTTAAACACCTAGATTTTCAATTTACTCTTGACTTTTAAACCCCCTCCTACTTCCAAACTTACTTGCTCCGCAGTTTTTGTTGATGTAGCCGTAGATGCTCATTACTACTTGTTTGCAGGTCGTACAGTCAGACGGTGATTAAACAGGGTAATTTAAAGTAAATTAGCGTGTAACTTAGAAGCAAAATATGCATATGTGCTAAAAATTTTCCTTTATCTTAAAACCTGAACCCATTTTTAAGTAGCTTAGCATTTAGATAAGTAAACCTCTTGGTTTCAAAGCAAATTATTAGAGTGTAAGAAAAGTAAACTTTACAATGGAGTTAACTCCTATCACATAAAATAGAGTTGTGGGTATAATAGTATAGCAATACTATGACAATTACTTTAATGTATAATTATTTTTTGATTTTTTTAAGAAGCGACTAAAAGTTTAATTATAACTCATGTAATAGAAGAGAATATATAAACAAAACTAAAAATAATAACTATTTCTTAACGAAACATCATTTTTGCTTCCCTAAAATGAAAATACCAAAAACAAATAATTTTGAATAATAAAATAATATTTTTGGGGGGGTTTTTTTTATAAAAATCGGGTCGTTTCTGAAACTTTTAATAACAATTATACTATTTTTAATACATTATATTCTGTTTACGTATGCATATGAAAGAGAAAAAACATTGCACAATTTAGCAGAAATAATTTTTTTTTGGCCAAAAAAATATTTTTTAACTCAAATTTCCCACTGAAAGTAAATTAACATAAACTGTGGTAACATTAAAACTCAATTAGAAAAATTGTAACATTTATTTTAAAAATGTATTCATTAATGTAATAAGTATTAATTTATTTCATGTTTCTGCATTTCCGAATACGAACAGAAGAAACATGTTTTTTTTTAACACACACGTTTGACAATGTAATTTAATATAAACCCAGCTACGTTTAAATCCATTGGAGAGAGGGCATCTTTAGGAAAATTTAATTTTTAAAGTTGAACGATATGTTGTAAATAAAATGTATGATTTATTAAAAGAAGCATAATTTTTTGCTCATACAGTTTTGTTATTATAAAATTTACAGAATTTTAAAAAAAAATCATTATAAGTTCTTAAATCAAATGAAAATTTTCCTAGAAAAAAATGGTTTATTTTTAAACAAGTTAATTCCTAAATTTTTATTAAAATTCAACAATACAATAAATTGTAATTATTAATCATTATATAGACATGTATTATAAATATATAAGTAATTTTAACTAAATTTGTCTTTGTTTCCTTAGATATATTTTATTATATATTTGTTTGCATATAGAAAGGAAATATTCCACGATAGATCACAGTTTAATAGTTCTCAAATTATTTCTCGTAAAAGTAAAGTAAATTAACTAACAAGAAAAATTTTAACTTTATTTAGTTTAGACGGCTTGCAGAAACTAAATTATTACAGAAGAGACATTATTTAAAGTAAAATATTTTTGTCAATTAAGATTACACAAGGTGATAAAACAAAAGTTAAATTTTATTTTTGGTTAGTGCTTAGACTTTTCAATTAATATTTTTAAAAAAATAACTTAATTTCAAAATTATTTGAGCTTTAAAAAGTAGAATCTAGGTTGTCTTTTCTCTTTCAAATCTTTATGTATATTTGTTTATTAAAATTTGAGGACTAAAAATAGTAACAGTATGAAAGTGAAATGATAATCTAAATATAGCGTGGTACACATCAAATTGTTAAAGGTTTGTTATGCAAGTATTACATTTCTTAAGAGGAGTAAGTGAGTGAATATTAACGTTGCACTGTTCAGCTACACAAGTCCTTAAGAGGAGATAGTTCCATTTAACAACTAATATCTTATGATGTAAATAAAATATTTTCGCTAAAAGAGAAGGAATTATTTTAAGTAATTTTCAAAATGTAATGAGCTCCTGAAAAAATGTGAATGAATGAAAATGTGTCCTGAATGAACGTAAAAAGCTTCTAAAGGATTTCACAATTAAAGATTTTACAGTAATTATATATAAATTTCTCAGGAAATAGGTAACTAATTAAGTATGGTTATTACCAAGTTATTTTAAGACTCCTCTAACTGTAAATATGTGCATTAAAATTTACGCAACAGTTCATCCAGAGTGTAGTGTAAGACAAAGAAACGAAAATATCCTAGATAATGTAAAATAATTTCTAATGACTATGATTTCAAATGGATGGGAAAATGTAAATGAAATGTCCATCTGTAAATGAAAATGAAGTGTTGAATGAAATTGAAATGTCCATCTTGTTACTAAATTAATTCGACAAATTATTTTTCTTTTTCACCACATTCTATCTTTTTGATTTGAAATATATTAATTAAATCTTCACTTTAAAAGTCCACCATTTCACATAACACAAAATTGAATTTTTTTGTGAGAAAAATATTATTAAAATTTGTCTGTATGATACCTCAGTAATTATAAAAATAATTTTTAGAATAGATTTGTAAACCTATCTTTTCAATTTTAAGTGTCAACAAAATTTAAAATATTCATAAAAAACAAACTGCATCTATATTAAAGAAATATCAATCTACGCTCAAATTGTAATCAGAACATTTTTACTATATTATCATTTATATTAATCATTTTTACTTCAAATACTAAAATATAGTGATGTCCTGTAAAATTGTATAATAGTTTAAATTACAATGAAGTAAGTACGTTAGGGTAATAAAATTTTAAAAACCTATTATAAATGCATTAAAATTTACAAAAGCTTATCGCAACTTCAATTGTCTTACGAAAATTTAATTATGAATAAATTTCACTCTTAACTAAATCGGTTAGCGTATAGTATTTGATATAACAAACTATTTTCTTAATCTTTCTATCTTTCTTTACTTTTCTTCTTACTATACATGTTTTATAAATAATGCTTTTAAAATTATTTCAACTTAAAATACCATCTACTGTCTTTTAAAATATATGCTTTGTTTTCAAACTTCATTGAAAAGATTAATTTAAAAAATCAGTTACGTGTTTATGTTACTTCCACATGGAATGTTAAAAAATGCATTATAATTGAAATTTTTCTTCATTTCATTTATTAAAATTTGACTTGATTCATTTATATATGTGATTTCTCTTAAAGTAACATTAAAAAGACCTTTAAATTTTAATTCAGGGATAATTGTGTGTTTACAGGTAAACTGAAAGAGAGAGAGAGAGAGAATTTTAAATTTAGCATCATTGTACAAATAAGTTAAATTGTTTTATTTATTTTTGATATTTTAAACAACAACATTTCATATTAATATAAATGCAAGTGCTTAAGCAGTACTTTCCGATACTTAGCTTTAGATTATACTTTTTTGACGAATAGAAAACAAGTACTCATGTTTAAATAACAACAAAATAAATCAGAGTTTTTAAAATATATTAATTCAAGAATAAAGTTTCAAAGATAATGAGAGCAAAATATAAATTTGAATTCAGTTTATTGAATAAAAAATAGACTGATATATAAAAGCAAAAATTTAATTTTTATAAAAAAAAACTCTAGAAAATAGAATAAATTTAACCAATATTTTTTAAAAAATTATAATAAAAATACCAAAAAAATATTTTAATCTTGTTAAAAAGCTCATTTTATTGCGATGTAAGAAGTTGAGAGATAAAGTTCAATAACCACTCTGTAAAATTTACCTGCATATACTTCCTTGTTCGAAGTAGGGTTAGGAACGTGAAAGAAAAAAATAACTCTTCCCTTTTCTTAAGGTATCCCTTTTGTACTCCCCATTCCTTCGTCGCCCTAGTTCTCAGAAAGGGGTGCTCCAAGGGATTTTCACTTCACCTGTTTAAGAATCTTTTTAAATCTTTAAACTAAAAAGGTTATTGCCCTGACCTGAACTTTTCCATATTTCTAAGCGATTAATACCTTCTCTTTCACTGATGAATTCTTTAAACTTTAAGAAGTATAAAACTTGTATCGCGATTTCATATACGCTAACTATTTTAACACAAAGTGAACAATGAATAATTCCAAAATTGTTCAGAACCATTTTAAGTTCAGATTATTGTCTACTGTTTTATCTTTTAACATGCATAAACAAAATGTTTAAGATTAATTTACATGGAAAATTGCACATCATGTAAAATCTCTTCTACTTCCATATGCATTGGATGATACATAATTTTTAAGCCAAAGTAAACAACCACCAACATATTAGACTTTTAATTTAACATACATTGCATATAAAGTCTAGTCTTGTTTGTTTTCTTCAATGTCTAGCTAAAATTTCACTCTTAACCCAGACAAAAACAAACATGACTTTATCATTTCAATTTAACACAAATTTGAATGTCCTTTATGTTCTAGTTTTCTGTTCAGTATAGTTGACAGAAATACAATTTAACGAGTATTTTCAGTTACTTTATGCCTGCTTTAACTAATAATTTGGGTAAGAATATTCGATTTTAAAATGTAGAATTAACAGGAACAACGATGGTATGTCAGATTTATATCATTTAATTTCATACGAAAGAGCACTTGACGAAAGTATTAGTTGTTTACTTTCTAATTATATTCAAACATGTTTATGAAAACATTCAAAAATGTGTTTGTCTCAAACAAACTAATTGTGAATTTTTGTTTCGAAACACTTGTTTTGCGATCAGGGTAGGCTAGATTGAGAGCGATCTAAAATATCTTGTATGTTTTGTTCAAGACAGCTGTGGCCAAGCAGTATATTTTCTTTAACGAATAATCTTGTTGGATATCGAAAAATATGTTAACAGTTGGCTCAACGACCCATAGAATTAAATACTTCTGAGTTAGAAATGCATGAAATTAGAGTAGTTAAAACGGCAGAAAAGACGCGTGTAGTTTCCTTAGGCTACGATAGGTGGCAGGCTCTTCTGCGACTACCATCAACCGCGGATGTTGAAGAGAATTCTACGGAAGCAGCGAATGTGTTGCGCTCATTTTTTTATTCGATTGTTTGGAAAAAAAAAAGCAATCTTAAGCAATTTTGTTTGAAAATGGCAAAAAATTGAAAAAGTACGATTTAATACTTCAAATTACATTAAAATAATGCACTTATTTTGGCATATTTTCGCCTTCTTTGCTTCGTAAATTATAAGCAAACTAGAAGAAAAATTATACAGAGATATCGAGAAATTTGCATAGTTTCTTAAATAATAATTTAAAAACAAACGTAATTTCATATTTTTTTTTAATTTGAATTATTTTACTACTTAGATTTTAAAGTCAACTTTTACATTTTTAAAAAATCCTTAAAGTAAGCTCCCCCCCCCCCCCACATCTCCGTCTGACTTCATATTTCATAAAAAAAAGCATCTGTTGAATTGCATTAACGTTCACTTGAGGGAGATTGGAGAAAGATCTCGAAATTTTGAAAGACTACCAAATTACTAGGAACACCATAGCTGCTATATTACTATTTTAAGCTTTCATACTAAGCCCTTGAAAATACTTTGAAGCGCTCTTCCTTTAAATGTACAGTAGACATTCAAAAAAGTACATCGATGTTTAAACAAAGATTAAAATTCGGTCTTAATTAAAAAATTAAATACATAACCTGAATTTCATTTGATGTTATGGATATTTAATGAAAAGATCAAACCAAGAGTATTACCAAAGTCTTCCAAACTCTTGCATAATTTCTAAATAATAGAAATGCAAAATTTCTCAGAATAAAAAAAAATTCTAATATTGTGTATATAAAAAAATATATTATAAACAGGACAGATTGGCATTTTTTGTCATTATCATTTGCCTTTGGTGTGCTTTAATGCAGAAAGAAAAATTCAAGAAATTGCTTGAAACTGGAAAAACTGAGTTTCCTAAAATGCGAACTAAATAATGAACTGTCTTTTTGTTTATAACGTTTTATATCTAATATACATTTAAAGATATTGAAAGTGACACTGGACATTTTAAGAGCAAAAAATGTGAATAACAAGCTACTGATAACTTTTAATAAGAAATTTAAAGTATAAAATATAATTGTATTAGAAAAAAGTTAAAATTGCCAATTAGGTCACATGTTACTAAACACTATTCATTGTTTATTTCTATTTTCGAAATTTTTATTGTAAAGATTATGTACCTTAAAAATTATGCTCATTTTTACAAAAGCTTCCGTCTGTTATCCTTTTACTTTAAAGATACAAATAAAAAAAGCTTTAACTTTGAATTTTTCTTTCAATATTCAGCTTCTTTTTTATAATCGCAATAGTTTTTTTAAAAATTTAACTGAACTTTTACACTATTGAATGCTATTAAAATATTTTATTAGCCTCTGAGCACGATTCATGATTACTGAAGCAAAAAAGAGAAAAAAACATATATATTTAGAGATTTTTCACATAAAAAGGATGAAAACAAATTAATATGTAACAATATATTCCGTCAATTTTCAATCCACCATTTTGAGAAATCGTTATTCTTTTCTTACATTTTGGTTCTTTGAATTGATATATTTGACATCTCTAAATGTACAGAACTTTTCAGATTGGTAGTTTCAAGAGAAACGTCGAATTTTTTACTTCAAAACTGCTTCTTAATGTATGTATAATTTATGTTTTTTAGTATTAAGTATCAAAGAAAAAATAATTTACTTAACAAAAGCTTCCTTATTTATCAGATAACAAAATAGTCTTTCCTACTGAAAAATATCTTGTAATTTTTTAAATAATGAAATATACAAGTAAAAAGAAAATAGAATGGAAGATATTTTGAACCAAATGTACTTGTTTTTATTCTCATTTTAATTGAAAGACATATTATGAAAGTTAATTTATAACTTAGTTTTTAACCCATAAATTTAAATGCAAAGAATATTTATATATTTTTAATTTTCATTATTAGAATATTTGCTTTTTTTGCATTAGCAATTAAAAGCATTCTTCAGTGACTAAAGCTCTCTTAATAATATTTTGCGGAGAAATCATATTGCTTCTAAAATTAGAATATTCCATGTTACTAAGTTTAAAGGAATAAATAAAGAACCTACTAATATTACCATTGGTTAATTTATTTTGTATTGTTAACTATCAGGCTCAAACATCCGCTTATGCAATCGCTCAGACATTTGATACACATTTACATTTTAATAATACAATCTTCAACTTAAATCACGAATAAACTGTTTTAAAGAGGAATCGTTTAATTGTTAAAGAACAAAATATTGAGAGGTGAATTCTTCAATTTCTCTTATTCAAATAGAAATCAAACTAATTTCTTAACTAAGGAAATCATTTTTTCTTTACGTGTTGCTTCAACGGAATTTTTTCATAAATAAAATCAATAAAATATAAATATAACTTTAAAAAGCGTATTAAAATAATTATTAATATAATAATTTGATCTTTTACACATTGAAACTATAAATAAAAATGATAAGGACTATATTACTGTTTGTTTGCAAATTTGATAGAATTTCACACAGATTTGGGAAATAGCTATATAGTGAAAAAAGTTTTTTTTTTTTTTTTTTTTTTTTTTTTGAGTTTAAAATTTTTGAGAAATTAGATTAAAGCTATTTTTTTTTGTTAATTTTGATAAATATTTCCCCCCTTTTGTTTTCTCCTTTCAGTTATGTTAATGTTACTTAACAGCTATAATTCTTACTCTATAGGTGAAAATTCGAATAAATGAATAAGAAACTGTAATTTCTAAATAAAAAAGAATAAGGTAATTTAAGTATATCTGTTGTATAAATATAATCACATCTTCAGCTCAGAAAATAGGAAATAGAAAAAGTTCGTGTTAATATTTTCTTGTATTTCAATTACAAAAATATTAGCAATCAGAGGATTTGGGTTTATATGTTAGAAACTGTGAAAAAGTATATGTCGCATAAATATTTTTTAAAACATTCTTAATAAGGATATGGTACCATCTTCACAATTTTTTTTATTTTTAATATTTGATACTTGGTTTTAGTTGTATTTCATAAAGGGGTTAATATTTAATAATAATTCCATACAAAACATTTTTAATTTGTTGCAAAATGTTTGTAAAAATTAAATTTTTTTAGCTTTTTTAAGCATTTTTTAAATCCCTAAGGTTTTTTTAAATATGTCTCTTTTCTTTAAAAACTTTTTTTCCCTAGTACCTTATAATATACTACCTAAAACTGTGCATGGGGTTTTTTTTGCTGCTGCTCTTTAATTTTTTATTAATTTTTTTATAGTTTAAACTTCCAAAAATTCCCAAAAAAACATTAATTTTGATTTTGAAAATTTTTTAGAAAAAGTACTAAGCATGTTAAAGCTAATTCCATGCACATTTTTACAACAGATACATTTCAGAACATGTATAAAAAATTTCAAACCCATACTTCAATTATCAAAAAAGCCTTAGGGTTTGAATAACAGTATATGTACAAAAATTAAACATGGAGAAATATGAGTTTGAAGTTTTCATTCCATGAATAGCATGATATAATATTCATCGAATAGTCTGAAACTTTTATGAAATGTTAATTAGCTTATTTAAAACTACTTACCATAAAAAATTGCACAAATGTAGAACAATTAAACAGTATACTGCCATAATGAATATACAGAAAAAAACGAATGAAAGATTAATATTTCATAAAACTTTATCTTGATAATTATAAAAAAAATTAATACACACACTTCAGAGCTAATGCACAACATGTACAAAAAATGTTTATGCCTTTATTTTTTATTTCCGTGATTTTAAAGGCCTTCGCATGTTAAGTATTGTACACGAATAAAAGCAAAATCACGTAACAATTTATAGGATACATCAAAATCTAAGATCTGTGTATGTGCATTTGTTTAAATAAATATCTTAAAATATTTTAATAATAAAAGTGTTGAATCTCGCGCACATGGGATATATATGTATCACCAAAAACAAATATATAAAATTGGGAGAGTTTTTCTATTCTTGCGAATTAGATTTTTAATTATCTGAGTTATCAAAATGAGATTTAGTATTTGTGCTTTGCTAGAATCCGTTTTGAAGTTTTAATTTCATTCATAATAATATCATAAAAAGTACGCACAACTTTTAAATCTTGACCAAATCCATTTGATCTTCCCAGTAAATAATTCACAAACTAGAATTTTTGCATGAATTGCACAATTCTTTCTTAAAATGATTTATTACTGCATATATAATGTCAATCTCATTTATGCGCATTGAAAAATATAATTAATTCATTTTTATCAGACTCTTTTCTAGCAGATAATCTGAAATGTAGGCGTGGTAGTTGCTGTTTAGCATCAAACATTGCTGCATTACTTAATGAAAAATGCATGTAAAGCTTTGAAATTTTGCAGGCATATTTATAAAGATTCGGGGTATCACAAATGAGCCAATAAAATTTTTTTCGACAGTTTAATGATTTTTAGGGTACCATATCGCCTTAAGGAGATCTACATGGAACGTATTTATAATTGAAAGTTCACTTCAATTTCTTAATCGAATAATAGGGTATAAAAACATAGTTTTGTTTTTATGCATTTGATTTCACTTCCCCCCTTACCCCCCAAATAATCTGAATTCTTGCCATTCCATTTTACTTTTCCCAAACTATGCTTACTATTTCAATTTCCTATTGGGAAGCTGTATAACTATTCCTATAACGTTATAAAATCTAAACAACAAGTATGTCACTTAATGTTTTTGTTTTCAATGCTGCTTTTTACTGCAAGTATAAATAACAATATACCTACTTTTTTTTCACTAATAACGCATACACTTTGATGCAAAAATTTCCAGCAAAGTTTAGTTTTTCACATAACTTTTCCTTTTGTTCCTTAAAAAATGTCCTATTTCTTCATTTTTTATTCTTAATATGTCATAAAATTTTATTAATTTGTTATAATGATTCTTCTCAAGTTCTTTTTATAAACAATAATGGTGATTACAACATTAGTAATGTAATTGTTATAATTTTCAAACAAATTTTTTATACTGAGATTTATTTATTTTTACGCAAAACCCTTAATCGCTAAATGTACTGTTTGTTATTAATCAAAAAAGATAATAATTGTTAATTTATATTAACAAATTATAAAGATTGCCTCATTTTATGTGTATAAAACTTTATTTAAAAAGAACAATAAGAGAAGCCCACTTTCAATTGATAGTAAATTTGTAAGTCAAGAAATTAATAGTTTAAAGAGGAAGGAATCTTGTACAATTGATAAGCATTTTCAATTAAACTTTTAAGAACTATTTATAATACGTACTTCAATATTAAAATTATATTTATATTGGTAAAAGGTCAATAACCTTCGCAAATATTCTTTCAAAAGTGCAAAATAATAGGGTTTTTTTTCGATTCCCAAATATTACTTACAGCTTATACTTATAGCTTTAATTTTTCTAATTAATTTCCTTATAAAAATGAAAATAAAGGTAACCCTCAAAAGTGATAATTTTGTAACTTAATCTGAATCTCTAAGTTTTTAATACTCCAAATATGAAAGTTCAATATCCTTTCCTGGAAGAAAACGAGGAGGTGCACAAGATAAGGGCAGGTCTTTCCCTCGGTCAAAGGGGGAATTCTTGAATAGGATAGCTATAAAAAAAGTCAATTTCTTACATGTATATATAAGACCTTTTCCCCCCAAGATCGGGTTGAATTGCGATTTTGAAAATGGGGCTCCACTCTCTCAAGAAAGAAAAAAAAAGGGTTCCACCTTGCTTTCTGCAAGCATTGAACCAGGAAGAGATTTTCTCAGAAAACTGGTGGAATGAGCTTTACTGTTATAGCTGCTTTTTCCGCTGGGAAGCCAGAAATTTAAAATAATCCTTGGTAAAGTTACATATAATGTTTATAAATTGTATGTCAAGTACAAATGATAACTATGGTAATAAATCCGCACTTTATGCAGCAAAGTTATCAATCAGTTAGAAATAATTTTAATTTCAGTGACAATAAATTTGTAATTGTCTAAAACGAAGATCCAGAATAAGAAATATCAAAAACTCTTAATTTTCTTGCTAATCATGATTCCTAATTAAGACTTACTAATTTGCTTACTGTAGTTTGTAGCTCATGCACTTAGTAAGGATTCATCAACCTCATTCAGATCCTAGATGTAACACAGACTATGACTTTTTTAAATTATGATAATTTGATGCTCTTACTGAAGTACAGCTATTTTTGATTAGTTGTATTTTTATTACTTAATATTTTCTGAAAAAAAGAAATTATTTTGTTATTTCTATAAGTACTCGTTTAGAAATTTTCAAAATACTTTCTTGAATCTCTAATAAGCTATTTTAATAAAATAGATAGCACCTATCAATAGGAAAATCTACCTTTCTTGGAAATCAATAGGAAAGTGCTTAGTGGTAGGTCAAAGTAGAAATTTCACTAATTATAAAAGTTTAGTGTACCCTAAATATAAATTACAATAAATTTTAAGTGTGTGCTTTATTTTATAAAATATTTTGTTACTTTTAGATCTGTGAAAGACTTTTTTCTTTATTAGTTACATGTATATGTAAGACATTTTTTTTTACCGCAATAATGAATACTTAATAATTTTTCACAATTTATAACTTTTTTGAAATTTAATTATAATAAACACAATAGTATGTAATGCAATAGTACTTTAAAAAAAACAATCTGGTTTAAGAATAGTAAGTTATCAATAATTATTTTCCGTTTAAATATTTAAATAAACACTAATAATTACGTTACAAGGACATACATACAAGAAATAACAATAAAAAATATCAGATCTTGTATCAGAATGCGATGCTGCAAAATTATAAGGACATCTGAATTCTAGACACTCGTTTAGTGCATTAATATTTTGCATTAAAATTTATTTGCATTTTCACTTAAATGAATTAGTTATACAATTGCATTTTTCTTCAACCAGTCAGAGAATTTCGCATAGAATTGAAAAATTTTACGATATGCTCTTATTGATAAGGCATACATGTCCTGTACGTTTTCTGATTTAATGACCATGTTAGTATTAATAGTTACTTCCCATAACACCCCGTGAACCGACTAGTTCAAACAAGAATTCAAATTTGTTAGCATTTGGGAGAAAGCGCTGTCCTGTAACATATTTTTACTTATCATTTTTGGAATAAAATTTAAGGGTTTTAATAAAATAAAACAGTTATAATGTGTGCGCCCACACCCGAAACACGTATTTGAGCTTAAGATTTTTAGATATTTATGAGCTTTTTAGTACACTGAAATTCAAATGTAGCCTAAAGTATTCAACAATTTCTTTTCATGCAATACTGCTTCTTTATAATTGTAATTGCAACTGCACTATTAACACCGAATTAATTCAAAACTTTTCTCACAAAAAATTTCATTGTCTTAGCTGCTTCCCTAAATACATTAGAATATTTTATAAGATTTTTCTTCATGTAAGCATGCAAGTATAATTCAGACTGACATGATTTTCTACCCGGTACAGTTAACGGTGTAATGTTAAATTGTTCTGAATGTTAATGTGCTCTGAATGTTATACACTTTGACACTGCAAGACTTCCTCAGTATTTTTGCTTTCTGCTCTTTTTTGAGGAACAATGTATTCAAAAATTTCAACTGATTCTTTATTTTAGATATATCTGCTTTATATTTTTAAAGTAACGATGTCATAGTTGTTAATTCAACTCTTCTTTTACAATTTAGCTTGTTTTAAAATCTAATTTTATTAGATTTTCTGAGCTTTTTCCGTAATACTTCTGTGCATGGTTAAAATAATTAACATAACTACATTTCCATTTACAAACGTACCGTCGTAATTCGTTATATTATCTTAGGCCATTTTTTATGATTGAAAAATTTATCCTATGAATTTCTACCAATCCATATACTTTTATCAAAAAATACCTAAGCCCATTTGTTGATTAGTTTGCTACAATCATATAATAGTTACCCAAAATGTTATCATCCACTCTATGATCATGCATTGTTTGATTATGCACACATTTTTATTTGTATGCCTATATATGCATTTCAGAACCAGATAAAACCTAATTATTCAAAAGATTATTACTTTAAGCAGTCAAGTGAAAAAGAAAGGGGGCAAAATAACATTTAAATAAAAATATTGAGGAAAGTTGTTAAGTATGAGAAAACAATAAATGTAAGATGTGTTAATAATGTTTGTTAAATAAATGTTGTGAGTTAAATAAATGATGTGTAAATAGCCAAGTTTCAAAATTGTATATTAAAATAAGAATTTTAGAAATAACTTATTGTCTATTAATGACAGCAGTTGTTCAAAACTTACAAAGGTTTTGTAATCCTCTCAGGAGGTTAAGTACCTAATAAGACAGTCATTTCAAAATTAAAGTGCTTAAAGTACGTTAAAGAGGTAACTAATAGATTTAGTGTGGGTATTGAACAAAAACGATTACTTGAAATTTTTGGAAATGCTTACCATTAAAGCTTATTCTAATTCAACACTTTTTTGCTGCTTTCTTCAAGATTTTCTTTCATAAATATACTTATACTCTCTTTTATAACATTCATTACATCAAAGGTTCTATCTTTTGAAATATTAATTATCACAACTGAATTTCCTTTAAAATTTCAAAAAATCTCCTTAGCTTGATTGTAGCACATATTTTCAAAAAGACGTTTCTAATTTATTCAGATTTGTACATAGATGAATGAATTCTCAGAAATAGTTTTACTGGGTGATACAAACAGTTTTTATTTGCTCTATAAAACTGAATATACAATAATATTATTCAAATTAAAATTTTGGTCTACGTAGTTTACTTATCAAAATAATTCGAAAAAGGAATCATAGTAATAATAAAACATCATTTCTTTTAAAATTACTTCACATTTTCTAAAAAGCATACAGTGTTTTAATCTTCTCTGCACAAGATGTGTAACAAGAATTATATAACTAAAATAATGAAGTCCTAATATTTGTAATTTAATTATAATGTTCTGGTATAAGAAATTATGAATGACAGGAATATATATATTAACTGCACGGATATAAATGAAAATGTTACATAAAACAATATTTTAGGCCAAGAGTCACGTCATATTACTGTTTATTCATAATTATTATTTAAAAATTATATCTGTTATAATGACTTTTATACTTATTATTTAATTTATAACAGTTATACTAATATTTAAAAGCTAGAATAATGTAAAATGTTAACAAGCAATGATATTTAGAGAAATGAAAACCTATCAATTTTGAAATTTCACCAATATAATGTGTTTATTTTACATATCAATATTTTGCGCGCCTATTTTTCTAAATGCATTGTGTTTCTATCTTAGAATGCTACACGTAATATTTGTATTTTCAAACAAATGTTGCTTTTAAGAAACTTACGAGAAAACATTCTTGATATTTAAACCATGCTAGAAATACTGTTTAAGAAATGTATTAATAAGCATTCTTACAGCTTTATTTTACAGAAAAGTTGTATATGTAAAGAAAAGATTGTTGTATCACATATTGTAAAATCTAAGACAATATATGGAGCAAAATAATATAAGATTAGATAATAACAAACATTTTCAAGGATTAAATATATTTAGATTATATTATTATTCATCTCCATTTAGGTCAAAAACCTCCTTTTCTGCCATTAGTATTTGGGATATCTACTTATAATTACTTATTCTTATTATACTTTATTTATTCTTGACACTCTTTTGTCGGTTTCGATATTGTTTCTTAATTCAAAACTAAAAATATTACTTAGATAATACAATTTTACATCTGTGAAAAAACTACAAAATTAGATGATAGATAGTCACCAAATAATGTATGCAGATGTCTAAAACAGGCATTGGAAAATCCAAATTTTTTTTTTTAAAAAAATTATATCTATTAGGATGTTACCAAGGAAAGTCTTACATCATTTTGTGGATACAGAATTCACATTATAGTTTATTAAAATATTTCATTTAACCTCCACCCACATTGAATACTAGACTAACTTTCATAATTTTTTTAAAAAAAACTGTGCAAAATTTCTGTTTTAAATGTTGAAAATACTCTGTAAAATGTAAAAATCATGTTTTCCAAACAATGGCTCTTGAAATCTAAGTAAAAAAATAATTAATTACAGTAAATATTTTGTTTGAAAAATAATACAATTGTGTTTCTGAATTAAAAATCTTTTTTTCTTTGCATGAAGATAAGTTTTTCATGTATTTCATTTAGTTATGTAACTGAATAAAAATATCTAAAAATCAGAAAAGAAAAAAAAAATTGAGAAGGTGCAGATTTTTCACACAGTTGCTATATATTTCAGAAATCATCTTTTCTAAAGACATTTAATTATATCTTCTACTTAAATAACATAAACTATTATTTTTTTAATTCTTAATAAACGTTTTTAAATTATTTTGACGAAAATTAATTATTATTAGGATGAAACTGAAGATTTTTGTTAGTAATTTCGAATTTCAATTACAGCTTTGTTTCATTTCATTCGAAAGAATAACGGTAAATGAATGCTGCTTAAGAAATTAAGAAATGTTTAAATGTAAAATATTTATTCTTGACTTTAAACACAAATAAAGATATTTTTGATTATATAAACGAGGTTATTATATATTGTTTCAAAGCTTGATACAATTACTCAGTTTGATTCTCTATACATAACTTTTCTCTAAACATAATAGACTTTAGAATTGTACCTCAATAATGAGCAATTTTTGAAAGAGTTTTGTCTCTAAAATCCTTTTAAATAAGTGGGAATTGAATCTATATGGTTTTCACAAAAAACGAGTTTTATATGAAAAGGAAGGTACTTGAAAACTTGAAAATATGCGTCTCATTTTTTGTGTCAGTTTTAATGGAAATTATTTATACATGGAAGGAAGTTTTATATATATAAATGTTCTATATAAATGTATATATTTTACAAAAAAATACAATGTTTCTCTTACGTAAGCTCAAAATTTTTAAGAATTCTACATTCTTTCATAAAAGTTGAGAAAAATTTGAATCAAATTCAAAAATTTTTAAATAATTTAAAACCATTTTTTGATGTTTTAATCACGCTCAGTATAGAAACAAAATTATATTTATAATTAATCAGCGTTTCTTTAAATTACAAATTGAGTAGATTCTATGCAATATGTACCTAAAGATATTTACAAAAATTATAAAAGTAAGTCACATTACATTAATAACCATGACTGTTAATATTTAGTTGCTATTAGTACAGAAATATGATTTTCATTGCTTGCAATTTGAATTCTCTGGGATTTTTTAAACTTGGGGTAGAGGGGGTAGTTCATTTACTTTGTCAGACGTTTCAGTTACATATTATCCTAACAAAAGTTCAAATAATCTAAATAATGTTATAACATCATATGAGGTAAGAACTCAAATTGAATTAAAAGTATTAAAAATATATTAGTATGAAACATAGGTATTTCATATGGAAAGTACTATGAATCACTGTTAACATCTGTGATAGGGAAACCTACATAGAAATACAAAAAGCGTCTAAAAAGTTAGAACATAAAACTAAAAAAAAAAATAATAAAGAGATGATGAAATAATGTAGAATAATCCAATTAATTATAGTAAGTACTGCATTCCATTTTATTGTATTATTTTTCAACTGATTATGAAAAATATCTTCATTTCTGTTTTTCTCAAAACATGATTTTTCTGGATTATTTTCTCAACTTTTCTTCAAAGTTTATATTATTCATAGTGCTCATATTCTGCATGCTATAAAACTCACTTATCTCCAATACAGTTCATGTATTTTTTAAAAAAAATAGTAATTCGCAAACTTTAGATATTGTACAGTATCTGGATAAAAATTAAGGGAAATTTGAACCACAAAATTTAGAAAAAAACGGATTTTTATAAACTTAATTTTTTAGTGCATATTTACATTCACTACCTAAAATGTATATTTTCAATTACTCCGCAAATTTTTAAGTTATATATGCACAGGACTTTATGCAAGATGTACCTTAAAGCTAAGTACATGACTCAAGAATGTATAAAAATATTTATTAATTATAAATTGCTCATACGTAATTATTTGCATGTACAAGTGGGATTTTCTTACATAAACACACGCATAAGTGTGTAGATATCTCCCTGTTAAAATATGATTTCCATTGCTTTTAATTTAACAAGTGAGAGTTATTTAAATTAGGTTAACTCATTTTCCTTATCAGAACTTCCCAGGACGCCTCCTCCCCACTCATCACTTTTGCACTATTTTTTTTTACCTCCACGATATGAAAAAAAAAGTAATTTTCCTACTCTAATATTATATTAGATTTCTATTCTTTTTATACGATCCAAGTTCTCCAACTGTAAATAAAATATTAAAATTTTTAACTGCTAACAAATCAAGAGCTTTAAAGGACGTGTTTTTAATGGATTTCTTTACATGTATATCATGATTTTTCTGAATGTATAACCTTATAGTATAACCTATTCATACCATGGGATTTTTATGATGAAATCTTTATTTATAGTGATGTGAACAAGTATGTGTCTCACAAACGTTGACGTTATAATTTTCATCATATTTCTAAAGTTGTGAAGTGATTAGTATTGTTTTTGTTGAAAAATACTTACATATTTGCACGAAGATCAATGTAATGCTGATTTGAATTAAAATTTATATATTTTTTTCAACCAATACGTAAAAATGCGTTACTTATTTAAATTCTTTTTTCTCATCCAGGCAGACAGCACTAATTGACTAAATCCAGAGTTTTGAAGTTTAATTCGGTTTCGAAAAAGGAAGGAAAGTCCAACAAAACTTAATAAAAAACGTTGTAATCCTATGTCATATACGTACCGATTAGTTTAATCATATTTAATATTACTTTATTTGCATTCTGTAAAGTTTAAACAGCAAATAAAATACTAACTCAATATTCTCAGCAAAAACCCAATAATACTGATCACATTCGAATTCTAAAAGGAAGAAAATCCATTTTCAATGCAATATTTTTAGGATATTTTGAGCAAAATCTTCATGCGATATTCTATTACTTGATTAAACAATAAATTATCATCAAGTAGTGTTAGTCAAGTAATAATGGATATTTCTAACAAACTGCGACTTTTTAGCATCAAAAATTTCTTCTTTCTTTAATACTATTCTGTAAAGATTATTATACACTAAAATGAAATCGAATACAGCAGTTTAACTGTTTAGAAGAAGTTTTAACTAAAGAAATAAAGTCAAAATGCTTCCTAAAACTTCAGCCGGAATGAATCGCGCCGAAACTTTAGAACTTCAGCAACGCGGCATTAGTTAAGCGTCTCACAGGTGGAAGAAACTGATAATATTTCTTTACGAGAAAAAGGGGACCTGTTAGGCAAATTAGTTTTGATACTATCAAAGAACCAAGGACATCTTCTGGTAATATTCCTCGAATTGTTAGGGATCAAAAATACAAAAATTTGATAACTGCTTCGATATGATGCTTAGAACAGGTCCCAAAGTTGCAGTTCCTAAAAGTAGGTCCTGCATTTTACTCATCACTTTCCTTAGAAATATTTCAGAGAAATTTTTATGTGGAAACTTTCTAAGCAAAGTTACTTTTGTTGAAACAAAATCAAACTCCTTAAAAGCTTGCTGAAATAATGATAAAATCTTCTTAAAAGGGCGGTACTAAATACATTAAGATAATGGATGGTAAACTCCCATTCAAGGTAGTGATATTAATATACAAGAGGAACATTTTATAAAGTGAACAAAATATGTTTATTATTATTCTAACTACAAAGAATCTATTTTGAAAATATAACTTTAATATTTATCTTATATTATTAACAAGTTATTAGTTAAATATTTCCAGATCATTTGTAATAATTTAATTTTTTTTCTTTTTTTTATCTTTATAAAAGTTTTATCAAAGCATTATTAATTATTTGAAACTGTTGAAATACATTTATGAAAAGAAAGATTTAGATTTTAAAATTCATTAATTGTAATTTATGAAATGATTTATGAATAAAAAATATAGAGAATGAAATTGTACGTAAAATCAAATTAATTTTAAGAGCATAAATTGAGTCAAATGAAAAACTCATATTATAAAACAAAATAATATCAAGTAAGCACAAAAACACTAACAAAATAAACAAAAATAAAAAAAAACTATAAACTTTAAAAATGAATTAGATCTATTTCAGTTATCGCTGTCAATTTAAGTGTCACAGCATGTTTTTTCAATTGACTGTTTTGACTTCCGGCTGACTCAGAATTAAATGCCAAAAAAAGAGAAAAAAAACTCAAATTAATTTATATTATCTAAGCCAAAATGTGTTATGTGGAACCCTGAGGTTTCACGAATCACAATAAAAAATGAAAAAAGAAAATTCTAAATGTGTATGTCAAATGAATTCACGTTCTATGTAAAATTTGTATAAATACAAGTATCTAAAACTCATCTCAGTCATTAAAACCGAAATTTTTTTTATTTATACATAAATTTATTTTGTAACACTTTTTCTCTCTCTCTTAGCTTTTCTTATTATAATAAAAGAATATTCAAACGGTTTTTTTTTCTTTATATGTACTAGCTATTAGATTGTTTATAATCCCAGGTTCCCCGAAGTAGTTTTACTATCCTTAATACAATATTTTGCAAATTTAAATAGTCTTCTAATGGAAAAATATCCTTTTCTTTCTGAAAAAAACACCCATAATGAAGGAGAGGAAACTAATTATTGACCTCTCAACAGATTCAACGTTAAAATCTAAATTTAAAGCAGAACAAATCTTAAATTTTAGGTTGCAAATCCATGCGAGATACACAGGATTTCTCACACAGTTCTAAACATTTTAATGACATTCAAAACAATACATTTAAGCAAAAAATATTTTTCAAAGTATGTGGCCCAAAGTAATTTCAATAGATCAAGACTTCGACAGTTTGTGTAAAAAAATACTTGCACATACCTCAGTTACTAAATATACTGCACACTTGAGTCACAAATTAATATTATGTAAATGTGAGTATATTATATTAAAATTACATTAAAACTTTTTATCAACAAATACAATCCTTTTTTTAAAAACTTGTCACTGCATAAAATACCTTTAACATGTTGATTTTTAAATATTACTTTATATTCTTCAGAATGTGAATGAGTGTGTGTGGAAGGGAATCCCCGAAAACACTTTATATTCCTAAAGGTTCCATATATCGAAAAAAATTGAAGATTTCTGCTCTAAGCCATCAAATCAGTGTTTAAAAATGAGAAAATAATGCATATAAAAATTATTAAAACTTGAAATGGTACTTTTTCTTAATGGTGGTTATATAAGCTCTTTGCAACGTTATAAATTTGTATTCGTTTTTAATAACTTAGATTTCAAAATTTGAAGTCGTATTTGTAAGAATTAGGTGAATTATCTTATTCATCTTTCTTAATCATATTCATCCTTAGTGTGAACGAATTACATCTCATATCTCTAAAAAAAGTTTCTCAAAACTTTAAGGAAAAGATAAGTAACTTTTTAAAATTATATAATAGTGTATACAACGTTAGAAAAATTTAAGCAAAATTATCTTCAGAAAAGCTACTCATAACACGAAAGGATATTCTTTTAGAAAAAGTAATTTAAGTTTTAATCTTTAGTTTTTGATCGAATATAGTTCAATCTCAGAATTAATATCCATACATATATTTTATTTTTGCATAATTTCTTCCAAAACGACTCTAACAATCATTTATAAGTCTTCTTGGTAACTGAAATAGTTTAATCTTTTACAAACGTTTAATTTGGAGTGAAAAATTTAATTTCTGTGTTTTTGGATATAAAATTATACAATTGTAAAGTTACGACAACTGTTTTGTCAGAAAACTACATATAATTTTTAAAAATTGCAATTTCTTTCTAAAAACCTTTTGAAAATGTTATTGATATTTGTTAACATTATCTTTTTCACTTCTTAAGAGCTTTAAACAACGTCTTAAACTACATGACAGCTTATTTATCTCATAAGAATCATTCAAATTAAAATAACTATGCATCCTAAATCACTACAAAAAGCATTTATTCAAATATTTATTCGAAAAAACTGAAAATAGTTGAAAGTTATTTGATTTATGAACTAACATATTTATTATAGGTAAATTTATGTAAAAATTACTATAGTTATTAATTACAAAAATTGAATTAATTAAATGCGTAAAAATAAATTTCTCAGTTGTACCTTAGTCCTGCAAAAATATTAATATATAAAAAATTCTTTCTATTTCAAATCTTTTTGCAAGTTAAATCCAAGAGGGAAAAAATCCTTTAAATTGAAAACTTATTCTTGTAGTTCTACAGAGAGATCAAAATATTGTTATTAAGTTATTAAGCACACAAAATATCTAGCTCTATTAGAAACTTAAGAAGATACGTCACAAAAACAAGGATTCTTAATTTTAGCATTTCACTGTTTTCAGCATGTCCTCCGGTACCCTTAACAATTATTCCGGCACTTTATTTATAATCTTATAGAATTAAAAGGAAACACACATACTGTGTAAACTGATACTACTCCAGTGAATCACTTAGTTCAGACAAATAAATTTAAAACAAACTAAATGAATAACATTTAAATTTTACATTTTGTTATTTCCTTTTAAATGTAATAATATATAGAAAACTTTCTTTTCATTTTCATAAATGAGTAGTTAAAAGAGCAAATAATTTTAAGAAAAATAATTAATGAAAAGTAAGCAACAAATTTATTTCCTTTTCAAAATATTTATAGAAATTTCCTGTCCTAATTCATGTATCAAATCTTCATTTACTATACATATTAAACCTTTATAATTAATAACTGTTAAATTGCTTACCTTTTTATCTTTTGTTCAGTTTAAGAGCAAGTTTAGTTTTATTTAAAAGTATATGAGTAAATATATCATTAAAATATTGTTACTAAATTATGAAATAGCTTATATTATTTCATGAATAATCACCTTAAATGAAGCTTAAATGAACGCATCTTTTTTAAGGTTTTAGATGACTTCTAACCATACACTTGAGATAAAAATAAATCTTAAAGATAATTCTTTAAATTATATGGAAAATATTTCTATTTTTATTTAAAATATACATTACATTCAGTTTATTTACTTCATTAATGTTTAATCAGTTTTAAAATTTTTAACTTAAAGATGCATATAGCCTAAAATCCTTTTTTTTTTCAAATATAAAATAGGTGCTCGATTTTAATTACATGCAATATCATTTCTTATTCAGATATTAAATAATACGGTACTATCCTCAAATAAACTTTTATGGAAAGTTTGGATATTGAAAATCTTTTACGTAAAAATATAAATATCGAGAAGTTTAATTATTTAAGAGAAGAATTTTTAAAAAAATATGTAAGACGTCAATGACTAAAAATAAAGGAATTTAGGTTTTGGCTCATATAGTTATCTTAATCATAAATTTAAATATTATTATACCAGATTCGAGATCAAGCGAAAAATAATATTCATTTTTTTTATCTCTGATTATTTTCTTAACATTTTATTAATCATTTGCTTCACTGGTTTTTTTTAACTTAATTTTTATTACAGTTCTTAACAATACAAATAAAATTGGTCAGCTTACCTCAAATAGATTCTTTTTTTTAATTCAATTGACCCCCTTTATCTAAAAAGTGTTTTATGTAAAAGAATTAACTATTTAACATTCAAAAATTATAAAGTGTTTCAAAGTATTAAAAATAAGCAAGATCCAAACTGTTATGACTGTTTGTACATTTTTATCTAAATGGGGAAAAAACAGGAAGTAAGAATAAATAAACATTTAACTTTTCATTCAAAGCATGATAAAGCTAAAAAAATACTTTAATTATTACAGCTTTCATAATTTTTTTTTAGATTTTTAGCTCTAAAAAGTTCAATTAGAGTAAAAATTTATATCTATATCTAAAAGGTTAATTTAAAAATTCAAAAGTTAATCCAAATGGTGTTAAAACAGTTAACGTTTTGATAGTGCAAGCATAAATTGTGTCAATAGTTCTAATATTTATCTAGCATGCTGCAAAATTATAATAATAACAATGCACAAAATTTATGCAACAAACAACATTTATTTTAAAGCGTTCAAGTACATTAAAGTTTAATTTAAAAAAAAAATTATAAACTGAATTTTCAATTGCTTAATTACAAAATAAATGCACTTTCTTAAGCTTTAAATAGATATTTATGGTAAAATGCAGTCAATATTTTGTAATTGCAAAGTTGTTCTAAATTTTATGAAGAGATAGGATTTATATAATTCCCCACACCCTGTAACTAATATTACTCTAACTTTTAAGACAAATGTCTATGAATCTATAAATTTTAATCGTTATCACTACTTCAAGTCTTCAAATACATTTAGATTAAGTAATTAGGATACTGTAAAGGCTGATTAATAAGTACAATTACATTCTTAAATTCCATCATAATTGGATGGGAATTAAATTACAAGTTATTAAGACTGAATTCCTTTCATTCTAATGTTAATATTTATGTTTTGGATTTTAATAAAGTTGGCTTCACAAAAATACAAAGAAGAATTTGAGTCATAGTGTTTTATATTTTTATAATCTAACCTTTTTTTTTATGTATAATTTAGACTATTGAATAGCTACACAGAAAGTTTAATACATAAAAAAATGTGCCTTAGAAATCTTCATTAATTTCTGCTAAATTTAAAAATTTGTAAGAAATTACTAAATTTAACTTAAAAATAAGGCTTTAATAGATTAATTTACGATAATATGTAATGCTCTCAAAATGCAGTTCTCAAGTGTAAAAATTTGAAACTATGATAACATTTTTTGGCTGAAAAGTCTTGATTGACAAAGGACGTGGCTTTTGGCACTGCAGGACTTACAAACTGCATCAAAACACTCAGAAGGAAAACTTATAACCCGATTATGGTATTCTAAATTAAAAGAAGTAGCTTATGTAAGTCAAAAACACTGAATAAAAAACTTTAAAAAGAATTTGGAAAAAATAAGAAAAAAATGACCTGGTAATTTTCCAAGGATATGAGTCTAAACAATCAGGAAAAAGTTAAGTTTGAACAACCTAGGACAACAAAATATACTACCAAATATAAAATTTTCTGTTTTCATATTTCATCTATTTAGTTGACTAGATTGATGCGAAAGGTTGCATTTAATCAAAAATATTTCCAAATTTAAATTTTTGTTGGTGTAATAACACTGATTTAAACTTGTGAAATTTAAAATGATCTCTTATTGAAACTTTGCAAGGTTTTATTTGCATCATGATAACATTTCTTTTAATCAAAATTTTTTAAATCAATTCTCTTCTGAAGTCTGACATTTAGATTTAAATATTTGGAAAACATGGAATATATATGATTTATGCTGGTTCTTAAAATACCTTGGGCCTGTTTTTGGATTGGTTATAAGGACATAACTGCAAAAAGAAACTCTTCAAGGTGTACGTACAATTGTATTTTTATTTGAAAATAAAATAGACATAGGTGAATGAGTTTAGTCTGTCGGGTTTTTGTTCTTTCAACTCCGGAAATAAAATCTATTTCTAGACGAAAAAGTTTTTTTTATAGTTTTATATGACATTCACGTTAAGTTTTGCAATATACTATGCAAAAATTGTGACTTAAATCATTAAACATGTATTTGGGTTCTAATGCCACTCGTTGCGTTTTCTTAATGGAATGTGCTCGTTTTTGTTAAAACGAGCTATAAAACAATTTTATGTAAAATATGTTTTATAGCTCTTTTAACCTCTTATTTCTATTCCGAAAAAAGCATTTTCTTCTTTCATTTAGAATACAAGTCTTTCTCAGTATTTAGTATGCAATTCAGCACAATAATGTATTGTTAAAAGTTAAGAAACAGAATGAATGCCTCTCTAGCGCTGTAAATATTTTATGTGTTTTTCCACATCTATGCAGGCTCTTTCTTTCTTTAAGTGCCCAACCTCCCAGACATTCAATTCACCTATCACAGAAAGCTTCAATTTGGAAAATAATAAATGGTTTTTGAAACGTGATGTCTGGAATCGTTATGTGATTTTTATATGTCTCTAGTCTGATCAGTTTTAGTGTCTGACATGTCACTGCTTCCTGTTTGTGAAGGTGTCTTTTCATTTTACTTTGAAATTAAAAAATAAAATTGACTCACACAGCAAATCATGAAGTGTCAAGTACAATACTTTAAATCATAAATACATTTCAGTATAACAGAAAAACGTGTTGTCTTGGATAAATTTTAATACGTTTAACTAAATTTATCCCTTGAAAACTTCATCAGTTTTTAGTTAAAAAGACATATATATATATATATATATATATGTCTATATCCTATATATATATATATGTCTTTTATATATATATATATATAAAGCTTTTCGCTTTTTTGACGCCATTTTTGGTTATTTGATTTATATAAGTATTTTCCTAAGTTATCCACAAGCATAGCAAAAACACAGTTTTTAGAATAAAAAGCAATATGTTTCGGTTCTCAAGATTTCACATCGATGTAAATATTTCAGATTATAATAAACCTAAAATTTATTCAAAACTTAAGAAAATGACTAAACAATCTTAAATATAATTCAACAGTATTATTAACAGATTTACAGTATTAATGATAAAGGAATATATAATTTCCCATTCTAATCAATTAAAATAGCTTATAACAAAGCAATTAGGCAGTGTTATCTAAAAAAGTGTCACCTAACATTGTTATGAAGTGTAACCTAAAAAAGTGTCACTTAACAAATTGCATATTGTCCTGTGCATAGTTTAATTTAAAAATGAAAGCCTGAATAAAGTTTAAATACAAAATATAGATTTTCTCTCTATTTCTTTTAGTTAATTTACACATGAGTTAAATTTATTCATTTTTATTATAAAATACTAATCAGAATGATTGCTCAGTTGAAGAAATAATTTTATTTCTTTTTCATGTCACTGATATAATTGTCAAATTATTTTCTAGTTTTTTTCATAACTTTAGGGAGTGATACAATGAGTTTTTTGAGATATTACGAATTTTGTAATTCTTAAAGTTGTTAATAAGCATTATAAATTTTTTTAAACTAAACAAATTCGTTTTCGTGAATCCAGATTATATAGATAAAATATTGTATTATAGGAAATACACCCTAATATTATGCAATTTTTTACTGACAAAGGGTATCGTTATATCAGAACAAAATTAAAAACTTTAAAGTTTGATCAGAATCAATTGTATAATCTGTTCCTTTAATAGTTATACATATGAGAAAAGAAAAAGACATGTTACAGATTTATAAAATAGCTTGTTTTTCAGCTTTTCTTTTATCTATTTTTTATATTTAAGATAATAGATTACCTGCACATCTTCTCCTTTTTCACAAGTATTAATTAATCTCCTAAATGCTTGTGAAGTTAATGTTTAAACGAATTTGTTTTTAAGATCAAATAAGTTCACAAATTAACCTACACAGAGATTGTACTACTTAAAAAATAGATACAATTGTTTATGTGGCAGGTTTACTTTAGTACATTTCCAGTACTGTCAAAGAATTTAAGAAAATTTTAAAATAGAAATTACGTCTATACGTATTATAATCCTGTAACAAGAAATAAAGATGCATATTCCTTAAAATAATATAGCCCATAAAAATAAAAATCGAATGAAAATAATCTATTTTACCGTACAGTACAAAAAAAGTATAGTCTAATTTTATTTATTCTATCATGTTTGTACAAATAGTGCTTAAATATTTTTCCATTTATTCTTTAAAAAAGGATTAATACTTTTAAAAAAAAGAAGATTTGGATTATATTAACTTAAGAAGAGATATTGGATGAAAACTGTTTATTTGAACCATATAATAACTTTAAAAAAAAAACAAATTCCACAAAAAACAAAAAGCTAAATATAAAATATCTGCTTACAATGTTACAGGAGAGTCGAATAATGTTATAGATATACATCTTCATTAGATGCAAATAGAATATTTCAAGTAATTTATCATTGTACTGTATAAAAGAAACAGCATTCAAGAAAAGAGCATTAAACATTTCCTTATGTTAAATTTTAATTTAGAAGAGATTAAAACCTGAGTAGGTATTATATAAAAACTTAATACTTTTTGAAAAAATAAAGGGAAATGATACTTGTCAAAAAATAACAAGAGTAGCTCACATAGAAATTTCACATTACAAATTGTAATTTATTGCATTCTCACTTATTGTAATAAATGCAAGTATTAGTACTTTTTCTACAGTGTAATTACGCATTCTTTAAACAAACTTAAATTACTCATATTGAACAAAATTGAATACTTATACAAAGCATTTTCAATTTTCCCCTCTTTTCTTTCAATTTGCTTAACACACTTCATCAAGATATATTTAAAAAATTAAGTGGGAAATCTTATTTGAATTTGATTAATACTTAATTCTAGATAACTCAATATTACTGCCTACGCATATACACTTAAAATCAGTAATGTCTGTATGGTGAAACTCAGAATAATTTTAATTTATTATGACTTCTAAGACAATCTCTGTATATTAACGTGCATTCTAATAGTGTGTTTTTGATTTTGAAAAAATATCATTAACAGTACAAAGCGAAATACGCTTTTTTAGAGTAGTGTCTTTCAAAAGGGAGGAAGATTTATCAGTCAATAAAATATGTATAATTATTTATTGTTGTAAGGGAATGTTATTCCTTACATGTAAAAATAAATTGATAAAAAACCAAAAAAAGCAAGAAAATTTTTTTGTCAAATTCCTAGAACTTTAAATGGATTTTGTGTAACATATAATTCTCACTATAAATTATAGCCAATTCAGATGATATATCAAATAAATTTCCAATTCATAAAAAAATTATAAAAGAGTTTTTTTTTAAAGCCTAAGGTAAAATTAAAATTTATGTCGTGTTTCTTACATTAACAAACCATTAAAGGTATTAAAACTGTTCCTCACTACAGTAATAAAAAGTGTATGTCTGTTGCATTATAAATCATACTAAAAATTATCCGAAGCTTAAGATTTTTTTCATTGCTCTTAAGCTAGTCTCTCTCACATTAAAATATTATTACTTAATTTTTATTATTACTTTTACATTGATTTTTAAGAGAGAGTTGAAATATAATAAACAAAAATATGAATATAATAAAAAATATATACAGAAATAAAAAAAAACTATTCCGATACTTTTCTGATTAAATAAGGGGGAAAATATACAATCAGATATAATCCATAACAAAAGTAACTAAAGTGCAAGGAATCATCAAAGCAACTTTGAATCATCTTGAAATATTTTGCTTAATTTAGAGTATTCGCATGAAAGATATGATACTGATTACAATAGTTCAAATATATTGTTATTTGCATCTTACTTTTAAAGAATTTGAAATTAATCATTTTGCTTGCTTACTTTTATGTTGTTTATACAAATTTTATTATGTAAAATTACATTTCCAAAGTATAAGATTATAGAAACGGGCTTAAAATGCTATATAAATTTATTAAAAATAAATGCTATATAAATTTATTTATCGTATTCTTAAGAAGCATTTGTAAAGAAAATTTCAGTAAAAGAGGACTTTACTTTTCATTGAAAATATTATATACAAATAATTGATGTTTTGCACTATAATCTGGTTAAAAATTCCATAAATAATCATCTGATGGTAACGAGTATTTATGCTAGAAATGCTATAAGTGTACTTCAAAGTTTTATAAACATATGTACTTGATGATGCTTGAGATAAGGTAAAAAGAATTACATTATCAAAGTCTTTTCCTGGATCTTAATGAAAAAGTAACACAAGGATGATTTTTAGCAAATATGTGAGTGATAGTAAACTCTAAAAAGTATAAGTATTGCTTTTTTAATTGGAGAAAAACACATTGAAGTGGACATTATTGAAGAAATACATTTCAAAAATCTCTGACTATAATTCTTTGAGGGGTAGGTATGTTCTGAAAATCAGTGAATTGATATTTCTTTGCCATGCCTGTACTCAAAGCAATGTGTATGTGGAAATATTTCATACACTTTTGGTGGAAATTATTAATAATAAATAATGCATATCTATGGAAACGGTTATTGTTGAGCAAAGAAGTTGCATATCAAATTACAATGAAGTGCACCTTTAACACAAATATTTTCATAAATCTCTGAATTCCTCTTTGACAGTACTTAATTTTTCATACTTTGTCCTTGAGCATTCTTGAATTGCTCATTTTTTATTTATTCACAGTAAAACTAGAGAATCATTTCGCAAATTTTATCCAGAATGAGTGACATTAACTTTTGCAATGAGTAATCAAAACTAAAATTTCTTTGTGAATATTTAACGACTAGTGACGAAAGACAGTTAAACAGAGGTATTACTTACATTGAGAAAGCACCTGTTCTCTTAAATTCATAAAATATTGAATAAATAATAAATAATAATGCAACCTAACCAGTGTCTTATGTTTATTGGAAACTTGTTTTTAGAAATTTCATACGTTTAATACATGTTGTGTTTGCTTTTTCGCAATTGAAATTCGATTTTTTTTTTCCTTTAAAGACATTCTTTGTAGAGCAGCATTGCTTTTAGTTATTTTTTCTTGTTAAAAAATATTCTTATATGCAATGTTCAGTTTTTCCAGCATATTCATAAAAATTAGGCTAATAAATACATAATAATATTTAAGCTTATTAAGTACTTTTTTTAATGAAATGTATTGAAATACGAAAAGATACGAAAAGTTTAACTTCCGCTGGAGCATAATCCCAAACAATCAAAATAGAACACGCAATTTTAAGATTACAGTGTTTATTATAAACGGTATTTCCTTAAAAAAATATATTGAAATTGATCTCAATGCACAAATATTTCTGTATCTAATTTCAAAAAAAATTAAAGTCGCCAGTCAGTAAAAATGGATTTTAAAAATATCATCAGGATATACATTTTTTCTAACTCACAGCTAAGATTCTTTCATCGCTTTGTGTGTGAAAAAGTTACATACTCATTGTTGCTTAATTTGTATCGAAGTAAGGTTTTCTCAATAATAATATAGCCAATTTTTTGTTCGTTATCCATATTTCAAAGAAACTTATTTTTAACAGATTTTATGACATTTAAAAAGTAAGTTTCCAATAACTATGAATGTATAAAAGAGAAGAATCTAAAAATGAAGTGGGAAAACTAAATGTTGAGATCTCTAGAAAAATCAGAAAAAAGTAAAAAGCACACAGAAGCAATCGCAGGTTAAAAAAATAGATAAAAATCATTTTTGCTTCTTTTATTTTGGAATTACTAAAAGTATAAATATATAAAATCAATTCAGAAAGCTTTAATTCGTGCATTTTAAAAAGTTTGTTGAATATTTAAAATTGTACAAACCTCTTAAATAAGTCATAAATATACTATGCAGCTCATTGGGGATTTTTTTAATTAAAAATACAACCAAAAATTTTCAGATATTAAAAAAAATGTATTTACTTAAAAATTGTCATTTTTTTAGCTTATTAAAGAGTTGCCTTTTTAGTATCTATTTTACGCCACGATAGACAACAATTAATTATCTTGTACCAAGCAATTTTTCTTACATCTTTTTAGCGATCTTAATAAATTATTTCTCTCAATTATATCTTTTTTTCAATATTCTTGTATTTGTTTTAGTAATCACTTTAAATATGCCAAAAAATGACTGCAAAAAAATTATGGTTGTCTTCCAAAATTTTCCCTTGAGGTATTCGACAAGGTTGAAAAAATGCTTTTTAGGTGTTTGATGTTTGGTGTTGTTTGGGGGGGGGGGCATTAGGGCAAAAAGATGCATATTTATTTTAGAAGAAGGAGTAATACATAAAACTAGAGAGTTTTTAATGGTTTTTATAGCATTTACTTTATCTAATTTATAAAAATATTTTTAATGTGTTTTTTGAAGAATGAAATTTTTGCAATAATTTGTGCACGAAAGGGATATCTCCAAAATAATCCAATCAAATTCAATGAAATTTAAAACATATATGTTAGAGGCTCTTCAGAGTGTGACAAACTGCAGGTCTTAAGACACCTACATTTAATCACATTTTACAGCCATTTCTAGCTTAGAACAGGCAGTGATTTTTTTATGAAAAATCTTTAACATCAAATTTAAATGCTAATAAATATTCATTTCTTAAAATATTTTTATCCTGTGGTTTTTGACACTTCAGAGGAATCAAGAAATATACCAATGAAATTAAAATTGCATAATGTGCAGTTTATTTTGATTTATGGTGTTTTTCTTAACTTTAAAAATTTTGCTAAAATTTCATAAAAATATTTTTTTTTTCAAAACCGAAGGGTAATAGATGTTATTTATTTGAAAACTATGACTTTTTAAGCCTATTTATGCTCTTTAAAGCAATAAATTTATTCTGAAAATAAATTTTTGAAAAATGGTCTCCAAACTTAGTCGGATGCGTTGCGAAAACATCTTTATAAAATCAAATTTTTGATTATGGCAACCAACAGGCTCAAAAATATGTAACCATATTGAACAGAATAACAAGAAAAGATATCACCCATCATTCTCTGAATAAATATGGCGAAAGATACATTTGCGAAATTGCAATAATATGCATGTGTGCTATAGTGATTGATGTTTCATCACAGTACTAAAGAACAAACAAATTAGCACGTGTACCTCACAGACAAGTATTTTGAATAACAATAGGAATAATTAAAAAGATTCAGCTTGTGAATGGAATTTATATACTCATCTTAGTGTATTGTGATTCCTGATTTTTAATATACTGTTACTTCTTTCAACAATTATTTCTTGAGTATTGTTCCCATGATGTAATTTATCTATAAGGTATTTTAATTATATTAATAAATTGACACTAGTATCAGAAAATTAGATACCTGAAAAAGATAAGTACATGCAATCTAAAGGATACAAAAGTTTACTTATAAGTTTTAAATTAGAGTTCGGCAATAAAACCCAATAAACTGATAGAGATTTATCTTACATTTTAAACTCAGATATTATAGAATTAATTGAAACAACCAAGAAATAATAGCATCAAGATTTTGCCACATATATTAATATTTTAACTATTATATGAAGGAGCAGAATAAAATGACGATATGAATATTCCTTAAGTGAGTCATGATGCTTCATGTACTCAATGACTATTCAATAATGGTTGGGGGGTATAAAAATCAATCTGATTGTAAGGAACTAATAGAACAAGTAATATAAAAAAAATTAAGTCAACAGAAATTTTTTTTATTTTAGCTACTTTTTGTTAAACAGTTACAATTAATATGTATATACATAAGACAGAATCACTATATTAAGTGACAAAATAGAAAGCGATTTTGATTGCAATTTTCCATCTTCCTTTCTATATATGGTGTTGACCTCTTTGTTTTTGTTTTACCATTCATTCATAAATTAAACTTAATTTATAGTAAAAAATAAATCACATTCTCAGAAATTAGGCCAGCTAAGGTGAGATCTGAACCCACGATCTTTGGATTAGAAGTTCAACGCGCTTTCCATTGCACTACAGGGACATAATGAACGATTTTCCTTTCTATATATGATGTTGGGCTATTATTTTTGTTTGTTACTATTTGTTCACTTTTTAATTTAGTTAATGAATTAATATTTGAAAAAAACTGAGCTAACATCGTGTCATACACTACAAGTTTAAAAAAAATGTATTTGAACTTGAATGTGTGTGGATGAATTAAAAGAATTTTAATTAACGATTGAAAATTTGAACATGTATATAAATAAATATATTTAGAGAGAGAGGGTGAACTAATAGTAAGAATTGAAAAAAAGTGAATTTGGATGACTTTTCAAAACGATATTTATAGTTTCAAGAATAGTTTATAGATTTTATTTTTTGCTGCAAATTATCCTCAATTAAATACTCAGAAAAAATTGAACTAAGCATTTATTTGCCGTACTTCTAATTTACTTTACTTTAATGTGTTCGCTATTTTAACTGCTTAATTTTGAAATGGAATTCTACTAATTCAAAAAATGTTTCAGATTTTAATTCCGCATGTATTTGAATTTATCTTTACTTTAGATAACATTGCTTTTATTAGCAATAATTTATTTATATAGACACTAGGCAAGTTAGAAAAAGTTTTCTGGTGTATTTATGAATTCTAAAATTTAGAAATAAAAGTGACGGTTTCTTTCTGGATAATTTTTGAGAGGCCAAATATTCCACAGAAACAAAAGAAATATGATTGTCCATAAAGATCTGCAGAGATCAGTCAGCTCAAGGCTATTTTGGCCAAATGTAGGGCCCTTTTCAGACAGAAAAATAGCTCAAATTTTATCAAAATTTACATCTTTGTAGTTCATACATTTGTTTATAATGTAACATTTTTAAAATTTCAGAATATTCCATAAATATCCAATTTTTCATTTTATTATGTAAAATAACAGCTTTTTTACCATTAAGGTATGGGAGAAAAGTGAGAAGCATGTTTTATACCAAGGGTGGTCAACCCGCAGCACGTGTGCCACAATGTGGCACGGTGTAGTAGTAACAGTGGCAGGCGAAGATTTACTGAAAAATTTTAAAATTTTTGAAAAGATAACCACTTTTGATTAGAAATTAAAACTTTAACCATTTTTCGAGATGAAAACTTTTGAAAAGATAAGAAACCGGTTTTTACAATTTAATGAAGTGGGATTATCTCAGACAAAAAAAAAAAAACTCAAAATATGTTAGTGAATAAATGTTTTCTGCTACGAACATGATAAAGTAAATTTCACTCAAGACTAGCTGATGTATACCTATAATAACCTAATTTGGTTAGCATCTGCAAGAGTTAATCTTAATATAGATGACTTGGCAAAACAAAAGTAGCAATTCAAAAGCCACATTAAGGACATACTGAGCGCTTAACAATTATTTTGAATTAAATGATTCAAGTTGCTTATTTTTATTTTATATATCTAACCTTATAGATTGAACTTGTAAAAAGTTTATCAACAATAAAACCTGGGTTAGTACTTTCGTCTTATTTAATATATTACTTTTAACTTTTGACTCCATGGACATTTTTACTCACGTAGCATTAAAAAATATGCTACTAGAGTAAAAATACCATAATAAGCCTATAAGTAAAAAAAAATTTCCATTTTTGCATATATGTTTGTTGGAAAAGTTGGAAGTGGCACGCAAAATTATTTTTTATCAAATAGTGGCACTCTTCTCAAAAAGGTTGGTCCTTACCTTATTGGTAAATGTTTATACCTTAAAAAATGAGTTAGAAAAAAGGTAGTATCATAATAAAATAAATGGCTCTCTACAGGATAGCGAAGAATTCAGTAAATTTTTTTATATCTGAAAAAATATTCCGAATTCCGGTCCATTCTTTAACATTAAGCGAAGGCAGCTTTAAATGTAAAATTAAATTATGAGTTATAAAACCTTGTAATTAGCTAGATAAGAATTTAACATTATCACTCACTTTTTATCACCTTCACATCATAAACTGTACACCTATAGTTTGTACTGTAACACACTGACAGTTGGAGTACAATATTCCGAAAATTATATAATGAAAAAAACTCGTACTGCAAATCACAAAGAAAATCAGTAAGCCTTACATTTAAGAAAGTAACAAATGTATAGCACCTTAGTTATCTTCCAATGATACATTTCAGCGTTAATGTTTGCTTTTTGTGTATCACTTTAGAAAGTAGTAATATTGATAATTAATAAAATGATTAAATTCTTCAAAAATCTAACAATATTAATTTCTGAATTTATTTAATCAAGATAATTGCATTTAGTTCGAATTATTATAATATATATGTAAATGTGTCTGATTTGTTAACACAAATTATCATTACAATTACAATGATTTTTTTAAAAAAAGAAATCATCTAGGAACATAATGAAATCATACCAATCTTTACATATGTAAGTATCATTAATATCACTACATCTTACAATTAGTTAGTATATTAGAAAAAAAAATTTATATAACTTATTGGATATCTGTCAATAATAACATAACTTTATTGTCTTATCTTCCAAAAAAGTATATTTTAATACCCTTTTTCAAAGGCCTACAGATTTAATTCCGAAAAGTTCATTTCAGTCTAAAAGCTAACTGTTTGTGTATTCAGCTATGTTTCTCTAGCTTTTGCCCTGCTTAAAGCATAACTAATGCAAACACTCTTACTCATGTACCACTGACAAAGAAACACGAAAAATATTTCATCAGAAAATCACAGCTCATTTGAATTTCATCAAATCAGTGCAGAAAAATCCTGGATTAAAATAACTCCAGGAATCGATACAAAACTGGGCGTTAAGGGTGTTACTTTCGAACTGGAAACCCACTGAATAGAACTGGAGAGAGAGAGAGAAATAAATTTTAATGAACTAATAGAGACACGTAATTATGATTCAGATGTCACGAGGAATTAATAATTTTTGAAGAGACTCACAGTATATGCATTTGAGTATGCTTAAGCTCTAAGTTGAGTACTTTTATCCGAGAAGCAACAGATTTCATTACAATAGGCATATACCAGATTCTATGTGGAGAAAAGGATCATAGTTGAAATGAAAACAAGGTTGCACTCAGAAAGCAACTTTTCGCAGGATTGTATAATGCTTGGATTAAAAAATGCGCTGATAGTGAGCAAAAGGAAGCAATAATTTTTCAAAAAATATTTTTCAAATGACTTAGAAGGATTTTGAAAAGTTAAGATTGGCTTAAAAATACACTTCAGAACAATTTTTCTCCTTCGAAAGATACTTTCATAGGTTATTAGTGCTTTATTAATGAATAACATTGAAGGTTATGCTTAAATGGAAATGATTTCTAGACTTTTACAATAACATGCTGCACTAACCACGTTTTCATTACAAGATCCTTGAAGAAATGATAATTGAGGTTATTGACGTGTATAGAAAAAAAAACGTTAAATAGCTTTTAAATAAGTCTGTTTCATCATATAGTATTTAAATAAACAATAAATATAATATCTTTTTGAAGGTTTGATCACAATTTTCCACTAAAAAGTGAAATTTGCGATACATGTAATTTTGAAGAGAAAAAGACTCAAAAAATCACATCAAAGCCACATCAACAATATAAAACAGGAGAAATATGATTAAGTTTGTAGTACACTTTTATATTTTTTAAAAGTTATTCATAAAGAAAAAACTTATCTGTTATAGATACAATGGATTTAGTCATATACATGAAGAAGAAATTTCGATTTGAATGGTGATATTTACCACCACTTTTAAAAGTTCAATTATCACAGTGTTATTTTTATCTTCATTTTTGCATCTTGAAGGAAACAATAGTTTATCAAATGTTCGTTGCCAAAATCTATCTTTAAAAATTAGTATAAAATGATAAAAAAAACTTAACAGAAAGATAAATAATATGTATCTCTATTTTAATAAAAGAATCTAATAGGGTCTTAGAATTATTAGAAATGTGTGTGTGTGTGTGTGTGTGTGTGTGTGTGTGTGTGTGTGTGTGTGTGTGTGTGTGTGTGTGTGTGTGTGTGTGTGTGTATAATAACTAATGGGAAATATCATTTTAAACAGAAATATATTCAAAGCTAAAAACAAAATGAAACAGATGGCTAAATGTAATTCTACTATGTGATTTTATGTTAAAAGAGCTTTTTTTTATTTCTCTTTATTTCTCAATTTTAATGCAAAAAAATAAATAAATAGTGATTTTCGGGATGTTGTTTAATTTGCTACATGAAATGCACCAAGCTTGTAAAACATTAGTTTCCAACTCTATTTAGCTACTTTTTTAAAAAAGAATTTAATCAGGCTTTCATCATTTACAATTCTGCAAGAAAAATTCCATGATGAGTTTTTTGTATGCAATTAAATTTTATACTTACAATAGTTTTAGTATCTTGCTAAAATATCTTTCTGAAACCTGAAGTTTCTCATATCATTTGAGAGAAATTAACTATTGAAATATGATAACGTGGGAGTGATGTATAAATACATACATAACTTTTTTTCCGATTATTATTAATTTTCAGTTGTTAAAGAATTTAAAAGTCTATTTATTACATTGTGTTTTTTGATAGGGTCCCAGTGATACAGAAACAAGATTAATTATTATAAAGAATACAGCTTTATCATCTTTTGTTGACAAATAACAAAAAACAAAAGTTAATTTTAGTTGAATCGCCCAAATCTAAAATTTATTTTCCAAAATGTTAATAATCAAAATTTATTATTTTTCCAAAAGTAAATGCTTTGAAAGTATAGCCAAAAGTATAAAATTAGTTGAATAGATTATTCATATGAAAGAAACAGAATTTTAAACACTTTTCCCCTAAAATTAATGATTATTCGTAAGACATTTTGTTTCTTCCTACATTATTTTCCTTTTTAGAAAGGAAATGCATAAGCTTCATTTACGAATTATTTCGATAATTTTAATCAATAGTGCAGAAATAATTAATATATACCTAAAACCATACGATAGCTTATTTGAAAAGGAATTCAAAACCACCCCAATCCTCAAGCAGTGGCCATTGTAAATTCTTTTATCATTGCAAAAATGTAAGAGAATATAACTATCCAATGAATTTTACTAATGCTTTCCGATCCCATTCAAAGATTCCGCACTCCTGGCATCATTTTTAGAGGTTAGAATTTCTAAATGATAATCAGATGTGGTAGAGTTCAAAAGAAAGGAAAGCATTCGTAGTTAGCTTGAAGTCGTTGTTTCATTGTGCCCTCTATACAAACAAATCGGGTATTGTTTCAACTAGAACCTACGACAGAACGCATTCAATTGATAAGATTTTACCGGAGATAAATAAGCGTTTTGAATATGTAATAATTCTTTACAATTTCAATTAGTATATGTGTGTTACCTTACATCTCTTTACAACTACTATTATAGAAGTGAGCTTAAACTTTATAAACGCTGTATTTTGTAATTCGAATAATGATGAATATATAATGCTACGAAATAAGCGAAGCCTTAAAATTCATAACTAGTCGCACCTATTCAATGTTGCTCATTTTAAATAAGGAATAAGTATAAGTCTGATTTTTCAAAAGTTTCATTTCACTATTTTGTAACATCGAAAAATGTGTTCATAATTTTAAATAGAAGGTTTTTTGCTAAAAAAATGTAATTGACTTTGAGAAAAATATCTCGATTTCAAACAATTATTTCGACATGCCCCATACTATATGTAATAATATATTTTTATTTGGTTCATGCATTAAAGTCGGAATGCTTAGACTTAGCTTTCATCAAAGAATGGTTCCCATAATGTATCGGTGTGTTACTAGAAGCCAAGTGAAATTCTATTTGAGCTAAAAATAATAATGTGGAAGGAACTGAATATATTTTAGAAAACAGAAAATTTGTTTTATTCTAATATTTACAGCTTAATTAATATATAATGAAACAGATTTCTGGCGTAAAAGGTTTTAATGTAACATATCTAGAGACATGTTCAACTAAAAAAGAACTAATAGTAAAAGAATTTGGTATGTTTAGTTATATTAGTTACTGTTATTCAACCAATACGTTGTAACTTTAGGATTAAATCCTACTTTCTAGAATTTTATCCAAAATTTATTTCAGTTTTTGAAATAACTAGTTCTTTGAGCCTTTTCAACTTTGCTCTAACAAAATCGATCAGTATAAAGTCCAAATAATTGTTTTTAATTTCTGCTTTTTCTGCTTATATTCAAAATATTAACTTTATCATTTAAAAATACTAAGCCTCCGTCGTTAAGAATGTACTTACATAAAACAAAATGTTTCAATCTGATTCATCTGCTTATCCTTCCAGACAAAAGTGCATAAAAACAAACGCTTAAATGTTATAAGTACGCTAAACGCTAAAAACTATAAGATCAATCCATTCATTTTTAAAGCATTTGTGTCTTTGGGCAAATGAATATAAAAGAAACTTAATTAATTTCTATGTTTTTGTAGGTTACAACAAATTGTATTGTAATTATAACCATAACATAAAATGTTCTACTCTTCTATACTTTATGAAATTATTATTCAATCACTTCATATGTAATCTTTTTGTTAAATAAGGGAAAATTCAATAGTTCAAAACCAGGAAATTTTAGCGATGTCTTAGTATACTGATTTCTTAAACAGAAATCTTTTTGTAATTTATTATGAAGAAATAAATACTCTATGGTTTTGATAAAAGTTGAGTTTTTATTATTTTTTCTGCTAAAGAATTATTTTTCCATTTTCAGATGCCAATAAAACTACAATTTTAAATAGGCAAGCCCTTCTCAAAAGAATACATTTTTTTTAAAATATGAGTATTTAGAAGATAAAAAGATATGTTAAAAATTTAATTATTTTTATTTAATAGTTAAACTAAGTATAATCGTTAGCTTTATCTAATTGGTAGGTATTACAAAAAAAGCATTGTACAAAGGCTTTACAAGAAATTTTTAAAAATGTCAAATTTGTCGGTATCTTTACTTAGAAAACATATGAGTTACCTTAGGCTAATTTAAGTTTTCTATACTTTTTAGTCATTATCTTTATTAATATTCAAAGGTTACATAAAACGCAAATTGGTTTCCCATTATAAGGCAAGGCCTAAAATTTATGTTGAATAAAAAGAATAGTTGGTGTTTTAAACAGGAATGTTCTTCATTAACTAGTTTTAAATTTTTTTTCGTTAATCTAAGCGATAATTTATCATTATACACACACACACAAATAAATTTCTATTCATAAGTTTAACTTTAAAATATTCTGATGCTCTTTCTTTTTTAAATTACATTTTATACAATATTCTGCACAAGATTTATCTATTTCAAGACATAATTTAATCCAAAAAAAAAGAAAAAAAAGAGGAATGTGTATGAGTAAGGAAGGGAAAAAAATACTCCTTAAATTATCAAGAACATTGAGAAATTTTTAATTAAATTGATTATTATTCTTAAATGTACGAATGATCGATATATCACAATAAAAATATATTGCGAATAAATTATCTTTATTTTCATGCATATTTTGTATTCAAAGCGTAAATATGAAGTAACTAACAGACGAAATTTCAAAGGTTCGTATCGAAGGATAACTTTTCAGTATAAAATATAAAGTTTTAGAGGATTTTGGGGGAAAATAAGTAAAAAGATTGAGCGTGCAGAGTTTAATTTACAGCAATAGAATCACAAAAAAAGTTTATATTGTAATGGAATCCTACTTTTTGAGAGTTTAAATTAAAACACTTCGTGGGAAAGTCATGCAATATTACTTTAAGTATTTAGATCAATCAATTAAAATACGGTAATTGAAAAAGATCTATAAGACCATATTAAGATATTTGATTAAAATATAAAAATTCCATAAGTATGATTAAAACATTAAAATATAATTGACCCATCTTGTTGCTTATCAAATTAAAGAAACTTAGCTTTTTATTACTGAGACATACCTAACTCATTACGTCCTACTTATAATTTTATAAGCTGTAATGTTATATAAAACAACTGATTTGCATTCACGATTGCAATCTTTTAAATATATCCCCGAAGAATAAAACTCAATCATGAGTTTCTTAGACTCGAAATATATTACAGTTGAATAACAAAGCTCTCTGCTCAATCCTAATAAATTTGATTTTATGATTCCCTCTAGCGTCTAATTAAAGCGTTTGTTACAAAATAAACTTCTTTTTAAGTGTTTTATATTTAAAAAGATATTTGTATTAAAATTATAGACTATATTTCCGTAAAACATTTTTTTTTTCAAATTTAACAAATAAAACGTCCTATAAATAAAAATATAAACATAGTTTCCATTTACATGAATATGAAACTGGATTTTGCGATTTTCTTAACCAAATGTATCATTTAAGGATTTTTTTAAAAAAAACTAAAGCTTGCCTTTCATTGTCCATTAAACCATCTTGGACTAAAGATTTAAATCTATAAGTTTACATCATAATCAGGTATCAAAATCAAGTAAATCTCTCTCTAAAAAGTAATAACTCTACCCAGCATTTATTCTAGATTTCCAGAAAGATAAGTATTTGCTGTAATTAAAAAATATCTGCTGTTTAAAATATAAAATGAAATGTGTCTTACAAGAAAAATTACCACAAAAAAAGCTTTATAGATTTTTTTACGAAAGCAAGAGTACATAATAGCATTCTAAATACTCTAAATAAAAAGAAATGGAAAATATATGCAAAAAAAAGAGATTTTAAAAGGCTTACAAAAACGATGTTACCTGTCTTTTTATTAAAGCTTATTGTAAAACTGTTGTGTTAGGGAAACCTCTTATTGGGACTATGAAAACACATTTATCTACCATATTTTTTTCAATAACATGAAAAGATGTTGATATAATGTTTTATTAAGCTTCAATTTTTTTTATAAAATGAGGTTAGTTATTTAAAAGTGATTTCAATCTCAAAAGTAATCCTAGAAAGTGACTAACTTTGGTATGGAGTAGATATCTGTGTAGTAACTTTGGTAATCTTTAGTAGATTAGCAGGTATAACTTCATTTCAGAGAATAATAATACATTTCATTTATATTAACAAATATATATTCTGACGTGAAATATTTTTATCTTAAGTTTCTCATGATTTTGATTATAGTTTTCGATCAAATTCAAATAAGAAGGAAGACAAAAAAAAAATCTTTAGATGAACTATCTGTTTTTGAAGTCACATTATAGTATCTCTCTCAGCTGAAGGCTGGTTTTTAGATTTTTCATTTCCAGTAATATTCCAACTCATCCAAATATTGTTTCTGATGATAACCTGAGAATATTTTGGTTCTGGCATTTTCTCGACAGAAAAAAATTTTAAGAATATAAACTCAAAATCTTCTAAGTTATGTAAACTATGTGTAGAAACAAATATTGGTCTTGAAAGCAATCTTAAGTAACTATGAAAACTCTAAAACTAAAAACACAACCAAAGAGAAAGGAATTTAGAAATGAAAATTGAAATTAATAACCACATTTCACATTGAAAGAATTGATTGTGTCCACACACACACACAAATATATTTTTAATTAATTCAATTTAAAAGAATGTAAAAATGCTTTAAAATGAAACGGAAACTCAGAAAACTTCAAGTATCTTAAAAACTGATTGGTTGAGAGATCTGAAATTTGAAGGCAAGCTTTCCAATTATTAAAAGTCACAAGAAAATGCAACAAAAAAATTATTTTTTCTCATTATTAGGGTATTGTTTGGCCTTAATATTATGTCAATGATTTACCGTTAATTATTTGAAAAATATATATTTCTACTTGTAATGGAAATTAATATGAACTTTACAAGTAAGCTACCGATTTATATCTATAGTTCAAAAAGTGTTTTTTTTAGTATTTAATATATTTGTATTATTTAGTCATTTATATTAATATGAACGTTAAGTAAAATTTTAAAAAAGTATCGTTGTAAAAACAGTACAATATCTGAAATGTAGACCAGTGTATAAGTTTTACCACTAAGCCGTTTGTATTATTTATTTGCTCAAATATATGTGTGTGTCTACTATCTCTGTTTCCTACCTTTTAATTAATATCTTGCTCTTATATACTGTACAGTAATAGACTTCCATACCAATCCTTTGGTATGGAATTCTCTCTTGCAGTAAATTTTAATCTAGTGAAGATGTTTAACCTTAAAAACCCTTATGATAAAATAAAAATATATCATACATAAGAATTCATAAGCAATCTCTCTTTGATAGCAAGGAACAGACAGAACCATTTCTTTAAAATATATGCATACATATTGTGGTAGAATAATATGCGAAATAGAAAAGAAAATACTTACTAGTCATTAATTGATTTTTTTTTTGAAATTTTGATATATCTAATGTGTCATCAAACATAAATAAAATATAATGTATTGTCGAAAAAGTTTTTAAGTGTATTAAGTAAAATATTAATCAACTGATGAAAAATTTCTCTATTTTTTTCAACCTCAATTTAACTAGCAATACAGTATATCAAATTTAACATGAAATAAATACCTCAATGAAAAATTTAAAAAAAAAGACAAAATCACACATATTGAGTAGTGGGAATATTAATGCTTTTTACTATAAATAATGTTCAGGGAAAGAATTGAAATAAAATTGAACACATGGAGATGATAAAAAGTTACATGAGAATTAAATATATGAACATAGAAATGCAAATTTTTCCAGTGTAATTATTCTAAAACTACTAGAAGGCGTTATGAGATATTATCCATAAGCAGGTTTTTTAAGAGCAACAGAGAAAAAATAAGTCCAAAAGGAAAAAAAAAATGAGTTGAGTTCCATTTTAAAGAATGTTCCAATGCCAAAAATGTGCAGACTATACCGATTGCAAGTATAGTTTACAAATGCTAATTTTTAGAATTTTAAAATTAGTTCTTGGGTTCAAGATATACATTACTTATTTTCATCCGATAAATTACGAAGAAATAAACTATTTTTTTAAAAATATCATCATTCTCCCAAATGGTCACAAGCAATTCATTTAACAGAAATACCCTAAATCATTCTCGAAATTTATTCCTAGATCAGAAACAAAACCTTTCATACCTATATTAGGTTGTTGTGAGGGGCAGCAACTTAATACAGATATGAAATTTTGATTTTATATTTTTTGAAAAATGTAACTGTATTGTTGTTTTATCATAAAGCAATCCTAGAATTCAAGAAATTAACTTCTAAATTTGCTAATTCTCAACTTTTAAAATTAGTCCCATAATATTGAGGGGAAAGGATTTTATCATTTTTTAGTTAAAGTTTCCACTTTTTCCAATATTTAATTTCAAGTTATAATATTCTTTTTTCGATCAAAGCAATTAGAAAAAATATGCTATTCAAAGTATGATTTCCTGAGAGCATGGAACAAAATAAATACAAATTTGTGTCCGGGTATAATAACTTCCGGGAGATTGATCTGTAACATATTTTTCAATTTGTTTCGAGGCTTCTAAAAATTAAAATTTGTATAAAGAAAATAAATTAAGAATTCAGATTCAGAATTCAAATTTAAGTACAGTAAACTCTTTTCAATCTGGACCTCATTAAACTGGAGGTCACTTAATCTGGACCTCACACACATTTAGCAGGCCATTACTTAATCTGAACATCCTTTTAAGAAAAAAAATCATTATTAATAAACTCAAACCCTCATATTTTTTAGATAGTTTTTTCAACCTAATATATTATGTCAGTAATGTACTTTTTAGCGCTTTCTTGAGCAATTATTTACTATTTTTCTTTGACTTATTTCAAAATTCATTTTCATTTTACATACAGAGTTTTCAGCTGTGTAGGATCATTTTGTAGGTTATTTTGCTTTATCTATGTTTTCATTAATTCGTACAGTACAGAGTCCTGGGATAGTACAGAGTCCCAGTTAGTCCAGTTAATGTTACTGCATGTTATGCTATTTATCGACAAATTTCATTACATTTGTTAATATTTTATGGTATTAAGTTTTTTTAAAAAAGTATATGTTTTAAAACTTTAATTAATGCATTACTTAGCAGCAGAATTTATTTGTTTGGAATTCTTAAATTACTCACATAGTTTATTTTAATAGAATGTGCTTGAAAAAGGAAAAAGGAAACAGTTTGCTATGCTTCATTAACTCATTTTTCAGTTTGTGTTTAATGAGTTCAAAAATTGAGTGGTTTTCTGTAAGGAAAATTAATGAAATTGCAATAAAACTTTTCATCTGGGAATTAGAATTAATTTGAATGCAATTCTTTTAGCTCAAAATATAATGACAAATCGCTGATTTTGTCGAATAGTATAAAGATTTTATGTGAAAAAAATACATCACAAAACTTAATAGTTGCCAAAAATTTAGTAAGAGAAAGCAGAGCAGGAAGAGAGGAATAATTTTTTAGAGGGCTTTCAATATATATTCTAACAGAATCTCTCACATTATGAGAAAAGTTCGACCATCTAGAATTCAGCAATTTGCTTACAGATTGAAAAAAATGTAAAACAACGTGTTACATACTCTTTTGTGTTACTTAATATGTTTTACTATTAAGATTAGAGTCGGTCTTTGTATTGTAAGCGATATTTGTTTAATACGCTACGGGTTTGCTTCAAAATTAAATTAAATATTAGAAAGAAATTATATTTCATTTCCCTTTTGTAACTTTTTTCGATAGTATTTAAAGATATGTGCTTAAAAATGTTTATATGGGGAATGAGACAGAGAGAGAGCTTGATGAACAGATAAGAAGATAACGGTTGATATATTATCTGATGAAAAGATGTAATGTAAACAAATATAGAAGGAAGATAAAATTAAAATGCCTGTATTACTTTTAATATGTTTATATAATCAAAATGTATTAAAAAAACAATAATCAGGAAGATAAACTATTTCTGTCTAAATTATGAAGAAGCCAATTTTTACCTTTTCGAAAGCCATTCAACAAATCTTACTAATAATACAATTGAAAAAACAATGTGAAAGCAAAAATTAAGCATGAATTTTAAGTATGCCAATTTCTTAAACTATGTTTAACTGCAAAGAATTTTTTTAAAGTTTTGTCAAAACTTTTATATTTTTCTTAAACTTAAAATTTTGCCTGAATATTGACTTTCTGATGACTTGGGTTGATCCTACTTAGGATCTCTTTCTTTCTGAAATGAAAAATTTCCAGTGGCTTGTTTTCCCTCTCAAAAATGTAAGCTGATGTTAAAAAAAATCTAAATAACTACTGATTTTAAAGTAGTAAATTTAATGAAATTATGCCTCATTTTTATTTTATTAATGTATAAGCTCTGTAAAATTTCTTTTAATTTATAAACTGTCAACAGAATGTCAGGAAAATCAACATAGTTCATTTCCTATAAATTATGAAAACGGGAAATTTGTGAACTCCATCTTTTAAAGAAACTTACTCGTCTTGGCCCACAACCTAGAAATTTTTTCCCCTTTATTATTGTGATATTTTTTTAAATATTTTTTATTGAGAGAATTTGGCTATTTTTCACCTTCTTGTAAACGAAGGATTTGATTTTGTAGATAAAACATTATTCGGTAATTTCACATCCTGTAAACTATGCCCACATTTTGTTACGAGTAAACAAATACATTTCATATTTAAACTTGTGACCACATTTCAATAATTAGAGTTCATATTAATTCCTTCTTATGAACCTTTCATGCAATTACGTGGGGGAATGAAAATATTAGTATTAATTAATACTTTACAAAAGAGAAATGCAATACCACAGTAAGAAAAAAAAAAACAGTGAGAAGATGCTTAAAAATTCTTTGAATCAGTTTTTTTGCTGTTGATCAATACATAGAATTTATATCAGCTTTCCTTGATATAAAATCCTGATTCTTTTCTATTTTATCTCAACAATCATATCTAGCATTTGTTCATGACATGTACTTTTAACTCAGTTGAAAAGTTAAAAAAACATAAGTTAGTGAAACAAGAATTAAAACTCATAAAATGCATCATAGTTTAATAATTATACAGTCGTCAGTAAAAACTAATTTCTTGGACTTGTTATTAATTTTATGAAAAATTTGTTTATTTGAAAAAAAATTTCTTTAGTTTTCAATTAATAAAGCATTTAGACAATAAATGCATTAGATACAGACGTTTATTCAAAAACAGCTCTAAATTAGAAAACTATTCCAGGAGCCTTTTAATTTCAAAACAAGTTAGATAACTTTTTGATCGCTTTTCAGATTAAAATATTTTGCAAATTTCAAGCATACCTTTATAACTGCCCAGACTGGAAAATTTCTAAAGAGATTTTACCAGTCTGGGCAAATAATCAGTTTAGAATCTTACTGTTTTGGACAGTCAGAAATTTAAATTCAGAAGAGGAAAATATATTAAGTTCTAGAAATCTAACATCAGCATTAAGTGGAAAACATTACTTGTTTTGAACACACTTGAGCAACAGTTAAGTGAATGAAAGTAATACCCTAATGGAAATGGAAGTTATTTCCTAAAACCCTTTAAAAGATTATTTGAATAACTTGTTTCTGCAAACTGTTTATATATATGGGTGTGGGGGCGTGTCTGGACATGTGTATGTGGTGAGATTTGAGATCTGTTTACTAATATTCATTTGTTAATTTTAGAGGAAAATATCACGATGAAAGGGCGTAGCTACCGCCGCATCAACCTTATCTATGATATAGGGCCCCCAATTTGGAAAATAAATAAAAAACCTTCTGTGTCAGAATATTACACATGTTGGGGGCCTTAAGCTAAGAGGTATCAACATATGTAATAATCTGACACTTACAAAAAAAAATGTTTTTATTTATTTTCCAAAAAGGGCTTCCAAAAAATTTTGATACGGAGCCCCCTCAGGACTTGCTACGCCAGTGACTATGTACTAATTGACAGTGAGAGATTTCTTTATGATATACTTAAATTAGGTGCATTAATACGCAGTTAAAAAACATGCATATATCTTGAATACTTTTTTGACACAATATTTTTTTTTACATTATATTAGAAAAATTTATTTGTGCAATAATTCTTTTGCGAATAAATTTTTTAAAAAGGAATTATATATATATATATATATATATATATATATATAATTTATAGAGCCTTAACTGAATCAAAATGCCTTAATAAACAAATGCCTTAATGCAGCTAAATGTCAAATTCAGTATGGGGATCCATAAGACTTGATGCATTTTGAGCGATATTTTTGCACAGGTCAAATTTTATTGTTTATTATTTTTTTTACTGAGAGCTGCCTAATTCCTCTAAGCTAGGTTGCAGAGCGAAATCGAAACTATTGACCGTTCTGGCCTGGATTCCATCTTTGCTGAGACTTTGCAATTAAGCGCTTATATAAATAAATTCCTTTTGGCAACTGCATATTTTCTCGAACAAGTCTCATTATTCATAGATGAAACGATGCCTTTGCACAGTGAACTGATAAGAAAAATTTTTGATGCCAAACGAACTGAAATAACAAATTTTGCACGCTGCTCTCGATTCTTTGGGACATGTCAACGGAATTCTTTCCAGTGTGCTTAATTAACAAACGAGTGGCGAATAAAAGAAGAAAAGCTTGCTTCGTTAACACGCTCGTAGAAAATAAAAGTCCGCTTCAACTTCTCCTAGCGAACAAGGGTCATTAGCATACCCACGTTTTACGCGAAACTTCTCTTTTTCCATTTCTTTCTTCCCTGACGCTCGCCCAATCCACGGTCGCCCTTTTATTTCTGGAGCCCTTCCTGGAGTCATTAATTCACGTTTCTCGACCAATCCGCTAACTCGTCTTGGAATGCCTAACGCCCACGCTCCACGCCCTCTTCTTCCTTCCCTGAGTGAGGGGAAACTCTCCTGTCCCATCAATCGAAGAAAGAATCGCTCGCCCCAAGACGAAGGAGCCTTCGATTGATCGCGCAAAACACGCAAACCCCCCTCTTTTCCGATTACAATGCAAACGCTTTAAACGAACAACTTCTTAACCCCCCTCCCCCGTCTCGTCTTGCCAAACACGAGAACATAACACGCGGTGTAGTTTACCAGAACTGCGTTTCGAACGCAGAATTAATTTTACAACTTTGTTTATCGAGTTGAAAGTTTGGGATCGGTAGGCATTATGGTACACCGCACGGTATGAAAAACAATCGCTCAACGCAGTACTGAATTGCTTATCAAGTTAATGCGCGATTAGTAAGGAATTTTTAACTGTAACTTCGTCAAGTTATAATCAAGAAGTAATCCAATAATAGCTAATTTTAAAAAAAAAAATTAAATATTTTTTTTAATTTTAAACTTAAGATTTCTTTTATTCATTATGTAAAATAAATCCTTTTAGATGAGAATTATTACTTTCATAAAAAAATTAACTAATTAAAAAACTAATTTTTTGTTTATTTTTTTATTTGCCTCCTGTGATTCATGGTATAAAGAAAGACTGGCCCTAAGGGGCTTAAACAGAATATAATTTGGCTCTCTATGCACACATTTTTTTTATTAAAAATTTTAACTAAATACAAAAAAATTCAGTGACACAAATACGATATGTATTCTCTAAGAAAGGAAAATATCTGATCTAATACAATTTTAGAATAATTTTTGTTACGCATTTTCACTTAAATTTTACATAATTTATTATTTTTATTTTTTTAAGGTATTAACCTCAGAATTAATTCATGTTAAAATAATAATAATTTTTTTTTTACTTATCATCCAAGTAAAAGTACCCTTTTTATCGTGTTATAAGTTTTAAAAATTGCATGAAAATATAGATTGATTTTCCCAAACATAAAAAATGGGTTAATTGTTTAATAACGCAGCACTTCTCTCTCTCTCTCAAAGCAACACGAGGGCTATTGGTGACGGACCTAACAATTTTGAGCCACAGTCAAGTAATGAGGATGATATCGGAACTGCATCCCATTCTCCAAACTTCCACACCCTACCAATCTGGTGGCTTTCAGCCTCGATACATTAAACGTGCCTCAGCCCTCTACACACGGCTGTCTAAATTGCACTAAGGCTCGAATCATGACTCGCCAGAAATAACACCAGCCACGAATTCGTGACCTTGACTACTTGATTAATATAGTCAATAATAAAAAAATAATTTATACATAATAGTATTAATAATTTTTTTCATAGTATCATATACACTTTTTCCTATTTTGAAAGTTTTCCAAAGGTATTAGTTTTAAAATAAAATCTAATAAAGTATTTTTTCATCCGATCAGTAATGATTAATTTTAAGCAAAGCAAGTAATATAAAAAAAAACATTTTTAAATAAATTCCTACTTCGAATGTATAAATAGAAAGTATTTTTTTAACGATTGAAAATTTGAACAAGATATATATATATATATATCTATACATATACTGGATGAGAGTGAACTAATGGTAGGAATTGAAAAAAGTGCATGATTTGTCTGCATTGTTGCAACAATGCACACCTGGTTTGGCTAGTTTGGCTGAAAAACCGGTTTTCGACACCAACTTTTGTCATTGTTTTAACAGTTACATTGTTACAACAATGGAGACGAATCTAAATTGGCGTCGAAAACCGGTAATTAATGAATTAATATTTGAAAAAACTGCATTAACATCAAGTGTCATCCATTACAAGTTTAAGAAAAATTAAATTGAACTTGATTGGATGAATAGAAAGTATTTTATTAACGAATGAAAATTTGAAAAAGATATATAAATAAATAAATTTTTGTATATATAGGGGGAGAGTTGAGCTAATAGTAGGAATTGAAAGAGAGAGAAAGAAAATATTAATAACTAATTTTAAGAAAGCTGAAAAATTTATTTCAATAGAAAAAAAATCAGTGTTTTTGACAAAAATAGAATTATATAAAAAATAATCATTAAAAAATTTTTCTAAAAAATCAGGGAATTATTTTATTTTAGAACAATAATCTGCTTTCACAAAGATTCAACTTACAATATTGCAGTATAGAAATATCCCCTTTAGATTGGTATCCATAATAACAAAGGTTATGACAAATAAATTCTTTATGTGTAACAACCTATCAATAAAGTCATATTTAAATCTTTTGTTTAAGTATAAAAATAGAATTTTAAAATGTTCCCCACAGAAATCCAAGTTTTCATAAATCGATTCTCCAATTAATCATCACTCAAACTAAGGGAGAAAAAATTTCGTTTCAACTGTTATTTTCAGCAGACCACCCAGTAAGGGTAAATACAACTCTTAAATTCTTAGCCTATGTCAAACTTCGTCGCAAAAGGAAACAAATTATTTTTTGGTTGAATGCTGAGAATCTAAACACGAGGCGATATAGATATTTTGCATTTCTAAAAGCCACCAAATAAATAAAAGTGAAGTCATAAATTTAAAAGACAAATTTCACTCTGAAAACAAGAAACAATTCATCGCATTTGAATATAAACTTTTGAAGGAACATCTGTCCTCAAAAGGCTTCTATTCTTCGAAACTGGCCAAAATCCAAACGATCCTCCACACTGCATTTGAGGGGAGGATGTTTATTTTTATCGAGGACAGCTTCTTACCAGCTTATTCACCAGTTTTGACAAAATTACAGATTCGAAAATATTCTTGTTAAGATACCATAATTATTGTAGGAATTTTACATTACCCTAGTAACTAAAATATGTTGAAACAATGCTAGAAAATCTTAAATTATGTTCCATTAAAAATTAATTTATACATATGAAATTCAAGCATTTGATCAAAGCATTTAATAAACCAACTTATCAAAATGGGATTTTTTTATTATTTTTATTTTTTGAGTATTGTAACTGTTTTAAAAATCAAAACTATTTAAAAAAAGAAATTAAAAAAAAACATTTAAACGAATATTGCGGATAACTAATTTGATATTATATGGAATAGTTTTCAAAAATCGTGTAATACCATGTTAAAATTTCTTATTTCAATAAATATTTTTTGTCTACAAGAGAAAATTGCATATAAAAATAATCTTTATTAACTGTATTAGCAAGCTCCAAAAACTTCACGAAATTCTAACTATATATCTCATTAAAAGAAAAATGAAAAAAAAACTTCTAGTATTTAAAAACGAATCTGAAATATACTTAATTTAAACTTAAAAATAATTTTTTATATATAATGTTCTAGATGTATGTTTAACCTACAGTAAGGTTAACATGTTCGTGTTTCTTTGCATCATTACAGCTGCGACACATAGAACTAAAATTCTGACATAGAAATCGCTGTCTGTATAAAAAGAAAATTTTGGCAACTTTCAAACACAGGATGTAGAATAATTTTTCAAGAGTTTTAAAGTTAACCTAGATAAAATCTATTCTTTCATGACGGATATTCTAAGTTGGTAAAAATTTACAGAAAAAATCTAAAAAACTCGATCACTCCTGTGACCTCCTGCCAGAAGCAATAAGTGTGCCAATGTTGGTCCGTTGCTGTCCCAGGCGAGCGGATGCATGTGATAACGGTTTCCAGGCGGGACAAGGCAAGGGGTGCGCAATCCGGGCCAGTAGGGAGATCAAAGGGTTGATAGTCCAGGTGGAGAACCCTCTGAATGAGGGTTTGCCTTCTATAAAGGGAATGACTCATGCTCTGACCTAGTTTCCAGTCCCCTTCATCCAACAATAGGCCACGGCGAACGGTCCTGTATCCGGTCATGGAAAGGGTTGGATATGCGAATGTAGTTCATCTTGGGGACATCTGAAAAACTTTCATCTCTGCCAGAAAACTATGTCAAGTTTTACCAGTAATTTCCTCTCCCGGTGAAAGTCAATTTTTTTCCTTCAAGCATCTCGTCGATAATAAGTTAAATCAATAAGTAATAAGATGATAAGTTTTGACAAATGGAATATAAGCAACGATCTGCTAATTACACCAAAGCAGTGTTGATGAATTGAATTAGCTACTACGAAAAGTCTGGATAAAAGAATGTGTTATTTGATTATAAATGACTCAAACTGTGCGCTTTTCGAAAATATACATTATACCAAAAATGAAGGTTTTCTTTTTGACAGATAACATACTCACCGATCAGTAAAAGATAAATAGCAGAAACATTAAATTGCTTCTTTTCTTTTCTTTCACACGTCATGCAAAGTGCTTTCCTTTTTCTTTTATTTTTTTCGATTTTTTTTATTCATAAAAATTGCACCACTGTAGTTGAAAAAATTTATTCATTCTTTTAAAAACCATTTTCAAATAAATAAGAAAAATAATTTTCCGTGCAGAGATTCAATGAAAAAATAGTCACAATTTTCATAGTTAAAAATATTTTTCAACTCTTATCAGATGATTTTAGTGGTTATTTAATTGCTTAAGAGAAAATACATTTCTGATCAAGAGGATTGCAGCAATAGTTTACACGGTGGAAAGAAACTACATATCTTAGACCAGCAGTATTCAATGCCTAGTTCCATATTTACCCTCTTGAGAATCCGAAAGACTCATAAACAAATTGCAGACGTCCAAAATGGTTTTAACTAAGATTTATATGCTCTTTAATCTAGAAAATCAATAGGAATAAATTTTTATCCGACAGACAGGGTAAAACCCACCAATCATGATTTTATTGGTTCTATTTATGCTTAAAGTATTAGTCATTTTGTTCTTTATGCCTTATCTATTTTTAAGAGAGCTTAATCAATAGGAATTTTAAATATGCAAACAAAAAATTCAATTTTTTTTAAGAATCGCAACGTTAAAGCATTATTTTTCAAAAATATTTATGAATGAAAAGGTTTTCACTCATTTCTAAGCCAAATTTAAGTAATGTATGTAAAATTTACTATAAAAGAAAATCTCTCGTATATATGCATCTTAAAAAACTAGTACATGTGCATTAATTCTCCTAAAAACGAATTAGTAGTAACCGTTTCAAAAAGGCTTTTCAAGCTGTTTTATTAATTTTTAGAAAAAATTCCCCGTACTTTTCAGACATTAATTAATAAAAATTGTACGAGGCTCAAATTTCCCCCTTCTTTAATATTCCATTTTATAATAAACTTAAGTTGAAGTTATTTAAAAATTTATTTAAATTACTCACAAGTTTTTTTGCTTACAAAGAATCAAATGGTGATAGAACAAATTGCCACTCATTTGCAAGGAATTTTTTTATTTATCCTTAAAAGTTTTTCACTTCCTTTTAACAGAACCAATAATACGAGTTATAAACAAAGCGTAGGGCTCTCTATGTTTGTAATGTAAATTTTCTGCTTGTTTCAAAGATACTTTTGTATAAAAAAAGAAAAATTTCAGCAACAACAACAACAAAAAACACATAATATGTGTTAAAATTTCTATAATGTAAAATATTCTAAATTTTTGCAAAAAATATTTTTTTAAAATCAAAATTGGCAAAATTTTGTTTGATTATATTTATATTACTGGATCTAAAATGTTATTTAAGCTAACATTATTGTTATTGCTGTTATGTTACTGAAACCCACTCCTACAATAAAATTTACATTTTAATATGTTCGAATTTTCGAATAATTAAAAATTTTAGAATTAGAAATAATTAGAAATTTAGAAAATTACGATTTCCTTTCCTTTTTTTTGTATTTTCAAAAAAAAAAAAAGAAGAAGAAGAAAGAGAGAGAAAAGAAAAGACTCAAGCTTTTCTATGACATGCAGAACATCAATATTTTTATTGCAAAATTTATTCTAGATGTAATAAAACTAAAGTAAATTATAGTTTTAAAAAAACTAAGAAACAGCCTTTAATAGTTAATTGAACTAAGCTGTAACTTAATCTTTAGATTCGCCAAATCTGAAACTGGGATCTGAAATTAGTCGCCAGATGTGGAATGGGATCTGAAAATGGGAAATTGTTAATCCTGATGGTCCTGATCAGGACAATGGAATTTTTTTTAAATTATCGTATTATTATCAGTCCTGGACAAATGAGCAAAATTTTGAATTAATCTGACCTTTTAAAGTGGGTAAAAATGGAGTTCAAAGATTCTGTTACATACAAGGGAAGCTTATAAGGGTGTTAAAAAATCTGGTACTGTTAATTTCGAAGAGACAAAAACTCTTTATATTACTAACCATTATGTTAAACTCTTTATATTACTAACCATTATGTTTAACTCTTTATATTAACACAATTATTTATAAATCATACTGGAAGAAAGGTAAATATATAATATACTTTTTCTAATAAAAGCTAAAGAAAGCAACGTTTATATTTTGTTCTGCTGTGAAAATTCTAAAGTGTTAAAAACTAATTCAAAAAATGGATTAAAAAGGAAATAAAGGATTTAAGATTTTGCAACAAAATTCCCTACTTAAATAAAGCTTAAAATGAATTACATTTTCTTTTTCATTTCTAAAGAGTGAATACAAAAATTTTATAATTGGTGAAGAATGGAAGTAATATAAACTGTTGGGATCATCGCAAATGTTATTTTGTAACTAGAAGTAATAATAATTACAATACAATATGCTTTATTGTTTCGATATTAGATAAAAATATACTTTCAACTTTTTAATTCAGATTTTACAATTCATAGAACAAGAGTGAAAAGGAAATATATATATATATATAAGCTTAGGTTAATTTTTTATTATATTTATGCCCAAGGCATAATTATTATATTATTCAAAAGAGCTAACTAGGCAGGAATTGAGTCCCTTTTGATATTTTCCATAAAATGGATAAGCTAATTTAATTAACATTAAATTCATAAAGTACACATACATATATATATATAAGATTTACGAATTTAAAATCTTATAATTTTAAATAAATTCTTAATAAGGATTTAATAAATAAGAATTAATAAATCTTTTCCTCACAAAAAGATAAAGATTTCTCTGCTGAGAAGAAACCGAGCAACAAAATAATTGAGCCTATTACTTTATATATTTTAACTCATAAATATTTTGATACAAACAATGTGTTCAGAAAAATTTTAAGTAATGTTTATAGAAGGGAATTGTGGGAATTTTCGCAATTGTTGTTAAAAAGATAATTACATAGTTTTCCAGCTTTTTTTCAGGCAGTAGAGGAGAAAGCATTCGATAATTTTTGACGAATTTCTTTCGTTGAATGTGAATTATTTTTAAGCTAACGTCTTAAGGATGCTTTTTCCCTGATTATTTGATATATTCCATAAGTTGTTAGCAATACAAAAGCCTGCATTTGTTAAATTTTTGCAATGTAGGTCTTTTTATGAACAATATTTTAAGTGATGCGTTCAATTCCAAGGTATTTCCACAGGTAAAGCATTGTTTTAATTACATGCTGAAGTATCACATTTGATTCATTTTATTTTCGTAAATTTTTCACAAGGCTAGAAAAGCTACCATTACCTTCACTTCAAACCCCTCTAACTATATCTTTAACAATCAGCTATTCTTTTCATATATAAATATACAGGAATACTTCACTTAGTACTGTTAAGAAATATTAAAAGACCACTTTTAATGAATAGGGAGTGAGAGAAACTTTATTTATATAGGGTAATATGTAATTCATTCCAATCAAATTTGTTAAGAAAGAAAGGAAAAAAGTTCGTATATATTACTCAAAACTAGTGAAAATAATATAGGTGAAAAGTAAAAAAGAAAAAATATTTATTGGTTAATGCTTACAAAATGAAAAAAGTAAAAACACATTTTTTTTAACTGTAAAACAAGCGAAGTTTTTTGTACCATTGTATTCCACTTTTTCTTCGTACATCATGCAATAACACAAAACATGATTTTTAAAATTTGCCTTGATCAAAAGTTCTTTTTAACATTTCGGCAATATTGTTTTAGTGGGAACATTTTGGTACCAAATCTTTCCAAACAACAGATTTTAATAAAAACGATTTTTGTCCTGAATTACATACAGCATCTCCATACATCTGAACTTCAAATTGCAATTTATGTGTTGATTTCTCTGGTACATATGCATTTTTGGGGGCATTTTGTCTAGTAAAATTGGTGTGAAACTATTTTTTAATTTATATTGAAATTTCATTACTCTTCGACAAAATATTTTTACTTATTCGGATATTTTCGGTGGGATTTATACAAAGCGGGAGATGTTTGAAAAGTTTTGAAACAGTTACATTCAAATTTCAAGAACTCTTTGATACATGAATAGTTACTCGAAATATACTTCATACATGAATAGTTCATCGAAACAAAATTTGAAATCCAAAAAATTTTGAAGTAAAATTAAAAATGAAACTTATTGAAGTCATTCGAAAATTGCATACTTTATATAATTAAATTATACTTTTTAGATATAAAATTCTTACTGTATTTTAACTAAGCAATTCTTTTTAAACAAGCAATTAAAACAAGTTAGTATACACAGTTGCTTACTATTATGAATATTAAGCTTAAAATATCTTGAATTAAAAAAAAACTTGTATATATGCAATAAGAAAACACTCTTTGAAAAAGGTAAATACAATTCAGTATTTAATATTAGACTATTTTAAACAATTTTTCCAGAATTCTTTTAAAAACATAAATAAAATATTTTTAAGGAAAAGAGTGAAGCTATAAAAATAACTAAAATATGCTACCAAAATCAGCACAAGAAATCAATAATCAATAAAATAGTAAAAATTTATCAGTTTTTCTGCATATTAATATTAAAAGTGTCAGTTATTTGCTTGATTCGAGAACTGCATATAGTTTTTATAAATTTTTAGAGCAATAGACCACATACTAAAGATTTCCTGTTAAGCATTCATACATTATAATATTCTTTTTGCTTGCAATTTTTAGATTATAATATGTTCATTTTGTTTTTCAAATATCAAAGAAACAATTCTATGGAGTGGTCTAAGATTTAGAGACGAAATGATCAAGTCTTTATAAGGATTTTAACTTTATATATATATTTTGTGTATATTTGCATTTTGAGACTCTATTAACTTTTATTTCATATTTTTGTTTTACAAAAAATTTGTGTTTGATCTATCTGTGTGTATATATTTATACATACAAATAGATGAAACACACATTTTTTTGAGAAACAAAAATATGAAAAAAAGTTAATAGAATCTCAAAATACAAAATCTCAATGGCTAACATAAAAATTTTAAAAAAAAACCAAATTTTTAAAAATAAATTAAAAATTAAATTAGCCAAGTGCAATTTCGAACTCAGGACTAAAACGTGGGATTAAACTAGTTTGGTGGTAACATTTATCCCCTACTGCAACCTGGTAGGTTAAAACTGAAGAATTCAAACATCATAAATTTAAAAGTTAAAATTTCAAAGCTACTAAAATAGCTAAGCACATTGTTTAACTACCAAAAATCAATAAAAATGTACCCTTTATTAAACTGAAAATATCTGATGTACAACGATCTCTAAAATTTAAAAGTTAAAATTTCAAAACTTCGTATATTTACCATAGTAAGATCTTAATAATATCCCAATACTACAATACATTAAATTACCTAAATAGCTGCATATGCAACAGCTCTAAAATACCACAAATCAACAACACACCACCAAGAGCTTCTCAATAAGATCTCAAAAATGAAACATGGTACAAAATATATCAAAATTGAAACTCAAGACATTTATAAACGTCCATGAATATCGAAAAGATTTAAGAAATCAAGAAAGATCAAGAAATTTCCATATCAAAACTCAAATACTTCGTATTATTTGCAAATCCTAGTTTGGCTGTAAACATTTTGATTGGTCTGAAAAATGTTATAACGTAAATGTGCACATGTTGGTTTACGTGTGTTCCAAAATTTAATCTGTCTGTGAAGTAAACATCTTTACAACTAGACCACTAACAAGGTGACTTTGTACACCTATTGATGCGGGGTGGATTTAAAAAGTTTAAATATCAATAAATAAATATGATCCATAAATTTAGGCTGTTTACATGTTTAAAATAATCTGCAGAAATTTACTTTTTTATGCTTTTAAGAAGATACTAAAGAAATTTTTAGGGTTTATATATTTTTTAAAAATTGACAGGAAAATCACTTTGAATGTAATTAAAGATAAATTTCCTAATGTTGTTGAGTTTATTAATATTATGTGTCGTCAAATTATTATTTCACACTAAAAATAATATAGTACGTTTCTAAATATCGATATTTGTTAACAGTTATTTCAGTTAGTAATTTTTATAACACTAACATTAAAAGCATCTATTTATCGTAAATATTATTGTAGGGTTTATTATTACCTATAATTTGTAAATCAAAATACGAAAACTCAGCCTTTAATGAATTAAGATTTGCTTATAATAATTTTAGGTAACTTAGATAAAAATTTATGTTAGGTTTAAATTCTTTTTACTACGATCAATAATAATTAGGTCATGTATATATTTGAATGATAAGTATGATAAATTTTTTACCTGACACGACTCATAATAGAGCAAATACGAGAGAGAATTCTCTTGACTATTACTGTAAGTACCACCCTGATGGAAGCCCTTTATTTTTTTTATAAAGTTCATTATCAAAAATAGTAAAACTTTCCCTTATAACACTTATTTAATAAGTGTGTTAAACTTTTCAAGATCGATAGAAAATTATCTAATTCATATGTTTTATATATAAGAAAGTTTCCTAATCATATGTGCTAAGTAAATAGAGCTGAATCGGTAGCGCAAGCAAAAAACTTTCAGGGGGGGGGGGAGTCCATGGTCGAAAGTCCCCCAACTCATATCCCCTCAAGATAACACCAATTGATTCTTCTGAATTTCTCGATTTTGTTATCAATTATTGAATTAATATAATTAGCATTACTTAATAAAATAAATTGTTAATTACAAGTACTTAATTAAATTTTACGTTATATACATATAGAATTATCATCAATCGAAAAAAAACTCAAGGGTCCGTACCCCCAGGACACCTCCCTTGTGTGCGCCACTGAGCTGAATAAATCTTTAAAATCAAAACTCTACAGGGAAAAAAATCTTGTTTTCCAACCCTTATAATTTCATCAAGACTTTTTTTTTTGTAATGGAAGTATCTTTAATATTACCTATTGTATCCTGCAATGCGCACTGCAAAAACTCTTCCTGGTTTGGATATCAATGTATTGAATTCGTTTGTAACACTAAAGAATTTTACAGGATTTTTGTGAAATTCAGGTGTTAAAATATATGTAAATGCTAAAGATATTGCCATAAATTCCTTACTTTTTTTCAGAATACAAATAATCCATTTTTAGTCTCCTTATTTTTATTTCCCGTGCATTACTGTCTTATATAGGATCATTTATCAATTGCTGAAATACTATTTGCAAATGATTGCATAACTATCTGAACCTAATCTACATAAACTATTGCAAAATCGGTCAGTAAATTCTCAATGAGTTTTTTAATATCTAATTATTTTTATTCTTGGTATAAAAAAGAAATGTACAATTTAACCCAAATTTAACCTTGTCATTACATTCCAGACGAAAATACATTTATCCATGTTTAACCAAAGTATTACATAAATTGTAAAAGAATGTCAATAGAAAAGTATAATTCACGCAAAAAAAAATCCTAGTAAATTAGATATTTAACTTTCTACATACATTTTTACTAATTTTAAACCCAAATACCACTGCTGTAATGCAACAATACATGAGAAGAAAGTAAAATAAATTTAGAAGAAAAAAAACTGGGTTTTTATTTCTTTACTATAATTGCTGGTGACTTGAAAAATACAAGTATAAAATATATTCTCCAAACAAGTGATTAATACATCTTTTAAAGAATTGCAGATGTGAATCCCAGAATCTACGAAATAAGACATGTTTTTTAGCTTCCTTTCTTAGCTTTTAACGTTATAGAAATATATTTAAAAATTTTCCATTATTACTATATATACAGGGACAGCTTATAATACTTCTTAAGGCTTATAGACCAAGAGATATCTTAAGATTTTTTCAGGCCCTGGGCCCCTATGCAAAAGTAGGCCCTACCTGTGACATTAAAAAGAAGACAGTATATACCATGCAGTGCCAAATACTTGTACAAACGGTAATTTGAGACAAACAAACGTGTACGACTCACATTCTTACAAACCGACTCAAAGATAGACGCATTTCAATTAAATGAATTGAATGATTGTTCATGGTATTAGGCCTAGGCCTGGACTTGGACAATGGTCTTCACATAATGATACAGTCATGCCACTTTTAACAGCTGACATGTAGTTTGATGTTTTTCAGAGAATATTTATGGAAATAATATTTAACCATTAAAATTATCCGTATCATAATCTTATTAAGATTGAGTTAAAGCGAATCTAAGCTCCCATCGGGGGCGAGGCTCTGGGCCTGGACCCAATCGGCTCATGTGTGCCTTAAGACGTCCCTGTGTATATATATACAAATCATCGTAATAATTTATAAAATTGTATTATTAAACTAAAGAAAAATATTCACTCAATTATTAGTTCAATCAATGCTGGTGGAATTTCTATTTTAGTCGAATGTATGAAGAAAATCTTGTATTGCTCTACATTACCAGCTAAAACTAAAAATTTTTAACAGCAAATCAACAGGCTTTTAATCTACCTAATGCGCGCAAAGAAAAGCTATGAATTTTGCAAAAAAAATTTATACAATTAACTTAAGTTTTTTTTAAAAAAATAAATAAATATATATATAAGACGATTAAAAGTACGAAAATGCTCGAGTTCAATAAGAGAAAAAGTAATATTTAAAGAAGAAATTAATTGTACAGAAAACACATTCTTTTAAAAAAAACTTAGGATAATAAATGTTTTTTATTTCGGGAAGTAATATATCTTGGAAATTTTTCTACGTAAATAAATCAAATGAATTTCCTTACAGAGCAATATGCTAACTTTCTAAAAACTGATATTTTAGTGTCCCTTTTTAGTATTAGAAATATAGATAAAAACTTACTGCACAAATATCACAATTACACTATTGAGTTAAATGATTCAGTAAATTTATACTTAAATCTATAATTTTATTGATTGGTAATGGAGATTGTATTTTGAGGCTTTTTTTATTGTAACTTTTGTCCAGGTTTTTTCTATAAATACACATGAAACTTCAATAAGATAATTAAAATTTTGTAGAAAAAAAAGTGTCAACTTTTTTTTTATTTAAACACTTGTCTATTCATATTTTTCAGAGGATCATTTTAGTTTTGAAACTTTAATGTGTTTTTCAGGATTTTAAACATTTCTGCATTACTACTTTGATTTTAAAAAAGTAATCTGAAAAGTAATTTAATATAAGCTGAAACAAAATGAGATGCAAAATACATGCCTAAAAGGTATTTAAATTTGATCAAAATAATGACTATTGCTTATCAAAGAATTTTATACTCTTAAAACAAGATATAGAAAATTTAATTTTTCTATATATTATTTTAAGTAAGCGTTTGAAAGAGCAGATAAACCAATAGCATTTACTAGCAGAAAAACTGTTAGGTTATATATCCTTATATATTTCTCATTGTTGGTACCAAAGTTAAAATTTCATCCTGGATTTTATTTGTAGAATTTTCAATACAGAGTAAAATTTCGAATCACAAGACAGTTTAAGTTATTGTTTCTTTCATATTTTGCGTTTTTCATTCTAATCTTGCTCATTCCGTTTAAACAAGTTTATTATGATCATACCTTTATGCTTTAGTTATTCCTAAATTCTCAAACTGGTAAAACAAGATAAATGAACATAAATTTTTTTAATATAGATTTAAACACTTCATACCGTATTATCTGTGCCTTTTATCCCATTCTGTAACTACTTAATTTTTGTTTCATTGCAAAAAATAACATGGCTTCAGTTGAGTTGTTTGAAATACAGACATATTTAATATTGAGTTATGTATATATATATATATATATATATATATATATACACAAATTTGAGGAAACAATTTAAAGAGCTATAACTATATTTTTGTTCAAAAATGCCAGTTGCTTGAAATACCTGAATTAAATAATTATACGAAACTTTATCCAGTTAAAGTACGTTGAAAAATATGTTCATGAAACATCTAAAAGTATTTTAAAATGTCAACCCTAAGAATTATGTTCATATTTTAAAACATGACAGAAACGAAATGCAGTTGATTTTCATGAGAATCGAATTTCAAAAAAAAATCTATACTAAAATACTTCATGTGAAGTAATATTCTAAATAAATATATTATAAGAAAATAAAGTGAGCTTCAAGAAAGAAATAAGGATTTCAGAAAGAAAGCGTAAAAGTACATTTATCCCCTCACAAAAACTATGTGCATGAAAAAAGAAGAAATTGTAGTCTTTTATAAAGTAATAGTAAGAAAACGGAAGATTTTAGCCCTTAAAATAAAAAATAGAGCTACGCATTCAACAAAGTTGAATGAACTACATAATTTTTTTAAGAGATCAGATACACTTTTAGATTAACAAACTGAAAAATTAAAAAAAAAAAAAACTTGATGAAATTCTAAAAGTTTATGCGAAAATTTTGGATATTATTTGCATTTTTAAATTCAGTTTCTATGCTCCACTTTTGATACTTCTGAAAAATATTTTGGATTTGCAATGGAGTAGGAAAAAGTTTTTACTAACCCTCAAGTATCGTAGGAAATAATTGTAAGTTAAGATGTGACATTTTTAAATGATAAACAATTAATGCTGAAAAGTAAAACGTCGTAAGGGAAGGCAACACTGAAGAAAATAGAGGCACGTAATACATTACTATCAGAAGTAATATTAGAATACATTTGCATGTGCAAAATAGTACAATTTGCAGAAAAGTTATATAGCTAATTGCTGAAAACTTGAACAGAGTATAATAATTTGCAGAACAGATTTAAATTAGCATAAATCTTTTTCGTAGATTCCTCATCTGAACTTTCTATAGCAGAAACATGCCAGTTTTTTTCATTCGAAGTAATTATTTTTAAGTTATAAAAAATAATCACGCATTTTATTAATATATGCTTGATTTTTTCCAAACAAATTAAGTGTAGTGTCATGCAATTTTGAAATTTCAAAAACTCTTTTTATATATGTATAGATGCGAATTACAAATCTTATAACAGAATAAGATACTTCAGGTAAAAATATAGTTTCTGTTAATTTTAATTAAAAGTCTAAAAGTTTTCTGTCAAAAATTATATAAGAAAAAAATGTGCTTTTAAATGCATTTTATTAAACTTTTATCTTCTTTTTATTAAACATAAATATCAAAGTAAAAAATTCAAAAATTTATATAAAGGTATGTCAATATTATTCTTCATTTAAGTACTCTACTGATATACTATTATATTATTACTATGCTCCTTTTTGCTATTACATTTCAGAATTAAGTTTGATATAAAAATTTATGAAGATAATAAGATATATTTTTATAATAAACTAAATAAAGGCCGAAGTTTATAAAAAAGATTTTATTTGCAGAAATTTAGGCAAAGAATTTCACAACTAACATCAATAATAAAAAAAAAACTGGTAAAAGCCGAAAAATAGCATTAAAGCTTTTTAAAAAAAAATGCTTAACATCACTTTTCCTGTCTTTTTTAAAATTTTCAAAATTTATTAGTAGTACAAAAAAAAAACTTAATTTGAGCAATAATTTCAAGATAAACTTAAAGTGAAACTGAAATAACCCAGAACAAATTTCATGGTACATTAAAAGGGCACATGACTTGATTCATTATTTTTCAATGCATCGATGAAAAATCTTAATAATTTTTGAATCGTATTTCTCATAAGTCTAATTTTAATTTAAAAATAGTTTTATCAGAAAATCAGTTTTCAAAAGTGCTATTAAAAAAGATTTTCAATTTAAGTTTAAATATAACTGTTTTCTTAATACTTGGGAGGAATTCGTAGAGAGCCTATACGTAAAGTACATAGCAATGATCATGGGAAAAAGGCACCCCTCTATCATAATTTTGTTTTACAAAATGAGCATTTTTTAGTAAAGTTTTACAAATGGCTGTTTGGTAAATACAACGAGTTGAACTTAAAATCTTATTTGATTTATTTTAATGCGTTACAACTTCTGTAATAAAGGAATAAGGAAATTAGGAAATATTTTCTTGCTTTGAGAAAATAACATTACACTAACTGGAAAGAATTTTTCACGCAGATTAAGTAACAAGTATAAAAATTTTGCTTGACTTATTTCATCGTTCATTATTTTTGTTTTATAAGAGAATAAGTAATACATTAGGCTTTATCATGTTTTTAAGAAAATAAGAATATTTTTTATTTAATTTAAAATAAAATTAAAATTGTGTGGATGTTTCTTAGTCAATGTCCTAAGAATAGTAATTTAAAGCATAAGAATAGATGGTAATAAATATTTTTTTAATAAAATAACTCATAATTACTGAAATTATCAGTATTATCATTTGCATATTTTCAACATAATAGATGAGTTAACAGTAATTACTGGTATTGTGTATGAATTTTTTATAAATATTCATCGACTATCTTTTTTCATAAAAATGACCCAAATAATTAGGCGTAATTAGATACTTATATACTTCAGATATAACTATTAAAGGAAAGTAATTAAAATTTTTAATTAAACCACACACACACATGAACTGATTCAATATTCCCCCGTTTCAAACTTATTTTTAATGAGGACATTTAAAATTATGAAATAATCACGAAATACTATTCATTATCCCCTCAAACTAATTGATTCTCAATAATAAGCTCCAAATGAAATCTGTATAACATATAGTAAAAATACAAGATGATTGAGATAAAATTTAATGTATGAGCCTACAAGATACGCATTCATATACAATATCAACTAATTGACAAAAAAAAAATTATTGAAAAGTGCAAAGTATTTGTGCACTTAAATGTCAGTTGTTCTTGCACATTTACAGATGTTAGTGATAAGTCTAGTTTTAGTTATTATTGAACACTACTTTTTAAAAAAAATGAGGAGTAAGTTTTTTAAAAAAAAAGTTTTTATTGTGAAAATCACATTGTTTTAATCCTTATATTAGTCTGAATGTTGGGTCCCAATAACTGTTTTGATACATTTCCTTTCACCTTAATATTCAGGAATTTAAAAAAAAGAAAGAAAAATTAGTAATACATTAAACATTTCCTGAATTTTTACCGGTAAAAATAACATTAACACATGATGTTCTGATTAACCAAGTAATTTTTTTTCTTATTAATAAGAAGCCTAATTCTTTTCTTCCTTTCCTAGGAAATTTTTAGAACATTTAACTGAGACTAGTAATATGCAAATTATGTTTATAAAATTAGGCTAGATTTTAGTAAACGTTATTCATAGCAGTAAAAACGCTCGAAGAGAACTTTTGCAACCAAGTAATTGCGCTAATTTTAGCATAAGTAATACTGATGAAAATTTATAAAGATGATAAAACTCAATTAGAAATATTAAGTAATTTATCCAAAAGTAACAAAATGATCTTCTATAAATTTATAGAAAGATATATATTTTTAATAGATAGTAACAATTTTGGAAATCGGTATAGTTATTCTAAGAAAATTTTTTTACGTTTCTTTTTATGTTTAGAATAAATTTTAACATGTATCCTTAGTATTAGTAAATAAATTCTCTCTCTCTCTCTTGGACAGTACTGTTCTGCAGTAAACTAAAATGTATCTATTTTGGAAGTTATTAGAAATTAAGAGCTCTTTTTTCCCCTTATTCTAGAATTACTTGAATAAAATATTCACAAATACAATAAACACTGTTATTGACATTCTTTGTTGATGTTTTTATATAAATAAAGTTAGCTTCAAAGTTAATTCATTTCTCCTAAACCTTTATTTTAATAGCATTTAAAAAAGGATTCTGTTGACTCCGAAATTGCCATAAGCCACTTTTTGTTTCTGCTTTAATAAAAATAACCTTCTTGTCGTGCAAATATATGAATACATTTTTCAAAAAAACAATTAGCATGGAATCTAAAAGATGAAATAATTTGATTAATCTTATTTAGTCAATTTTTTTTATATGATAACGGCAAATTGCAGTTGAAAAATTAAAATAAAACCCTTCTTTAAGGGAACATGGTATAATTTGCACAAAATTTTTTAATTTAATGATTTTAATAATTTTTTGTTGCATACTATGTATATGTATGTTGTAAGACTGGTTTTGTGCTCAAAATTTCACATAAAGTTAACCATTTAATCTTTTAAGGGAAAAACTTGAAACTTATGAAGTGATTTTAAAATGCTACTCCTCCTACAAAAGGTAACGTACATGTAAGAAATTTGATTTACAAGTACGTCAAACTATGTATAATAAAAATTGATATGGGCTTTATGATAACATGATTGGTATTCGCACAACACTTCTTTTTATGAATGCTTATTGGAAATTCCTTAAAAAATGTGTAAATTCTAAATTCAATTATTTATTAAAAAATAAGCATCGCTTTGATTGAAAAATGCATGCTAACTTTTATTCCATGTACTATTAGTAACAAGAGAAAAAAATTTCCAAGTATTAGGTACAATAGTAAAAAAGCCTTAGCATTTTAAATGAAGACAAGCTAATTATTTTATCTTTCCGAGGTAAGTCAGTTTTTAAAGATTTGATTTGAAATTGGAATGTGAATAAAAACAAACGTAAAAGTTATCACAACTCTGCGTATTTTAAACTTAGAGCTTTCAAATTTTGTGAGTTTGTAGAAAAAAAAGTATTTAAAAACAATTTAGGCTATAAAAATAAGATTTGATTTTTTGACCGATTTTTGTCAATTGTGTGAATCGTACTGTATCCTCTTAAACAAATTTTTCTATTTTAAAGTTAAATTATCTCTATATGAATATAGTCACTATGATTTCATTTTGAGAATCTGAATAGCTTTCCATTTTTGTGTTCAGATAAAACTTTTAGTGGGAGGAATCTAAAAATACACTTTTTGTTACCTTAGAATTAGGCCTTTTTCTTTCATTCCATTTAGCTTTAAATTTAAAGCTATATAATAATGAGCTAACACGGTTAATGAGCTAACAATGAGCTAACGGAGTTATGTTTAAGATAGATGTTTTTAAATTTCGTAGAATGGTGATTTTTTAAAATTTTTCTTTCCACTCCTTTAATTTATTCATCTGAAAATTTCTTGTTTTCATCTTATGTGGATCCATGACGTTTATTGAATACAAACATAAGCTAAATCTCAAAGCTTAGATAAGTTAAATAAAGAATGAAAAGTGTCTATAATTCATTATTACTTATCATGATAAATTTTATTTCTTTACCTCCCCACACAAAATACTTTTTCTTTAAATAAAATATTTTGGAGGTCATTAGTTTTTCTCACAATTTTTTTAATAAATTATTTAAACCTCATAACTTTTCTAATTATTTAAAATTTCTCCAATTTCACCATATATGATATAAGAAAATAAGCATATCAATATTTTAAACATATTTTTTAAAAATTTGATCCTCCCTTCCCCAGAGTCATATTAATATCCTTTAGATACAATTTTGGAAAAAATAAAAATTTAGCTTTTATCGGATTTAATGTCTTCATTCTCTTTTTCAATGCTTATTTTCATTATTTAATTTAAAGGAAATATATTCTGAAAAAAATCTAAGCAAGCTTACAAAAACTAAAAAAAACTAAAAAAATAAACATTCACTCTGAAAATTCGAATGTTTGAAAAACGAATTTGTGAAAAATATTATTTATAACTGCAATCAGTAAATATAGAGAGGTAATAAGTACACTGGCTCCTATTAAAACACTGGTTCATATTTAATATCAGCATTCACTTCATTGACGTTGTGTTAGTGGCACACTCAGGAATTTTTCAATGGGGGGGGAGGGGGTTCAAGGGTTTGAAGTTCACCCTTTTCGTATGGTGCAACAATATGCCAACGAAAATATTCTTTTAATTTAATTGATTGTCAAGAACAAAAAAACAAATAATAAATTATTGAAAAAACAACTTTTATTAATTAATACAATAAATTATTAACAACAAATACTTACTTAAAGTCTACATACTATATACATAGGATTATAATCAATCGAAAAAAATCCAAGGGTGATGGGGAAGTCCGAACCCGTGGGCACCCCCTACCCTTGTGTGCGCCCCTGCATTGTATCTATTTTCTCTATTTTGAAGTAATGTGTCTATTATATGCACTAAATTTTACTACTGAATCATGCATATCACAAACATCATTACAAACCACATCATTACAAAAACGATGCTGTTAGTTGGTATACGAAGAGGGATTTACTATTTATTTAAAGGTTCTGTGATAAAAAAAAATGAACACATAATTTTTTTTTTTATTTTTCGTTTGACTTTGAGAAGAGAAGTATCTATCACACACATTCAAGTCTATTTTTTTATAACCGAATATTACTCTTAGATATATACTAATACTAGTAATTTTTTCCTCTGTCTTTTATCGCATAAGGAAATTTTGCTAGAATATTTTTTTATTATTAATATACAATTAATTCCTTTTCTTAGCCAAAAATCACTTGCGAAAACGAAAGAATTATTTTTGTTAGAATATTTTAATTTAATTTTATCGAATAATTACTGTTTTTCAATTTAAGCACATTTATTTTTTTAGAATAACTTTGTACAACATAAAATTAATATCGTAAAAATAAATGCAAGAATAGGTAGGAAATGTGACTAGAGAAAAATCACTTGAAAAGATTTCGATGAGTGAAATATTACAAATTGACTTTTATTAATAGGTAACAATTTACTTTTATCGTCTTTTTCTTACTACTTATTTGCATTTTTATACATTTTTTGTAGAGTATGTGTTTCCTTTGTGTGTACATATGAGCGAGTGAGTGTTAATTAATATTGTATAATAAAGTAACACGAGGTTTATTGGCGACGAACCTCGTAATTTTGAGCCAAAGCATACATTTGAAGAAGTGGGTATTATTTAACTTCTTCAAACCTTATGTAGTTTAATTAATTTTACCTAAATAAAATGACAATACATAAAAGTTTTAATGGATAATGCATTCAATCATTCCAACGAATCAAATAATTTCCATCTCTTTGGCAAGTCAATTTAGTCTCTATTATAATCAACAAAATTAACTTAAATATCTTTCAACATTTTAACCCTCTTCGCTAATATATTTTTTCAAACCCCTTACTCATCTCCATTAGAGGGGCTCCATTAGTTTCTCCCATTATAATCTACAGAGTTAGTGCAAGTGAAGTGAAAATGTTATGAAAAGTAGCTAATAATAAAAAATAGAATTTTACAATACACATTTACACAGCTCGAAGTTTCATATTCCCATGAGTTGATAACTCGAGGCAGTTTCTGCTGCTGAACATCAACTCGACTCACTCAACCCATTTAAGGCATGCGGTTTATTGGGAGAACAAGGAACAGGTGCAAAATAATGATTTTGCAGCTAATGCTGAGCGGCAGAAGCAGTGTGCAAGAAGAGTTGCTGGCTGTGCTTTATTGACTGGCTTACTGACCATATAAAGTCATTAGCTGTGATAATTAATGCGTACACTTGTGGGTAATAACTAACGCTCACGACCGCTTCCAAACGCTGAAAAAAAGTAAAGTGAGCTTTTGGATAATGGATTGTGTAAAACTTTCCACTTCAGTTCCGTTTTTATTTCCTTTCCGAGCAGAGTAATCTTGCTCAATCAGCATCTCAAATAATTAGAGTTAATTGAGATTAAATTTCTTTTCTTTTCCCTTTTAATTAATACAAGGAGGCTAAGACGCTCTCTTTCCCCGTAAAAGGATAATATTTCTTAAGATTATTTTTTTCACTGATTGACATTATTGGAGGTTCAGTTTCATATATATATAAATATATCTTTAAGAATTCCTGAGTTTCTTAATTGTAGTGTTTTAATTCTGAAAGTCGATTAGCTCTAGGATGCAATTTCCAAAAATATACGAAGAAAGTAATAAGGCAGGATTAAATTAACATTTATTTCTAAAAGTGAATGCATAATTTATTCCTAACAAAAGAAACTAAGCCTGATTTCTCTCGAGAGAGCATTAACAAGTCTGATTTCAACAAATAAAGAGAAGGTTAAAAAGTAAAATTGTTTGAGTGAGTGAGGGAGTGAATATTAACGTCGCACTGTTCAGCTATACACGAGGGCCTTTGGCGACGGACCTCGTAATTTTGAACTATGGTCAAGTGACGAGGGCGACACTTGAGGTGTTCCCCCCTCTCCTAGATACCACACCACACCAACTGGAGGATCTGTGATCTCTCGACAGATTTAACGTGCATCGCTTCCCTACACGGTGGGTCTTTAATGGTACTGGGCTCGAACTAAAATTGTTTGATAATAACATATTAGTTTCTTTTTCTTATTTTGGGTTGGTGAGTATTACCTTAATATCTCACTACAAAGCAACATTAAGGCTATGACGGACCTCACTGAAGTGACGAGGATGACACATGTGCTGGCACCACCCTCTCCAACTACTACACCACCACCACGGGAGTATTTTGAGTCTCAACAGATTTGACGTGCATTAGCAAGGCGACTGGCCTGCAGTGTCACTAGGGCTCGAAATCATGGTACGCCTGTCACGAGTTTATGATTATAACCACTAGGATAACACGGCCCTTTTTCTTATTTTGGAAAATGCGGTAAAATAAAGCATATTTGAAAAAATGCGCACCAAGTGTACCTTGCGTTACTTAGCACACTATAAGGCTATCTTTTGTTTGAGTATTAAGATAAAATATTTTTAAGAAAACTAAGCAATGTTTTGTAAATAAGTTTAATGAAATTTATTCTGTAAAAATTAATATATATATTGCCTATTTGGTCATTGACTTTTTAGTGTTCTTTAAATAGCTATTATACTCTAAGCTATTATATTCAGAATTTTATCTCCTGATTTGCAGGACCATTTATTACTAAACCATCATTCTTTTGCTGTACGGTAATTATATATTAATATATACAATAAAATACGTTTAACGAGAAAATGCTTAAGATGAAATATCGGTTAACACGAAATAATACAACAGTCCCGACAAACTACTATGTATTTTCAAATAGTTTTTCTCTTAAAACGAAATGAAAATTACACGAAAGATTTTACTTCTAGGAATGAACAAAATACGGAAAAACCAGACGTATTGAACTGTCCTACAGCATCATAGGAAGAATTAGTTAAATTAGATGATGATAATGTGTGTACAGAACCAATTAAAGCAGACGAAAACATTTTGGAGTTTGTTCAAAGCTCAAAAAATATCATTGATGCAGATTCCGACGATGAAAATTAAATGAATAATGCAGCTCCTGTTTCCACGCCATCCAAAATGAAAACCATCATGAAAAGAATGCGCAGTTACTTATACGCATATTCCAATGGTGAAATGAATAAGAAAATGGACAATATCGAACAATTTTATGCTAAAAAAAGCTAATGTAAAGAAAAATATCATTTTCCCAAAACTCAATAAATGTTTTGTTTTTTAAAAAACGTGAACATTTTATATTAAATTTCTTTAAATTATTGTGATTGTTTTTGTTGCATTGATTTTTATAAAATACATTCATATATACATATCTATGTAAATAAATTGTTCTCTAATAAACTTATTTTGTTGATATATATATATATATATATATATATATATATATATTGTAACAATATCCTTTAACACGTAATTCTTTTATCATGAAAAAATATTTCAGTCCCCCCTCGATTTTCACTGTATGTATGTGTGTGTTATAGATCCCTCATCTCATTTTCAAAAAATAATTTTATCTTCAAAGCACTATTTTTTCGAAGGAAATGTATTTGTGATAACTTTTTCACTAATGATCAGTTTCAAGCGAAAATAATTTTGTGACGTTTGTTTCAAAAATTCAAGAATTTTGCATCGTTTTATCCTGGTATGACCACTAGCAGTAGCTAAGTGTAGAGAAGTATTACCATCATCTAGCCAAAATATTCCTCATAGACAGAGTATTCCTCATTTATTTTGTATTTGGTGTAAAAAAGTATAACAGGAAGAAAAATATTTTTTATTTAGAGAAATTTACATGATTATATAAATTTAAAATAATGAAGTAGAGTCGGTTAAAAAAGCTGAATTTATATTGAAACTTTTCCCTTCATTCTAGATTTAACGTCTTACACGATAAATGGATTATATCTTTGCTTCCCGATTTTTTTTTTCAATAACCTGGAAATTCGAATTCCGATTAAAAATTTCGACATTTCTGAGTAATAAGGATACTACTAATTAAGTCCTAAATGGTTTGCTCTTAGGTATATGCTGTAAGAGTTTTAGTTACTCAGCAACAGAAATTGTATATTTATTCATCTGGAACCAAGAATACCCTACTCGAGTTAAAAATTTAAATCTGAAATTATGAATAAGTTTAAACTTTCAACTGTTACTTAATGGATTTTTTTTACGAAGGTTTTATATCTTGCATTTTTTCAAAGAAAGTGTAGCTAGTATAATTTTCGTATCGAATAAATATTCTCTGTTTTTGCTGATAGCTTAAATTTTGAATCAAAATTCTTAAGTACACAAAGATGATTTAAAAAAAAACATGGCTCAACATTCACAACATTTGAATTGTTTATCTCCTTATTCCATTTCTTTTTCTTTACAAATCTTTTAAAGAATAACTTTTTACCTGTAGATTATTTTTTTCTGATTAGTAAAAGAATAATATTAAATTCGTATGTTTCTTTTTACTAATTAACAAAAGTGAATTAAAATATAAGAGGCTAAACTAAATGTGCTAAATTTATATGACACATAATTTAAGGTTTAAGTGTTTTCTCAAAACTGTTGTTTGAATGCTTGGTAAGAAAGTGTCAATAATCGTGCTTCCTTACAAATAGGGATTATAGTATACTACTGAATTCAATAATTTTAAATTTAATATAAGAAAGACAGTTCACATAAGCTTTGTGAGCAATTAAAACAACAAAATTGCCAACTCAGTTATATGCAGGATTTAATTAATCTAATGATCTTAAATCGTTCTTTTCCACAAGTTTTCAAAAAGTCATTATATTTGTTAAAATGTACAGAAACAACTGTTTTATGTTAAAGATTATTAGCTGATATTTAGGAGTGCCAAACACGACTCAGTGTCGCTCAAAAAGCTAAAAATTTATCTTTCATTTTCTTAAGAAATATATTCATAATTGTAAGCCTTTAAAATTGACAGTGAAGCCTGTTTAAGTAGATAATTGAATCCTCTTACACAAATACTTATCTTTAAGTAATTTAATTTTACGTAACATGCTTAGTGTTCTTGTAATGTGACCTAAATCCTATCTCCATAATGTTAACTTCACCAATTTTGTGCATCCTTTCCTCTAAAATGATAAAATATAGAGTCGTGTAATTTTTAAGACAGAAGGAAATGTTTTACATACTTTAATTAGCCATTTTAAAGCAAAATTTTTGAAAAAAATAATTATTTATTTACTAAAACTCACTTTTAAATATGCAAATATATAATGTATATATAGTTTTGGTAAAATTTCTTTGCCTAAAATAAATAATTATTAATAAATCATCAAATACCTGTCTTAAAATATGTAATGTAACTTATTATAAGTGCAATTACAAAACTGAATCCTTAAATTCCATAAATATTGAGAAAAAGTAACACGATCTTGAAAATTCCAAGTTTAGAGAAAAGGCCATTTAAAGATTTCATTGACACTTTCACGGGAGATTAAGAAGCTAAATTTTATATATATGTAAAATCCTTCTTTATATGAAGTAATATATCTTCTCTCTATTTTCAAGACTCTTCAAATTTTCTTTTTGAAGTTATATTTTTTTTTGGTACTTTTTTTATATTGAGTTTTCGCTGTGTGTCCAAAATGCTTTCTTTATCAAAATACTCCATACTTTTCCCACTTTGCGGACCAGGATGAATTCTAATCTAAGTTAAAGTATAGAATTAAGCTATTTTCCTATGTTAAGTGAGTGAGTGAGTGAATATTAACGTCGCACTGATCAGCAACACGAGGGCTTTTGGCGACGGTCCGCGTAATTTTGAACCATGGTCAAGCGACGCGGACGACATCTGAGCTGACACCCCCCTCTCCTAACTACCACACCACACCAACGGGAGGACGTTTGAGCTCTTGACAGATTTAACGTGCATCGCTCCCCTACACGGCGGATCTTTAGTGGTACTGGGATCGAACTCATGACACGCTAGCCATGATCCGATGCCTAGACCACTTGGCCACCGCGGCCACTTTTCTATGCTAAAGCATACCGCATCGTCAAAAATACCACATTTTAAGGCTTCCATGGACATAAATTTCCTGCAAACGAGATCTGATGACAATGAAAAATGACTCAAATTTCATAAAATTTTGCCAACTGTTTAAAACGCTGCGTTTTTAAAATTTAAAAATATTCCATAAATAAGCAAATTTTCAATTTAACACGCTAAGTGATAACTCATTCACCATTGCAATATTGGTGATGAAATTTTGAGCATATTTCATATCAGAAAAATTAGGTCAACTGTAATAAAAATGAGTCATGTAATAAAATATGCTGTTTTGTATAAAATAGTGAATTCGCAAAATGACATTAATAGAACAACACTCTTATATCAGATTAAATGTTTCGATTTGTGGTACTATTTAACAATTTATGAAGACAGCTACCATAAAGAATGAAAAAAAAAATTCTGTTTTTCCAATAAATAAATGTTATGCATTATAGGAAAGATAAAGTTTAAACTGATTCAATGATGAAAAAAGAAAGGTAAAAAAAAAAACGATTTTTAATCGAATTTAAATATTTTTGGTCCCCTTAAATAGACAACAATCACGAAATTGAAGATTTGAAACCTCTTTGGTAACACTAGCAGTTTTCTATAACTTTTGTTCTTTATTTATTTATTATGCATTTTTTTCTTATAATTTTCAAATAAACTTCCGTGTAAATCTAATTGTAATTTTAATCTGAAAGCAGTTTGAGGAAATTTCAATTTATTAATTTTATGTAATGGTTATAAGACCATTTTATTCGACCAGTAATCGCAATTCTCAACACCCATTTTATTCTGCAATTTGGGTTCTAAATAAACATCAGTTAAAATTTGAATTTTAGAAAATAATGCTAGTTTTATAAACTCTTAACACATTCAAATTTTTAGTCCGATTTCATCATTGTCCTTTAAATTAAGAATGCAAAAAGTTATAAAAATTTCGGGTTATCGATGCTACTTGAATAGGTTATTTCCATTCAAATGCATTTTGTGCAATCTATTCTAAACTATTCTGAAATAGCAGCATATTTTAACTAACATACAATCATATTTCTCTCTGTATATATATCTTTTCCTTTCCTTTATTTATTTTTGAGTAATTACAAAATAAAGTTAAAAAATTGTTTTTTACTTAAATGAAATGCATGTATTAATAATAAATGAGTACTTCAAACATATAAAGTACACTAAAAGAAGATAACTCATTTTAATTATTCGAAAATTTTTAACTTCTTTTTATTTAAGGTTTAGAAAGCATATTCTCTATTCTTTTACCATCTTCTCTCACACTATTTGGATTTTCATTTTAACTAAAGCGCCACCACACAGTTTTACTATTTTAATATTCTGATTAATACTTTTTCCAGTATATCCTATGAATATTTCTATTATTATTCTCTTATTTTTAGCTATTACACCATTTAGACTTTCTAATTATTAAAAAAATTTACTGAAAACTTTCTCTGATATAATTCAATTGTTTCGAAATTTTCGATTCAATACAGATCATCAATTCCTTAATTTGGAAATTTGTTAATTTTTGTTAATAATTTATACCAGTGATTTCCAAAGTGGTCTATATAGACCCTCAGGGGTCTATGACGACATGCAAGGGGTCCACGCCAGTGAAAAAATAATTTCGGGGTCCATGAGGTGTAAATGAGGGTCAATAATATTGGCTCTCATTAAACCCGATCGTGACTTTAATCTTTAAAAAAAATTTGATCAAGTGGTAACTAGATTTTACCAATTAACAGATTTATTTAATAAATTTAAAGAGGTTAATTTCTGTTTACTAGGCAACAGCACAAATTTTACTAAGACAAGGACCATTTCAGCATTTCTTTCCAGAATTAAATCAAAGTAGTCTAATATTGGACGCCGTCAATATTCTCAATTTGTCACAGACAATCTGTCAGGACATTTTAACCTACTTTCAACTTATAAATACCCTTTACTCAGATTTTGAAACTAGATTTTAGATTGCTTTTTTATTGTAATACCACAGTAGACAATGAATTCATATAGTCACATTGAAAAAAAAATGTCATTACAAGAGGAACTGATCAGAATAGGCCCTAACGATTTTAAAATAAAGTTTAGGAACGGATGTCAGTAATATTGTCTTTAAAAAGACATACCTGTTATTTGTCGAGAATCATGGAATTTCGTGAGAAAGTATTTATGTGCTTTTCCCAGTGAGAGGGAGTTTCAGTGAGTTTTTTAATCTCAAAAACATAAAAAGAAGGGGGGGGGACTGGACACTTACTAACAAAGGAGATTTAGGATTAAACCTGACTAGATTGATATTAAATGTTGAAAATTTGTTATTGAAAAAAACACCCGTTGTATCCCTCTCACTAAAAACATTTGCTTGTTGTTTAGTTATTTTATGTATCAGTTGTTTTATGTATTGAACTAATTTATTTTAATTTTAATTTAATTCATCAACATGTGCTTCTTAAGTTTTAAATGCTATACTTCACTATATTTAGAAATTTAATTCTTTTAAAGTAACTAATAGTACCAGCTATCAAAAAGATATTTAATTTGATAAATTTGTAAGAATTCAATATTAGGTAAGCAAAGGTCTACCTGAAACCAATAAACATGGCAAGAGGTCTATGAGACAAAAAAGTTTGTCCTCTGATTCATACTAAAAAATTAAAATTCAGACTTACATTGAGAGGAAACTTTCATAGATAATGAATATTACATCTCAATATTGATCCATAATTTTGAAAAAGAAACGAACAAGTTTCAATATCTTTTTAAATATGTCTTCAAAATATAATCAATAATTTGATAAAAGATTTTAATGGTTTTTTAGCTGTTGCTAAGCCTTATTTGAATAAGCACAATGCTTGTATCCTCGAAATTTTGACTGAAAAACAAGATTGATTTTCGGATAAGATATTTGAAAATAAATCATCATTTGATACACTTACGTAATTAGTTAAAATGTTTTCTTTTAGAATATTAGAAGTCCAACTGAAAATTGAATAGTAATATCCATATTAATAACGTTTTGTTCTTGAATAAAATAAATGCTTTATCTTCATATATATATATGAAGAACTGCGATGTTTATATACAAAAAGATTGTAGAAGGTCAGAAAAATAGAGAGTTTCACATATTAATACTCTAAGTTAGTAATAAATGGGTGAAATCTTACGAAAAGGGTAAAATTAATTTCACTTTAAATAGAAATTGCTTATCTTCAATAGTCATTCAATAATTTCTTACGCAACGAGATCAGTATCAAATAGATCACATATCAAATATATTTCGCTCTTTCCTCCTCTCTCTATTCATTTTTAAAAATCCTGAGTTCGTCAAGTATGCTTTTAGATATGTTAAGGATTTCGATAGTTTATGAACAATGCACTAGAATTTGTTTCATGTTATATAAGGTGTATGTGTGTATCGTTGAATTTCCAAGTTTTTATTCTTCATCGTATCCATTCATACAATACAAAATTGATTTTAAAATAATGTAGGAGGATGTGAAAATATGCTAACCTTATGAAATGCATTTTTGGCTGTTAGCTTTTGATATGTTAGTTTCAAAGCATTTAATTTGATAAGGTCTTAAAATACATGGATAAAAAGGAATTTACAGTTAAAATTTTGCTTAAATTTGAAGAACAATAACTTTTTGAAATGCTATCCTTCACCCTTTCTTCAAGAAATTTTAATTTTTGATTAGAAATAGGTTCATTTGCTCTTTTGCAATTTTAAATTATTGTTTTTTAAGAAAAAATAATTCAGAATTGATAAAAAATATATATAAATATAGTCTAAACATGCAAATAAAATTCACTTATGTTTTATTTAAGTACTGGTTAACTATTTTTTTTTCTGAAGTCAACAGATTAATCTCTTTAGATATTCATTCGAAAATTTCTAATAATAAAAAACAATAAGGACATATTTTAAATATTTGATAAGATTTTGGGGATTTTATACCTCCAAATTCAAAATTTACCTCATATTTTATGGTTTAAAAATATACTTATCATAAAATGCTTAAATGTTTTAAACTACTTAATTGTATAAGTTGCGAAATATTTTACTAGTTTTGTACAGCTTAATGTTAATGTAAGACGTTGTAATTTCGAAGTCTTACATCATGGATTTAAAATTTTTATAAAGTTCCTAGTTTTCAATATAAGTAAATTTTTAGAAATACTGACAAATTCACTTTTTCAACTGATACATTCATTCATCGTTCCCACAAACTTACATATACATACATAGAACAACTTTTAACTTCAAGTGGTAGTTAAAAATGCCTATAAATGAAAATTTTAAATGTACCTCAACAACCAAGTTTATCTTTATTCGAATCGAGAAAATGACGTGCTACTTTTATAAGTGTATCGAATAACTGTATTTTATTATCATTAAGTTACTTTGCCCTGACCCGCTTAAGAAGTATATTCAATCCATTTCTGCAAAGAAACAATAAACCACTCTATTTATTAAAATGAGATCCTATCTATCCGCTTTAAAGTCAAAATACTTTGAAAGAAAATTTCTTTCTGAAGCTTTGGTGTATACTAATTAATTGCATAACAAATTGATATCTACGAAAAGTTGATGGACGAAAAAGTGTGGAGGTATAAAATGGGAAAACTTGGCACGCTATAGCTAAGTAGGTCGGGTACTTATCACGGCTGTGAAACACGACTTACTTATTTTATGAAGCTTACTCTCAGTACAAGATCCTTAGTAGGATAGTCGAACAAAGCCTAGCTTTATTTCTGAGTCCTAAATAACGCGTTTAAGCTCACATTTTGAACTTGAAGAGACACTAACGTAAGAGGCTGAAAGCGATGCTTTCCCTGCCAAATTTATGAAATGCGCATGACAATTTTTTAAAATAAAGAGATTTAGTCGTTCTTGTAGCAAATTGTAGGAGTAAATTTCTAGTTTGGCATATTCATCCTACCAGGGAACAAAGGTCAGATGAGAGAGTTACTTTTAACTCATAGTGGATTTTGATGTCTGAGCCGCTTTATGGTCTTAATACACTAAAACCCTTTCTGAATAGAATGAATAAAACCGTGTTTCTCAAAATTATCGTATTTTAAAATTTATCCTTACAATATGGGAAGATATTTGTCTTGGCATATATTCGCAGTAAAATGCGCAATCATTGTTTTATGTAGTTTCTGAGAGTGCTATGATTTAATAATTAATATGTCTTCAAAAGTACAAATATCTCACTCAGATGAATGAAAATACGCTTCTTATTTAAGGATGTAGATATTTTTTCATACAAACTAAATCAAGTTTCTTTTTCAAAAATCAATGTCTTCTTCGGAGATCTTTCAAAAAATTCCAATATCTCATAATAACATACCATTAATTGTATCCCCCCCTCCACAAAAAGTTACAATTTTAGTTTCACTTTCATAACAAAAGAAACTGAAAACTACATTTTGCATTCAGAAGTAACCTTTTAGAAATAATTTCCCAATTAGTTAATATTTGAAGTACACATCTGTATCAGAATACACTTTATGACCTATAATCTTATATATAAAAAAGTGCTTGTTAGATGTCTGAAACAAATAAATGTGTATTTGCAATCAGAATAAGAGTTTTAAAATTCAGAAAAGAAATTTAATGACAATATATAAACTGCATTTTAATATTGTATACGAATTGCCCCAATTGTATACACGCGCAACCAATTTAATTGTTTTCGACATATTCCTAAGCATAGACAAACTTGTACTACATAAAAGCTATGAACATAAATATTTAGAAATTCATAATAATTAAACTATAGTTTTCTAGCAAAAGCTGGCTCATTTTAGAACAATAAATTTATTTTTATGCTTCAACTTCAAGTTATGCTAGTAAGAAAAGCCTTTGAGAAAACTTCATTTTAATGCGTTCTCTCACGCAATAACCTACATAAGATTGTTGCATTCTTTTAAAAGACGAAAGGCATACTGTAAAATCGTTTTTAAAAAGTATTTTTATTCAAAAACATTCATCAACCAACTGGGAAGATGCATGCAAATTTCAACTTAAAGCTAGTTTCTTTGTTGAATAGAAATGAAATAAAATTTCAAAAGGTTGCTTTGCGGTGTTGGCAATTGAAGTAAAGAGCTTCCAAACAGGCGCGCCGAAGAGGCTCCAACGATAAAATTTGAAAATGACATATTCAAAACTTGTATTTTATGTCAGAATTTTATCACTTCTTTTGAATTTAACTTCAAAGATTCAAAATGCCACTTTAAACTGAATGAAAGCAAAAGAATCTACATCCTTTCCGAGTGGATGCAAAAGACACTTTATTGATTTAAATTCCAGTTATTAATCTTCTTCATAAATGACTTCCCATTTTTAAATATAAGGAACATTTATTAATTTCAAACAGTATACAGATAAATAACTGGAAAATTTTTAGATTCACTGTCTCTTAAATATTAACTTGTCTAACACAAAAAATAATATGAAAATAAGTATAAAAGGAGTACGAAGGAACTCGACAAGTTATAAAATCTTCAATGCATCTCAAAGAATGTAAAAACAAGTAAAGTGAAAAATCAAAACAAAATAAATAAACGTACCGTAATGCAACTAAAGTAAATATATTCCAAAATAGCACAGAGTTTTGAAGACACTTCATCTACTATGAGTAGATAATAATGCTATTATATATCCCTCGTATATACATGAAGCATGATGTTTATGGTATCCATATAAACATATTTTCCACATCTCAATACCAACAACTTTCGTTTGTGAACTGATCTAACTACTCCATCCGCATTGCACGAAATGTTTAAAAAAATTACTCCACGTGTTGCACGATCTAGTTTCTAGGTAACCCACGATCCTTCATTTGAAAACACGCGCGGTAATTTTTTTTCTCTCTTCCCCAGTAAAAAGTTTTTTCATAACCCTTTTGTACTAGGCCTCAAACGTGTACCACAATGCAACCCATATATCCCCCAGCCAATAACAGCATAGTATTTGAGGCGAAAATTTTGAAAAAAAGAATCTCCGAAAGGATTGTGTAGTGGTAAAGGATCTGAGGTGGTAAAGGTTGCATGCTCCCCTTTGTCCCCTTATTCGTTCACTTGGCCAATGACCTAAGCAATGCAGGTCAAATGTTCAGATGGAATATTAGTATTATTCAGAGTATAGGTAAGGAAGGGTAAACGCATTCCCATGCTCTGGTCTGTTCCAGGACTTGGTGTCTCAGTTGAGCATACACATAGGACACCTCCTTCTCATGACACACATTTGAGAGCGGATGTCCTACACAACTTGAATCAATCGCAACATGAAAAAAAATTTACATCTTTGCTTTGATTTTTCTATGAATTTTTCTATGATTTTTTTTAGCAACGGTATTAAAATCTAGAGCACAGCCATGTTTAAAATGTTAACTTTTACATCGGTTTGCAATATCCTTTTACTCCTGTTTTTTTACATGATTACAATAAGCAACATTCATATTATTAGGATGTTTATTTCAGTTTTAATTTATAATATGGATTTCTGTTGACGAAAAAAGATGTAGTATAATATTTTTAATACTATGAATATATATGTGTAATCCTGAAATTTCAAATATTCTGTTCTTGCTTATGTGCAATAAATCTATATAAAATAATTTTAATTTCATTTGTACTGTGCGAATTAAAAAAGTTATTTTATCAAAATAAATATAAAGTTTTCTAGAAGTTTTACTTAAAAAAATCGTAATTAGACATGTTATAGATTATCTTACCCAAATAAGATTTATACTCATCTAAGTTTGAAGAACAAGTCATTATTTTGCATTGAATCATTGTATAATATACACACTTAAGCATTTAATCAATGAATGATAGCTAACATTAGAAACACGCCCTCGATTAACTTCTTTCATAGATACAATTATATGAGTAATTGGACTAATATGAAACAGAAATTAGCTTCTTATTTAATCATGAAAAATAATTTGGGATTTAAGGAATTTCTGACTAGTTCTGTCAGAATATTGTCTACAAACAGCAAGCCTGGAAGTTCATACAAAAATCTGTATACAGTCTTGGAGATCTACAAAACTTTACTTAATGTAGTTAGTATGCTAGTAGAAAAAATGACGAATAAAGAACTTCACGTACAATGAAGAATTCAATTATTTCCATATATTTTATTAGAAATATAAAGGGTTAACTTTTAATGAAAATGATATTGATAATAGCCTTTAGAAACAATTAGGAATAAAAAAGGGACACTAATTTCTTTCACTACTCGTTAAGTTTTTAGTTGATAATACATTTTATTAATGAATTTGTCGTTAAAATATAATACTTGTAGGAATACATGGACAAAAATAAGTAAAAAGGTGCTCTTTTTGTATTAATTTAATGTTATTTAATGCATTTCTTTCTGTTTGAAAAATTAAATTTCTGAGGTAATCGGCATTTTAACCGATATTTTAAAAAACACTTGCTTGAATTAACTTTAGAGCTGCAACCTTATTTTAACTTCAAGTTTGATATTTTTAGCAATTTAGAGATGCTTATAAAAGTTAAGCATTGCTAATAAATAAGTAGAATCACATTTTAATATTTATTCCACGATATCTGAAGGAATTTTTCTCCCTCGAAGTGGAAATTATTTATAATTTTCATCTTCACCAAAATCACGCTTAAGACGTTTTGCAATATTAATTCGTACTATTATGAACATATTTAAAATTAGTAAACATTATCAAGTCATTGATTTAAATTTTAAAATCATTTTCTTGATTTCAGTGCTATTTTTCAAAATACATATGTAAGTTACATGTAAAAAAAAAAGTCCACAGAACGCATTTTCTTGATGTAATGAATGCACATATGATTTGTGCAAAGCGCACTCATCATTCATTATTCGTAAATTCATTTATAAATAATGCTTTTTCTAAGATGTAGTCTCAACAGACCAATATCATGTTTTTAACCCTCTCAATTCACCTGGTCTAGACAAATTTGCTTTTATTTTAGTTTGATTCAAATCATGAATTTCTTACCTTATATTGAAATTAAAAGGAAAGAAAACTTTAGCTTATCTGAAAATATTTAAGATAAATGCGAATTTCACAATATACAGACATGATAACTAAGAAAAGTCAAATGCAGTTAGTGTACTAAAAATTCTTTTGATAAAGATGAAACAATAAATGCACTTAGTATAATCCTCTTGAGCAATTTCTAAATTGTACCATTTATAAATATATATTTTTATTTCCAACAACTATTAATGAGATTATATTATAACAAACACTGTATTGCTCATATTGCCTTGCGCCGTAATTTGTTATATACTTCAATTTCATATTCATAATAGAATTTTACACTTCCTGCCTTAATAAATTTTTCTAGTTTAAAGCAGTGAAACATATTTTATCGTTTTCTTTTATATTTATCAATGAGGAAAACATAGGAATATAATAAACAGACACAGAGAATGTCAGACTTTACAGATAAGTCTCAAGTAATAAAAGTGCCTAATTAGAAAAACCATTTTAGATTATATTTTGTATATGAAAACACATTTAGCTTCTAGTCTAGAAAATTAATCATAACAATAATTTCGTTGTTCGAAAATAGTTATAATATTTTATAAATGTCATTAAAATTACTGAAAGAAGATTAAAGCAAGGATTTCTTTTCAGTGTTCAATTTCTTTTGAATCCTTTTCAGAATTTTGCATGAGAATCTTATTTTCAAGAATATGAAAGATTTGCTTCACAATGAATGTATGAAAATCTAAAATTAAAAAAAAATAATACACAAATAAAAATGTATATTTAATTCTTACGTATTATTTAATTTAAGTTTGAATAATTTTATTTAAACATTTATTTCGTAAAAAAAAACCTGCTGTATGAAACATTGTAACAATATCATAAAATTATATCTTTGTACAGTTTATTATGCCTAATTATTGTTGCAGCCCTTCTAAAATATTTTCAACAACTTGAAAAGAATACTCTTATATTGTATAAAAGTACAGAACAAATTATTTAAATTTCGTTTAAGAGAATCAAATATTAAAACATGTGTTTGCGTGAAATACAAAGGGCATGTGGTATTATATATACTATATTAACTGAAAAAACTTCTGATTCAAGGGAAATCGAAAAGGTTACCAAAAACAGTCAAAGGTATACTTAAAGATTGAGGAAGAGATTAATGGAATTGTTGTATAATAAATAGACATGTCTGTAAAAGTCAAAATTGTATGATCAAACAAAATTTGAAATGTATCACTTTAATCATTTATAACACTCACAGCTCAAATATATTATATCTTTCTAAAACAAGATTTTTGAAGACCTTTTTTACGACTAACAATTTGTGTTTGATTTGTAGACACAAGGAGTTATGTCAGACAAAACAAATATAACTGAGTATTACTTATTTGTTTTTAAATTTACTATCCTGATAGAAAAAAAAGTGCCTTAAAAGTATAAATCATGAATGAGAAAAGATTTATATATATAAACCAAGTTTTTTATGATGCTGAGAAAAAAATTTCTAGATCACAAATTAAGGCTATGACGATTTGACATAAGAATAGAAATCAATATTTTAGTGGTAAAAGGAATTTTTAGCTGTAAATAAATTTCTAATTGGGAATTATAATGAAACAAAAACAATCTCAATTATTAAAATAAGACGATAGACTTTATCTTAACATTTACTTTCCAGTACATGAATAAAATAAAAAATGGCGTCCAAAACTCGTGATATTTACTTTACAACAATACAGCTAAGTCAACTGCTACCCCCTCGTAAAGATTTGCGTATATTCGAACTCCTGAAAAGAGACAGGAAAAACAGACACTCTCACTTAATCGACAGTCTCTGTGAAGTCTGTCTAGAATAAAGGCAAACATTGAACTAAGGCCCTGTTTAATGAGTTATCTAGCAAAAAATATGTGTTATAATAACTGTTTTGAACCAGAAATAACGAACGAAACATTATAGTCAAATGAAAAAGACTCAAAGAACTATAATTATAGCTTTCATTATATTTTTCATACGTCTTTCATAATATACATTTAAATAAGCAAATTAATAGTAATTTCAACAGAAAAGTTCCTACAGATATGCAAAATTGAAACTATAATCTTAAATACATTTATAAATACGAAATTGATCATGAAATAAATACATATGACAAATTGATTTGTGAATTTTTTTCCTCCGCCGCTATCAAAACTAATATTAAGTAGCATGAAAAATTAAGCATGTTTCTTAATAAAGCATTAATTGGCATTATATTTCTATAATATTTTCAATAAAATGCGTTTTTTATCCTCTGCTTGTAATTAAATTCGAATTCAATTACACATATCAGACAAACACAAGACTAAGAAAAATTAGCAATTAAAAATCTTTGGTGACTGCATTAACACTTTTAACATTAGAATTTGAAATTCATAAAAAAAAATCACTACAAGAAAATAAAAATATTTCAAAATATTAACTGAAAAATATCTGTATGCTAATAGTGATTAAACTCCTACAAGAGCGTATGACTTAAAGCTCTGAATCTGAACTGAGCTGATAAAACCTAAAACAGATAACAGTCTTAATTTGTAAAATTTAAACGAACGCACTTTCAAAAGATTTGACACTTTTGAGTAAAAGCATGTTAATATAAGAATGTGTTGAATAATTTATTTTGAAATTTGAATTCCTTCATGCGAAAAGGTTCACTTTGAATTCAGTTTTATTAAATTCTTGAAAAATCATTTGATTCATTACTTCATAGCTTTAGGCAGTAAAGTAAAATATTTCATTAATGACGCTGTGACTGGTGCTAATTATTAACCAAAGAAAAATAAAGTTCCAATCAATGCATTTTAATTCATGTAGAGATTAAATCAGTTATCGCTGTACTTTTTACGGCTGTTTTTCTTTTCATTTAAATTTTCTGCATTTATATATATATATATCTATATATTAAGTTATGCTTATGACGATATTATTTAAATGTGTTTTAATATAAATTTAAATTGAACAAAGAGTAAAAGGATTGGGTGATTAATTATTCAAATTAAATGGTTGAATAAAATAATATTTCTATTTTTATGGTAAAAATAAACGTAAAGTAAATTTTTATTTAATTGTAGTGTAAAATTTTAGATTAGAAAAAAAAACATCAGTCCCCGAATAAAAAAAAAATATATTTTAATAAATTTAAAGCAAAAAAAATTTTTTTAATCAAAGATGCCCAATTATTTAATTTTAGTATTGAGCATGCGTTTAGTTATAAACTGATTCTAAGAAATATAAGCAATGTAATTTCTAAATTTTTGTTTTAGATTATTGTTTTAATCTAATCTTGCAGATAATCTTCATGAGAATAAGAAATTAGACATTGATTTAGTTTTTGAGTGCGTTTTATTTAGATATTTTAGTCATAAATAGCTTTTATTAGATTAAAAATTGTTTTAATTATATTATATAAGCTGGAAAACAAGTTAACTACTAATTAAACAAACCAGCTGAAAATTTCCCCTCTTTCGTCAATTTCATGTTTATTTTTCAAATTCACCACATTAATTAGTAGCGATAATCATATTTTTTCATTAGTTTTATACAACCTTGTAATCAAAGTAAGTTATACAACTTGAAAACTCCTTCAACTGCTTAGGAAACGGTTGCAATGTGTCTCCGTGTCGCCTTCTTTTATAATTAACTTCGACGGCAGCCCACTGATACGAAATTCGGAAGTGGATTTTTATAGAGCATAATGTTTTGAATAACCCGGTACTGCATATTCTTATTCTCCGATCCTCAACAACATACTCTCCACGTTTCTTGCACACAAACTGTTTGACAAAAGAAGGCAAATCAGATCGAAGCCTCTTGATCAGTAGAGGAGCACGAGAATTCTTGCTCCTCATTTTTCTAACGGAGCCGAGTGCTTACGTTCCTCACACCGAAAAGAGAAAAAGTAATTTCTTTGCATTTCCTTCCAATGAATATGATCCACATCTAAACAATTTTGAGCTGCATAATTAACTTCCAGTATTTTCTCTCCTGCCTTTCATTCGTACCTTTTGAGATCTAATCACTCAGCGATCCTGAAAAGAGAAGCTCAAGATGAAGTAATCTACGCGATTACTAGTGCGATATTTAAATTTTTTACTATTTTCTTTCTTTCCCTTCCCCATATGGGCCTGGCCTGGTGACTGTCGGTGACATATGACTGCTCCACTGAAAGCGAGCCAGATGAAAGTGAAGCTGGGTATCACATTTCATATGCAATTATCATATGTAAAATTTTTTCTCCCTCAAGGCTCTAGACAGGTAAGAGGGCGGGAATTTATTCGAAAAATAACATTTAAAATTTAACCCTCGGCAAGAATTCATTTTTAAAAGCCTCCGAGCTCTGTTCTTAATGAAGAAACCACTGTTACGTGAGCAAGGCTGGTAGAGTTTGTATAATATCTTCGTGGTTTTGCCCAGCAGTCAGAGAAAACGATGCATTTTTAATGAGAAGCGGGAGTTTCATTAGCTAAGTGCAAACACCACTTTAAATAGTTTGATCACCACACACAAATTTTCCAGCATTATCTCCGCTTCTCTATTGTACACCTCACACACGAGATGTAATCAAAAGATTACTTTGAAATTCTTGGATTCTTCCTTTTAAGGTATCGTCTTTTGGAAAGAGAAACGATTTTTATTTTTCTGCTTTTTCAGTTTTTTCCTCCTTCCGCTCATGCGAACTGTTTACATTCTCTCTAATTAAGTACTGCTTTGATAAATGCACTGTAAACAGGTATACAGAATAAGAAGACGGTCTTTTAAAATCCCATTTAAATTTTCATTCAAGTATTCCTTGTGTTATTTTTACCGAAACAGAAATAAGACTTCTTTTAAGTATATGTGATTAACACAAATAAAGCAATCTTTTTCTCGGAAATCGCCTGGAGCAATGTTGTGATGTTTTCTTTTAAAACGTTGCAAAATCTCTGAATGCACAGGAAAAATGGGTAACAAATCATGATAAAGTTTCAACCATCAACTGTATATATATATGATAACTCAAAAGAGATGTAATTTTATGAAAGAAATGATTGCTTTAACAAATTATTTTGCCATACCAAATCTATATTCTTTTAAAATAAATGTAAAATATACATAAATTTAAAAAGCGCATAGATACCTCCTTAAAGAAAAGATATGCTTAATTGAGGAATCACATAAATATTATAACGGCCCAAATAAATTAATAATACTCAATAAATTTTTTAACTCATTCCAGTGCTTTGAACGTTTATAAAACACTTTAAACAAATGTAATTAAATCTTTTAACTTTAGCTCATTAGTGCAATCATTTATTGGCGAGAATTTATTCCGATAAGTAGAAACTGTGCGAAAGAAATTATTTAATTCATATTAAATTAAGATTGAATTGAATACTTCAAAAATAAACATAAATTCCTTTAATTAAAAGACGTGTGGAAAGCTTCGTGTTGGAATGATGTAGTAAAATGGAAAATTACAACACAATAAGGAACCTAATTGCAATTGATATCTAAGGCATTTATTCATTTTGTGTTTTCGTTCAATTCTTGAATCCTTTTACGATCATTAGTCTCATTAAATGTCAATATAATATTGCACTATTATATGAGGTAATCAAAAAATTATATTTTTAATCTTTCATTTTAACATTGATTTTGACTACGATTAATTAAAATCATGCTCGATGTAAATTTAAAAAGAGTTTTTCGCTTGGAGATAATATATATATATATTTCGATTTCAAATTACATAAAATACCTCTCCTATTTACTGCATTTTTATTTGCTGTTGAAATGCAAATGTGAATCCACACAGCCTTTTTTGTAATAAAACTATTTTTACAGAATAGTAACTCAATGTATAAAACCCAATTTATTATTTAATTTATGTGAAAATGCGCTAATTTGTTTAAAAAATAGATTTTTTTTTTAAAAAAAAGTATTCCCCAATTGATTAAAACTACATTTCTTAAAAGATGATTATGTTAGTAGATAGTTTCTTAAAAAATATTTCCTTTTTGCACTATTCTTTAAGAAATTCTTGCATGGTATTTTTTATATTTGATGGTGCTATTTACTTTATTTCAAGTGATAACTGAAATATTGAACATACATATTTCGTAATAAAATGATAAATTAAGATAAGAAGTAAATAATAATTGTTCATAGTTATTGAACTAAAGACAAGTTGAAAGCATTATTAACTATGTTAGGGATTTAATATACTATTTTTTAATTATTTTAATAAGTTTTCATTAACTCCAATTCTTTCAAAGACATTTTAAATTTTTATTATGATTTCTTACAAAGTTGTAAGAAAATAGCTTCGAAATATTAAAAGAAGGAAAATCTCTGGTTAGCTGCTTTATACCAGTGGTCTTCAAACATTTTCAACTCATGGAACCCCTAGAACTAGAAAGTGTTTTCATAGATCCCCTAGAACTAGAAAGTGTTTTCATAGAACCCCTAGAACTAGAAAGTGTTTTCAGGGAACTCCTAGAACTAGATAGTACTTTTGTGGAGCCCTAATCAACACACACACAATTAGAAGAATATATCAAAACAATATTTAAAATAGATTAGCAATACATCAATGTAAATGCAATTAAAAAGATTGAATTTATTATTAAAATGTTTAATCCACTTTTAATATAATTTACTTATTAATAATATTAATCTGTGATCCAAGTATCACCTATCCATGTATTATGGTTAGTAACTGGAATGTGCTTGCATTTTTTCCACGCAAACTGTCAAAGTCTGTTTATTGAGAATAACTGAAATCGCATTACGTATATTCTGAGTTTAATTTGTTTCTATACTTTGTTTTTCTAGCCACTCATTTTGAGAAATATTTTTTATTAATATACATTGTTCTAAATGGTATTAAAATGTTTGAAATGTTGAATGTTAAAATGCGTGAGAAATACTATCTACTTTTCATGAATTTGCAACAGAAAATTTGGGATATGCTGTTACTGAAATTTAGATTTACAACATCTAATTTATTGAGGTGTTTTTCCACAAATATAAAAAGCTTCATTCTCCATTAAAAAACTACTTAGTTTTGCAAGGTATAAAATTATCTTATGCAACTCAGGATAGTAAACAATAAAATATTCACAACCTAGTATATAAGCAATATATATATAACCCAGGTAAAGATAAAACGTTTTAATATTATAATAAAAGTTTAGAAAGAGTGTTGAAAAATAAAGTTATGTATGAATAAAATTTTCAGTTTCTTAATGAAATCGATGAGTTTTAAATTCTTGTGGGTATACAAACATTTTAGAGAACATTAATCCATTTTGCATGCATTTATAAGTTTCTTTTCGATTTTTTTTATTGTGACTCGTGGAATCCCTGGGTAGGCCTCTTGGAGCCCCAGGGTTCCACGGAACACAGTCTGAAGACCACTGCTTTATACTTTATTGATTCATTGTTTTCATCAAAAAATAGAACAATTTTTGCTACATATAATTTTATGCTCTAAAGTTAAATTTAGCTAACGTCTTGCAAATTATTAAGAGTGCTGGTTTAAGCTTATATCGGGCCCTAGGCAGAGAAGATCTACGGTCCCCCTTAGCAATGGTGGATCCAAAGAAAGTCTGGTTAAATCCAGCTCCTCCGGGCACCTGGGCACCCATCCCAAGCACAGAATAGATAAATTTGCACTGATTATTAATATAATTTTCAATGAAAAAGTTGATAATTCTGGGAACCAAACTTTGTTACCTTTGTGTAAAAAAAGAGAAATTCTGTAAGTGCATGTATTTAAATTAAGCACATTAAACGGTATAAATATTTATTCGTTTATAGAACGGAAATATAAAGTACAGTAAAAATTATTTAATTATTACAATTCTATTCAAAATGGAATTGGAAAAGAATTTTGTTTTCTCAGGAATGCATATTATATCAGAAAGAAGTCATGGCTGGCTCAAAATATAGTAATTGCTATTTAAAGGAGCTACCATAATTGTTTTTAGAAATTTTTTTATCTGATTATGTTTTACACTTATATAATGCATACACTATATGTAAGAGCCTTTTTTTCCCTTTTTGACACATCATGTGATACATTATTGTATAATGTGTTTATTAAAAATATATGTATTTAAAGGACACAGTCCTGATGTATATATGCTCTCCATTTCCCTGATTTCCATTTAAATTTATTTTATAACCCTTCCATACTTCGCGTGATAATTAATTTTTTAGCTTACCCACCTAACGGGAAAATAATTTTAACTACAACTTTATCTTCTCAAAAACTGCTTCGTTGGAACTTTTCAAAATAAGAGGATACAATATTGTACCATCCATTTATTCTGACGAATCACGGTATTAAGTAACGGAAATCATACGATACTCAGACCATTTGGTTGGGCAAGATATAAAAGCTGATATCTCAGAAATGTAAAAAAGAACACGTATCTCCATTGTCTTTGTCTCTGTATGTTTGTTTTACTGCTGTTCTCTTTGTCATTTTAAATGTGTTACTTAAAATATGGAACTACAATAATAAAATATCTCATCTCATCCATTAAGATTGTCCCAGTAATATATTTAATTCCAGTGAAAACGTTCTACTCACATGAACCACACACACACATATTTATTACAACAGTGATCTTTGAACTGCGTTCCACGGAACCCTGGGGCTCTACGAGTCACAACAAAAATCAAAAAGGAAAATTATAAATATGTATGTAAAATGGATTCACTTTCCCTATGAAGTTCATATAACCACAAGTATCTAAAGCTAATCTCAGTCATTAAAGCTGAAAATACTTTTTTACTTTTTGTAATACTTTTTAAACTTTTATTGCAATATAATAAAAGAATACTAAAACGTTTTTTTCTTTCTATGTACCATCTATTAGATTGTGAACATTCAGTTGTTTGCTATCCCGGTTTCCCCGAAATAATTTTATAGTGTTTAGTTTTCTAATGAAAACTGCACCATTTCACATTTGTGGGGGAAATCCTAACAACGAAGGAGAGGGGACAACTTATCGACAAATCAAAATTTTAGCATATACAGCTCCTAAATTTTAAATTGCAAGTTCATGCAAAATACACAGGATTTTTCACACAGCTATATGCATTTTAACATCATTCAGAAAAATGTATTTAAGTGAAAAATATTTATCAACATGAATGAGACTACAAAAAAAAAAAAAATATATAAAAACAGATTAAACGCAGAATATGAAATGCGACAACATATCATTTTATTAGACCTACACTTCAACAATTAATGTAAAAAAGGAGTCTCAGGGGTGTTAACTTTTTCTGGAGGTCTGAAAATATAAACAATATTCAAATACATATAACTCTTTTAAATTAAAATGAAATAATTCGAATCTTTTACACATTATTTAAAAAGGGATGAGGCTTCAGAAAAGTGTAAAATGTTTAAAATATAATCATATTTTTAAAAATTAGTAACATATGAAAATAAGAAATTTTATTGTAAGAAATATTAATTAAGTTTTACTGCGTGCATGTTATTTTCAAAAGTATTAGCTTTAATAACTAGCAATAAGTTGATTTATAAAGTTAAATGTATCCTTATTACACCATAGTCAATTTAAATAAAAATAATAATAAATTATATTTTTTAAAAAATAAAAAATATATATTTTCAAAATTTTTTTAAAAAATTTCAATATTTTTCAAGTTTTTTGAAATACAAAAGACATATTATTCTTAATTTACTAGGGCTTAAAGAGTATGATACATTTTATAATTCTGTAAAGTTTTATGCATCAAAGGCTACTATTTTAGAAAATAGCGTGCGCGCAGTACAACTTAATTAATATTTCTTATAAAAAAATTTCTTATTTTCATACGCTTACAATTTTTAAAATTATGATTATATTTAAAACATTTTACACTTTTCTGAAGCCTTATTCCTTTATAAATAATGTGTAAAAGATTCGAGTTATTTAATTTAAATTTAAAAGAGTTATATGTATTTGAATATTGTTCATATTTTCAGCCCTCCAAAAAAAGTCGACACCCCTGAGACCCCTCGCATATCCCACATACCTGCACATATCCCAGTTACCAAATACAATGTATGGGTAGGTGACACTTGGATCACAAGTATTGTTGTATAATGTGAGTAAATTAAATTAAAATTACAGTAATAACTTTTAATAATGATTGCAATACCTTTTTAAATTATCTTTACTTAAAGTACCTGTAACATGTTGATATAATTTAAATATTACTTTAATATATTTAGATTTATTCATCTAAATATAGAATAAGGCTCCCCGTAAACATCTTTTAGCTCTAAGGGTTCCATGAGTCGAAAAAGTTTGAAGACCACTGTTTTACATATACTCCTAGCAATACATTATATTTATTACAGATTACAAAGCAGAGAGCAGAGGTTATGAAACGTAGCAAACCTTTTAGGAAAAAAGTACTTATTCAAAGTCTCCTTATTTCTGAAAATTTCTCCAACTTTTCAAAAATTTTATCGTTTTATAAGTTTTCATAAAGGAATCACGAATATTCTAATAATAAATTGAATTTTCCAAACCGTTTAGAATCTCTTTTTCAAGATGAGCAGCAGACATCGATTCTTCCTTAAATCTAGGATCTCAAATAGAAGAGAAATACCTTGAGGTCACACACAAGAAGACTTTTATTTATTCCTAAACAAAACACGGGAGATTGATCCAATACGAATTCTAAGAAAACTATTGAACATCAAAGGATCGTTATTCGCTAACTGCGCTTCTAATCTGAAAATCAATTCCAATAAACTTCCAGCTAAGTAAAAGAATCAATAACAATTTAAATAATCCACGCGATGACATTGCCTAAAATAAGTTGCCTGTTTAGTAATCACGATCTTTATTAAAAGACTGTACCCTTTTTACTGCAGAAATTACTCAGTATATTTATTTAATTTTGAGTGATAATTAGCTTTAAGTTATGCTTGAATTAAATTAATTAGACTCAATCAAATCCTTAGTGAGAAATTGTATAATTGTAGCAATTAAATACAAGTTTTAAAAAGAAAAGTACCATGCTCAATTAGTCTAATTGCTACATAGGACAGTTTGATTTTGAAGACGGCCGAAATTGTAATTTTCTTTTCCCTCTATCAGCATGATATTATTGTACCAATCCGGGCAATATTTTAATTGCTTTAGAATAGCCTTAAAAATAGAAAATCATAGCCAAGCTTACCTGGTACATATATATCTCTTTATTAAAGTCTCTCTTCGAAGGAATACGAGGTTTATATTTGCTGTGTGTGGAAGACTGAAATGAAATATATCAATGTAACATTCTTTTTTTTAAATAAATAAAAGGACATAATTTGAAAATGTTGTACTTAATATATTATGAAATATATATTTCTCTTTTTATTTACAATGTATTTCTTTTCTTTTTTTAGGGGAATATATAACAATTTCAAAAAATACGTTTTCATTAAATATCGGAAAAAATTGTTCGAATTATTTTTTTTAAATATTAATTCTACTTAGTTTACATTTCGCCTAAAACCTAATAACATCACATTTATTTTTTAACATGAATATTAACTTTACATTACATTACATTCAATTTTTTGGGGGAAAAAATGTTGATTTCACTATATTGTAACTTTAAATCTTAAATTTTTAAAAACACTATTGCAAGCATGTGTTTCCTAAAACTAAAAAGAAATAGTATATAAACTACTATATATTAAATCCACAAATTCTCCAAAAATAAGAGAATTATTTCAAAATTTCTTTCACTTTTTCCATCTACTAAAATGTTTAGGGGAAATTACATGGAATAATATCTTATAATTAAAAATACAATATAAAAAGAAATTGTATACCTTTAAGAATAAGAATGAATTCTGAATAGACTCTTATATAGACTCTGTTCCATTTTCAGTTGGGGAATTTTGAATAGCTGAAAATAATTACAAGCTATTTCTAATGAAATTCCTTTTATAAAATATGTTAAAAAGATAAAATTAAGTATGATTATAATATATATATATACTTAAGATTTGCTATATCCAAACATTGAAAAATTAACCCACTGAAAATTATGAACTTTTTAAGCCATAAACTACTCAAATTAAAATAATCAGGCTTAAATTAGAACACTTAAGATTTATTACTTCGATAAAACCATATAAATTGGAGTATTCTAGAAGACTGATAGCATTGATTAAAATGAACTTTCTCATATTATATTGCTGTGATAAACTTCATTCCACACATTTATTTTGAATCATATGTATTCAAATATCAGAACATAGTGGGAAAAGTTTCATAATTCGAAATAAATAATTACTTAATCTTGTTAAACGTATCGGTTTGATGTAAACTTATGTTTAAAATTAAATTTGATTCATGAAACGATTATCAATTTTAAATTATTGTAACACATATTTCGAATTCGGTTATTAGGTTAAGAAATATTAATTTTCTTCTGAGGAATATTTTTAGCAAGATATTTAGTGTGCTCTGTGATATTATTTTTTTAAATTTATTCTTGATAATAATATATTCATGCAGAGAAAAATATTTCTTAAGACTCTTTATACTTAATAAAGCAAATTATGAATAAAATAAACCATATATACTTACTTATCTACTTTTAACAGTATTCGTAAAGAGAGGAATATTTCAACCAAAATAATTAATCTTATAAGAATCTACTAGAAAGGGAAAAAATAATAATAACAACAATAAAATCTATTAAAAATGTTTGTTGCTTTTTAAATCTTTAGAAATGTTCAGCAAGGTCAAATATAAACATATTAAGATGTCAGAAATAAGAAAATGAGATTCTTTTAAAGTTTTCAATTTTATCATAACTTTTGCAACAGGATCTGAAATAATTCTTGCATTTCTTTGTACTGTACAGAGTTATAATCTCATTTTTCTTTCTTAAAAAACGTATTTACAAGTTTTTAAATATCTTTTAATCTTTTAAAAATAAAAAAAAGTTTAAATTTAGGCAGTATTCAAACAATTTACCCAAAAGTCAGCGAAATCAAAAGAATTATAAAAGCAGACAAAAAGGCGAGAAATTAAACTGTGTGTTATAGAGTTTATTCAACGAAAATAACTTCATTACCATGACAATCTTTTTAAAAAAGGTAAGAAGACATATCAAGTTATAACTTATTTAAAAGCTATTCCGGACAATATTCAAAAAATAAAGTTGATTCATTTTAAATCAATTCAAAATTGTTGGTGAATTAAGAATAGAATTCCATTTCTATTTCAAAGATTCATGTTTTTTTTTCAATTCCTACTATTAGCTCACTCTCTCTATACATTTTTATATAAATCTTGTTCACATTTTTAATCGTTAATAAAATACAGGTAAGCCTCCTACAACGCGGTAGATACGTTTCTCAAAAAAGCCGCGTTATAAGAAATCGCGTTGTAGGAGTTAATATCTACACGTCACAAGTGACGTGTAGATATTAACAGAAAAAAGTTATGGAAAAAATACTCAACATCTGAAACGCGTTGTAGCGAAATCGCGTTGCACAAGTACCGCGTTGTAGGAGGCTTACCTGTACTTTCTATTCATCCGATCAAGTTCAAATAAATTTTTTTAAACTTGTAGTAGATGAAACTTGATGTTAAGATAGTTTTTTTCAAATCTTAATTAATTAATTTAATTAATTACCGGTTTTCATCTCCAACTTAAATTCATCTCTATTGTTGTAACAATGTAACTGTTAAAACAATGCCAAAAGCTGGCGACGAAAACCAGTTTTTAAGCCAACTTAGCCACACCAGGAGTGCATTGTTACAATAATGCAGACAAATCATGCTCTTTTTTCAATTCTTACTACTTTAGCTCGCTCTCTCTCTTAACGATTGGAAATTTGTTCAAATTTCCAATCGTTAACAAAATACTTTCTATTTATTAATTCAAGGTAAGAATTTACTTTAAAAGAATTTTTTATGTTTTACTTGCTTCCTTTTATAGAAACAAGTAAAATAACGTTATGAAAAACGTCAAACCAAATACTATTTAACATGTAGTTCCGTGTAAATATAGTTTTTTGCATTTATATTAAGCCAAATTATCATATTATGATTATGACTTCTTTTTTGTATTATAAAAATTAACCATGCTATGAAACACAAAAAAATTTACTATTCCTTTTGTTGCCTTATAGTCCTATGTAATTATAGAGTAGTAAACTAATACGAAGTAGGCAATTGATTTTTTTGGTTTTATGTTAAACATTATACTGCAGTGGATATGAATGAAATGTATTTATTTTGAAAGAGTAATCGTTGTTTCACGAAGAGCACTTCAAATACCCCTGTCTGCTATTTCTAAATACTCCTTTTCATTCAACAAACGTTTTCTACCAATCAGGTTGTCTTACACCATTAACTCTTCCTTTAGCTTTCTTTCGATCAACTGATGAATGCCATGATTTCATTTCGTAGGTAAACCAGTAATCTGAAGTGGGACTTACATCTAATACTGTTCATTAAACTCACACTTTCTACCCGTCAGACTGATTTCCCTGAAGACTACTGTTTCCTAGCTTCCTGTTAAAGAGTTAGGAAGCGTCTGAGAGGAAATCAGAGCCTAACTGTCTTATTTAATCTTAGAAAGAAGTTGTTTCAAAGCATTTCATTTCTCTTTGTCCTGCAACATGCAATAAATTATTTTTTACTTGGAACTTTTTTACAACATTAAATTCCAAGCAGACAGCCTTTAATTTCATTAGGATATTGTTTCTAATACCTTAGGTAATTGACATGAAATTCTGAGAAAAGGGAATGCAGGAAAATTTTATTAAGGATCTCTCGGTTATTTCATAAATTGTTCCGAAGTATCTTTTGCTACGCATACAAGCTCGGGAAGAATTTATTCATCAGTATTCTTTGATCTTTTAGGATCGCTATGTTCTATTTCCCTAATGTTATCAATCTATACGAATTATGAATTGTAAAGAAGATAATCTAATTTTTTTCATTATTGCGTTATGTATAACTTAACTTTCAGTGCGAAAAGTTCTTTAACTGGAACAATGACTTTTTAATAATGAAACAATCAAATAAATAACTTTAAAATACATAAAAAATGTATTTATTCAAAGCATAGGATATATAATTATGCTAATATGAATAAAGACTTCATTAAGCATTAATATATACCAGAATAATCCATTTATATATTACTCACTACACTTTTATCACACAGATTTTTTTTATTTCCACTTATTTACTCAATCTCACTAAAGAAGGAAGAAGGAATATGTAGAAGGAATAAAACAGTATTTTTAAACATGAAATTATTTAACAAGCTGTCTAACACAAATTGTAAGAATATTTTAGTCATTATTTAGTCACTTAGCATTTGTTACAATTTTGGACCTAGTTTCTTTCAAAAAATTCCATAAGGAATGTTTCTGGCAAATATTTCTATTTTTAGATTGAAATATTCTCGATAGATTATTTTCTGTTTACAAAATAAAAATAGATGTTTACAGTAAGCTCGAATTTATGCAGAGTTGTCTTAAAATAATGCATTTTAAAGATTGGCCTTTATGACTCTATTTTTAAAAAAAAATCATTTTGTTTAGTTGAGTTTCATTTTTTTTTTAAATTTAAAAAACAATTTAGTAATTATTTAAAAATAGAGGAAATCAAAATTTACTAAACACTGCATGAAAATGCAATTTTAGATGTTTCCTAACATATTTCACAAATGACAACCACTCTTTTTTCATCACCAATTTCGATTCAAAGTTTTTACAGAGAACAGCTCAAACTATACACTAAAAACTGATAATTTCAATTTTTTTTTTTTGAAAAAGTCATGAGAATCATTTTTTTAAAAAAATATTATTCAAAAAAGCATTCTTAAAACAAGAGAAATTCATTCCCGTGATGTATCATAAGGTTATTCAATTAAATTTTGATAAAATTGAAAGGAATTTGATATTAATATATTCTTTATTTTTATTCTTCTTTGTAGTTAACATTTTATTCTTCTTCAAAAAATAAGACTCTTGCTGAGATGAATATAACAAACACATATTTCTTATCATCTTATGAATTGTCACCTTTTTTAAGTACCCACATTCATGAAAGGATCTAAAACAAAAACTTTGAAGAAAATTAAAATCGGAATGCATCTTTTATGAATGGAACCATCCATTAAGCTAAAGTAATATTCAATTTTTAGCTATTTATTGTTTTTTTAACAAAATTTTTTTCTATATATCATTGAAATTAAACTAAATTGAATCATTTGGCTGAAAATTCAATAAAAATACATATTCAGTATTTTAGCTTTCTTCAAAATAAATAATCCTAAAATTCGAATTATCCAATGTTTGATTCGCCAACTTCCGAAATCATAATTGTGGTTCCTGATACAATAATTCCGTATTCAACAATCACATAAGAGGAATGAAGTTCAGCCTCGGGCAATAACCTTATCAAGAAGGAAGGAATTCTTGCACAGGTGAAGGGGGTCTTGAGATCCCTTAAGAGGTTCCCCTTTCCTTTGAAAACTACCTGACAATAGAAGCTGTGGAATGAAGGCAAAAAATTTTTCCGAGTTGAATGACTTTTGAGTTCAAGGAGCAAGTTGTACGTTTGCGATCATCTTTCTTGGAGAGGTGCAGGCATCCGATGAGAACTCGATATTGATACATATATATACACATATATGTATATTTGATATCGTTAATTAGAAGAATTCTATCTCGGTAATAACTTTATAAATGAGATCCATATCAAACAAATGAAGTTGATTTTATGTCATTATTTCTGTATTATGGAAATTTGTACTTTAACATCAAATAATTATTTTTCGTTTATAATTACCTCAATAATGTGAGTGTTTTAATACGTATTTTTGATATAAAAATAAGGAAATCAATTAAAAGGAATTATAAGGCGAAAGTAATAACTTAGTAAACCAGTTTTATCCATTTCAGGTTTCTCAGTTAAGTTTGAAAAATAATGCGTAAGATACTTTGTTGTTTCGAGAATACTACGCATTTGCGTAATTGTGTGAATCGACATGATTATTTTTTAATAAGATATACTTACATTTTTTCGGTTGCTTGAGAACTTTCCATTTTCTCGTACTACACAAAATACATTCTTGCCCTTTCTAACCATACCTGAAAAAATTGTACAAAAAATAAAAGAAATCACATGCAATTTCATTGTTTGAAAAACACAGGATCAACAGTAGCATTGATGTGTACTTAACAAAAATTTATAGAATGTTATTTTTGTTATTTTTTTAATTTAGTATTTTTACTCGGATATTGATTATTGGCAGAATGAACTGTGATTACATAAAAAAGATACATAGTTATTTACAATTTTGTAATGGATTGTTTTCATGTGTTTTAAGGCAACACAACTTACTTCATACTAGCTTGAGAAACAAGTGTAACAGGCAAGTTTCGAAATTTTCAATTGAGTTTCTACCTAGAAATATAAAATGAGACGAATCAATTGGCAGTATATTTACATATAAGTGCATTCAAAATGAAAATATTAATTAAAAAAATAATATACAGGGTAACCAAGAATGAATGAGTCGATTACAAAATTTAATAATTCCCAAATGAATAAACAGAAAAGGATAATTAAGATGTCATTGTAAAGATAAAATATGAATTTTTTTCGTACATAACGTTTCTTAACGTAAAATAAATGCGAGTTGATTGAAAAAAAAAATGATCGTTTTGAATAGCTTCATCCATGTAAAGGCAATAATTTAGATGTTACAACTCGTCACTGTGGTTCAATGCTTGCACGTTTTTCAATTTGCACGACTTAAAATGTATTTTTTTCTCAATATAGTCCATATGGTAGACTGAGGTAACATTAGTTCACGATTAGCACGAACCGTCGATTTCTTAGGACTGCGTGTAAGTCCCTCTCGCACTCTTACAACATTCTCTGGCAAACAACCTGGTCTCCTTAACGCAGGCGTCCAGTTTCCTGGAAAAGTTTATACCATCTTCTTATACTCTTAGATGTCGGTGCACTTCTATGGTACTTTCTCCGAAATTCGCACTGCGTCGTGATTACTGACAGACTTTTTGCAAAAGAGAGCACACAAAACGCCTTCCCCCGCGTCGACTCCATTTCCCCACTTCCGTTACCAATTTCAAAAACATCTTAATTACAACATTGCTGCCACTTATTAGACAAAAACAATGGAATACCATTTCATATTGGAAGATAATTTCCAAAAATCAACCAATAATTTAGTAAAACAGTAATCAAAAAGCCTATGTATGTTATGCGTGCAATATTTTATAAGCAATTCAATTAAATATTGCTTGCCAAAGCATAATAATACTTGATTTAACTGATACATTTTACAATCATTGCTTAGGCTCGGATTTTATATTCAAACGAAAACCATACTAAACAACTAAAAAATAGATGACGTCATTTAATTTTTATTAAGGAATGCCTTCCAGAAATGTTTTTAAATCAAATATATGATATTTCAAGATACGTAAAGGTCGACAAACAGAGAAATAAATTAATCATTCCTCCACGAAGATCGCTAATGATGGTATAATAACAATTAAAGAAACTCGAAGTATATAACTTAAGCATATAATTAAAAATTAATAAAGCCTTAAGCATTTAGTAATGTCTAAGTAATTAACCATTTTAACTTGAGACACGCACTTAACGAAAATACCAAAGATCTTCCAATTTTAAAAAGGGTTTGAGCACATTGTGTGATTAAATTTAATATCATTATACTTACACATTTCCTCTTTGTTTAATCATGTACATAACCTTGCACAAAAAGAAAGAAATCAGAATAATTTGTGCATTTATTTATCGAGAAATCTGTATAATGCATATGTACAGATATTCGACGAGAAATACATGGTGATAAGTTTTTGTGTATTTGGCACAGTTTCAAATCCTTTAGTTTCCTAATTCCAGGTTTCACTCTGAGCCCTTTTTCTTTTCCGCCTTGAGATTACAGCTAATGACATCGTGAGTGACAATCCAAACTCTCTGCCTAAACCCTTTAGCTGCCCTAGAGTGGGAACAATTAAGCAGGTGTGTCCAGGGCAAGTTACAAGAACACGAGTTGCGAGTTTAGGAAGTTTAAAACTCGTACGTAATTTTTGACAAGACTAATTTTACATTCCGTCTAACGTAATTTCTTATTGGGTTCTTTCTTTTTCTGATTTCCCAGCAACATGGAAAATAAATAGCTTGCTAAGTGAAGGGTATTCAGTATCAACTAAAGCAGTATTTTCTCATTACTTGAAGGGAACTTTCATTATTTATTCATATAGAAATTCCTATGGATTAAAAAAGATTTATTACGTTTTGCTGCAGATTGTCCTTCTACATTTTTAGATTAAATCTTGGCTTTTTATTATAGTAAGATAATGGCTTGAATTTATTGTGTATGTAAGGTTTTCCAAAGAAGATAATGCTTATTTAAATTTTAATTCAACATTTAAATTCTACGAGTATCAAGTTTTATATTTCGGCTATTTATTAATTGCATTCAAATGGCAGAACACAAAAAATGTTTCTTTAACACAATCGCAATATTTTTTTCTTAAAAAATAGTATACTAAAAGCGTTATAAATGATTTTTTTATGAATCAATACTAATAAATACCAATATTTAACAAAAAGATATTTTTTAAAAATATCTAAATTATGCAAAAATTACAATTATAAGTGAAATTTTAGCAATATTTTAGATAAACTTCAAAACGAATAGAGAAAAAGGTAATAAACTTATATCAGTAAAAACAAATTAGATACATTTTTCTAGCAAATGTACTAAAATTTTAATATTTTATTAAAATTTAAAAAATTTAGAGCTAATTGAATAAATAAATATTATTAGAAATGTAACATTCTTTATATGAGATCATTATTTAAATAACAGGTCATGACTCACAAAATATTCAGACTATGAGAAATATTTTCGTACATTTTCTAGAAAATAATGTAAGTATCAAGTTCCAAAATTTTCACAGAATAATACATGTATAACATTTTAAGTGATCAGACTCCCCATGATTGATTTCAAACAATTTAAATACCTTCTGGTGGATTAAAGAATCACTTCTGTTTTTTCTAATTTGTAAAAATTTGTTGTAACTTGACCTCTTGGTAACGTAGAACCGAAACAAAGTATGTTTTGTAAAGCCAAAAGATAGTATTTCAATAAAATAAAAAACAAAAAAAAATATTTTTTTCACCAAATTTGGCAACTTTAACGTGTTCGGATACGTTAAAGTTTTTAATCCCAAAAATAAGAAATGGCTATAAGTAAATATTACATATATTACAAAATCCTTTTTGTAACTCCCCTGATAATATTAATCTTTTTTTATTCGTTTTGAATTTTTTTTATTATTCTTTTTTTAAATTCTAAATTATTATTTTTTAAATCTTTTTTTATCTTTTTTATATCCTATTTATTATATTTTTTCAACTGTATATAAGAAGTAAGAAACTAACTGTATTATTAGAAAGAAATGTAAGCGTAACTAAAGAAATAATCCATTGCGTTCAATGGCTTCACTTTTTGTCGGAAATATATAGGCATATATAATGATTCTTCAGTAATAAACACTTCTAAATAATACCCAGAAGGCTATAACAAACTGATACTTCATCATTCCTATAAAATGATATTGAACATTAAATAATGATTAACTGAAAATTACAATAAATTTGAGGCCTCATAAATGTCTAGTTTATAAAGGCAGTTAAATATTAAAATTACATTCATTTTTTTTATCTGTCCTAGTTTATTAGTAAGAACCTGAGAGAGAATAAATAGAATAAATTACTTTTAAATTCAAATAATCTGCCGGAAATTCTAAATGTTACAATTACAATTCAATAAGTCTTCTTATTGATTCAGGAATAAAATATTTGAACAAAGTATTTTAATGAAGAATGTGAAACAAATGATTTGTCTTCAGGCAAGACCCATAAAATCAGAGCATGATCGACATACAATAGGATTTTCAAATACCATAGTATTCAGAAAAATTATAGTTTTAAAATTTATATGAGTTGTAAAACAGGTCAAGAGAAGCTTTTTGAGCGATTAACTGATTTTACTTTGTTGTAAATTATTCTCGTACACTTTTCATTTAAACAGTGATTGCTTTGTATATTATTTAAGCAAATTTCAAAGCAGTTTCTATTTAAGTTGTTAATATTTTTGTTTTTGCGTTTTGAGCTTAAGAAATACTCTTTTAAAAATAGCACATACTGCATTAATAAAAGTTGATTGGACCTCTTAATAGAAAATTCAATTATGATGAATTAAAATTTTTAACCAGGTAAAATACTAACCATTTTATTGAAATAAAACTGCTATCTTTCAAGAAACTTATTACAAATATGGATATAATAACATATAGCTCATACATTAATTCATCGAAATGTAGAATTGATTTTCGTCAAATAGAATAATCTCTTGGAATTGGATATTAATTTCTTATTAATTTTTGTACTCCCTTTTAAAGATACTTTAAACTGTAACATAAAGTAAACAGTTCAAATACAAAATGATCCTTGTAATAAGTAATAATTTGTACTCACTTTCAAATAGACTTTCATTAAATTGTATTATAACGTAAATAGTTTAAGGGATCGTTAAAATAAATATGCATGGGAAAAAGTTTACAGGAATTTGTCTTTTAAAATTTAACTATTTATTAATAAATTTCTTATTTTACCCTTATTCATTCTAGTATTATAAATATTTTATCAAGATTCAGTGAAATTTTACCCTTCCTGTGAGTTAATAATTATTGTAGATAAGGACAAATTACTTCATTTTACTTTAGTTTAATTTTTAGTTTATGTGTGATTTTAGAGTCAATGTTAAGTTCTAATGAATAATGAAACACATAACGAGTAACGCATTTAAAGAAAACTGCTCTGAAAGTTTATGTTAGAAGTTTTTATCTGCTTTTAAAATTTGTTGATATAAAATAAATCGAGTAATGTCAAGATAACTAATATCTGAAAAATATTCAATATCTAAATTTTTTAAAAATAAAGCATTAAAATTAGTTAAGCAGATTTACCCAAAAGGAAGGAAGTAAATAAGCTTTTATCATGGAGAAAATCTATAAATAAATGTTTAATAAAATTAATTTAAAAAAGAAACAAATTTTGGAAACTGTTTGATTGAAATTCCAACTAAACTTGTTAACATATGAAATACTTTTCAGTCATACTCCAACTACAATTCTTTCTTATCAATTACAATAAAATAATTTCCTAAAAAAATTAAAAAATTTTTTAAAAACTTTGGAATAAGCCCTTTTAAACTCTGTGCAAAAACATTGTAACAGCATATTTCCATGCTATTTATGAAATGTCTAGTCATTAAACTTTTTATACCGTTGTTAGAAAACAGAATATGTTTTTATAACATCCCTCATTTGCTTCGCATATTTATTTTCTAAAATAAGACTATGAAAAAATTAAAGGCTCCTAAATGGATTAAAAATGCATTAGTTTTTTAATTATTTGTTTTGAAAAAATTTTGGTTTTAAAATTTTGAATTTAGAGCAAATAATTCTATTCTTCAATGTAGTTATAATTTTTAAATCATCATTACTTATATCATTATGAAATATTCCTTCCTCCCAAAACTGTCTGAAAGGGATTTTTATTCAATAATCAAATATAATAGGTTTACACACACACACACACAAAATATTTGCTTTACTACAGTCACTACTTTGACACTACAGTCTTTGTTCGAGATGGTATTAGTTGAATAAATCTCTATAATTCTTGTTTTTCTTTTAATTAATATGTGTTGAAAAAAGTACTTTTTAAAACAAAATTTATTAATAAAATTTTCCACTTGTTTTTTGTATTACTTTCATATCTGTCTTTTTCCTTAAATATTTTTTAAAAAATTTACATGAATATTTATGAGTTTTAGTTACAAAGATCTCTATTTTCTACGATTATTTGGATTGACAAATAAACAAGTATAAAAAAATTAAAAAGCATATTTCATTAAGTCAATGCATCCTTCATTTCAAGAGAATAATTTGATGAAAAATATTTCTGGCATGTAATTATTTTATGTAAATGACACTTTATCAAAAAGTGATTGTGAATTGAATTTTTTCCAGAGTATATGCACATGTATATATATTTTTCTAATAAAAATGAATAATAATTCAAGGAAATTTCGATAGAAGTCTTTTTATGTTTAGGTTTTTCTAATCCCATTAACCAAATGCAATATGATATTTAAGATAGTAAAGTTATTAGATACATTATTAAACTACGAAGAAAGAATTATATAACTATTAGACTGGTAGACTATAATTTAGTTATGAATAATTATTATGGTAATTTTTTCACGTTTTTATCTTAAGAATTTGTCAGAAATAAAATGTATTCATCATACTAGATTTTACAAAGCTTATCCTAGCTAGAAAATCGTAGGAAATTTTTAAAAGTCAGGAATTTATTACCGTTAAAGTATTTAAAGCTCATAAAAAAAATTAAAGTTTAGGTTTTAATGTGTCTTGTCCCCATGTTTACCTGCGTATATTAGAAACTGCAAATTCCTCATTTGTCTTCATTCAGGGCTCATAACCCTCCGATGACAAAACTGTGAAGATTATATCTATAATTAGCCCTTCTTTTTCCCCTTTTGTAGATTCCTCTTTGAGCTTTAACTCGTTAATGGAGAAATTCTTGAGATTTCTTTCACAAGCGTATTCCATACTGCAGGAAGACACCTCTAAAAATGATCCTGTTAAATGGGGAGGTGAACATAAGTGATGTTCTTAGAATACTACGGAATTAAACAGCTCCTGCTAAATTGATTTTGATAAAAATATAGCGACTTATATATAGCATTAACTGCTATCATATAAAGCACTCATGCTAAAAATGCATAGTAATATGTATTGTTGATAAACAATTAAAATCAAAAAACGGTGCAATCTGAAAATGACATTTTTTTTTAAAATTTGAGAGAATATTATTATTTTTAGCCTATGTAATACAAAACCTAAATGGGAAAGAATCAGTTTTTGATAGAATTGAATATCTCTTGAAACAGTAGTGTACACAGATTACTTTCATGGGAGGGGTTATATTTTTAAAAAAATACGTAAAGGCGTAAACTCTGTGATAAAAATTGAAAATCTGTTGGTTTGTGGGATGGGTTTGGGCTTCCGAAACCCCTCCCTTGTGTATACCACAGTCTTAAACATGTTTACGAATTTAAATATTTCACGAGGAGTAAATTTGAATACCTTTAACCCCTTAACTGGTTTATCGTACACCGTACGGGCTACCGAAAGCTTGGCACAACCTGTTTGCTTGTACGCTGTACTGACAGTGATATTTTCTTCTTTATATCTTTTATTTGCACATATTTTTAATCAAAAGATTCTTCTAGTGAGATTATTAGTGCTAGTGTTTTAAAAGATGTGTGTAGTTTGTCTGTGAAACTGAAATACTTCTTATCCGGGATTTTCTTTTTGGGGAAGGTAGGAGTTTTTCAATGAAGGCAGGAATTTAGATTCTTGAAAATATTCGCTAAAGAACAAGGCAATGAGCAATTTGTTGCTCGAGAAGAAGGGAAAATGGAATGATACTCCAAAAAAGCCTGTATTATCTCTGTCCCCATTGCAATGTAAGACTTAGTTTTGTTCAACCTTGCTTCAAATTGGGTGTGCATATATATTTATGTACATGCATACAAAAAATCTTCAATCATTTAAAAAAAAGGTACGGACATGTGAAAATTTTTTAAGTCTGAGAGAAATTATTTTAAGATATATGAAGCATTCTTCACAGCATGCAAAGTGTGCTTATAAAAAGCAAACATTCAAGGGTTTTTTGTGTTCAACAATTATGAAATAAGAAATAGTATGAAAAATTTAAAGTTTAAAATTAAAATAAAATTCTTATATTTTCACATTCTTTTAAAAATTATGCTTAGTTATGTACAATAAAAAATGTTCCTTTATTTTGAGAATTTTGGGCAAGAAAATTTACCTTTCAAGGTGTTAAGTGGGGATTAGTATCAATTACTTTTGAAAGAAGATTTCAAATGAAACATCACTGTTCCACTTGAAGTTATCTCGTTGCAATATGAATATAATTTTTGATTCTTCGTTTTATTCTATTTAAAAAGATATTGGAAACACATTCATATTTATACAATATTCAGCTTATCATTAAATTCATCTAAAAACAATAATAACACTTCACACATCAAATATAAAGCTTTACTTTTGTATATTAGCGTTCAAATTAACATAAAAATCTAATTATCAATCGATAACTTCACAATAGAATTTAATCTAAATATTAAGATAGAACTTTAAGACCAATTATAAAATCCAGGTTTCGATCTCTTAATTAACTCAATTACTTATCACAGCAACTAAAACAAAAATTTTGGTGACAAATTATAACATAACATTAGAGTTGACAGGTTTTGATCAATTTCAGAAATCATTTCGATGTTTGGTATTTTAATTCAAACTTAAAATGTTAAGGTGAAAATAAATTCTTTACTTTATAGATTTTTTTATGAAAATAGTAATAATTTTGAAAATATTCTTTATGTTTTTGAAAGAAAACATTTAGAAAAGGACATGTATAAAAATATGTTTCTCAATACTTTATTGAAGAAATCAATAATTTTTAAATCAACTAAGATCCACTTTTTAATCCACTAAAATTTGTACTATTTTTGTAAAGTAGCTTCATTGATATTTTAAAATTCGAAGAATGTTTTATCTTTGAAACTTTGCACTACATTATTTGAGATTAATATTTTTAAAACATTTTATTAAAGGCTAATAATATATTTTTCTTGTCAATGACAGTGTTAATTTGGTAAATATGATTGTAATTTTTCATCGAAATTTTTTATTCAGCTGATTTTTATTCAAAAGCACTTAAATACACATTTTTTTCATCAGCAAGATGTATATAATATTCAAATTTTTTCAATTTAACTTGAAACTAAACTAATTCTTCAGTTTACAAGCAAATAACAACTACTTTGGAAATGAAATATTTATGTATAAAACTATATAAATCATTGGAGATAAACATAAGCATCTCAAATTACATTAGTCATGATTCTGGAAATAAAATATTAGCACCTCTTAAGTAACACGGATCCATTTTCAATTTACTCCTTTTTTATAGGTAATATATTAATGCTTTCATTTGAAAACAGTACTCCTACAAAGCTTCTTTTTTTTTACCACTGAATTTCGTATTCCAGAATATTTCCACCCAAAAGCTTCATATTTACATAACAAGCATATTGCACTTAAACAGTTTCGAATATTCAAGTTAATCTAAAGCCTTTTCTAATTTTTCAGCAACAAAAATATATCTAGAAGCAAGAGCCTTTTCTGGCTTATTTAATTATATGTATAAAAAATAAGTACTATCAAGCAAATTTTATTTTTAAAAAAATAATCTTCTTTCTGTTTTTAAGCAGTAAATTGTTTAATCCCATCTTACGATATGAAGAGATAGCCGTAGTAAGTTTATAGGAAGGTTAGTTTTTAGCAACAGTTAATAATTCTAGCATAAGCTATATTTTGTTCAAAATAGTTGTAAAAAAATTAACAAAAATATACCTCTATCTCTCTAGGTTTCCGAAACAAATTTTTTATCAATAGCATACCATCCAAAACATAAATAGTGTTAAACAAAACTAATGTGAAAAAGAAATAATTTTCAAAAGAAAAAAAAATGCAGTAGGTGCTAATGTTTTTCGTGATGCCCTTTTCCCCCACATACCTGCTCTCATCCCTTTTAAATGTGTAGACAAAAATGAGAGGGGAGCAAAAGACGTCGTAAGGTAAGTTAAAGAGATAGTTTTGAGGGAGTGGGAAGAGTAGTCTATTCCGTAAAAGGCGTCTTCTCTTCGGTCCACTGGTCCTAGAAGGTGCGAACGACTTCTGAAAAGAAGAACGATCCTCAAGTCGTTACGAAGCGGTTTCATGAACCGTGTCGTAAGCGTTAGTCTTATTCTGTGAAATTACTTACCGTAAATGAAATGAAAGTAATACCATTCCTCCTTTCAACTTACACGGATGCTTGAGTAGCAAACACCTTTAACTAGCCTCGGTGGAAAAGGGGCTCTGTGCAACTAGTTAAAACCATGAACATCATCATCCAATCATTTTAAAGCATTTCTTACTATCAAGAAAGCAGGGTGTTGGAGAAAGACACCTAAAAAGGGCCAACACTTTTACCTATATTTTAAATCTTCCTAAATTAGATTGTAAAATCATGAATGATTCTAAAACATTTTTATTTTTATATTTAATCTCCCCCTCGTAAAGACTTCGAATAATGTAACAACTTTATGACATTCTGGCAAAGCTAATAATAATACATATTTTAAATGTTGCTCTTAAAAACCAGTTTTCGCAATTAAGAGCGAATTTATCCTTTCCATTGGATTTCTATCTTTTTTTTTCTTGGAAAATAATAATCCATTTATTGGAATATTACAAATAATTTCGTTTGACATAGAATTAAATGAACTCGAGGAATACTCAAACTAACTATTTTTGAATACAAAGTATTTTATTGTATAAATATATTATTTAAATATTATCATTAGTTATAACATTTTATATTTTATAAAGCAATAATTGAATTAATTATTTTCTTGAACTGCTAATGGAATTACTGCTTCTTTATTTTTCCACTTTCATTTCTATCAGACTTTTGGAATTAGAGTGGAAAGTGGTTTATAAATTAGCTTTTAACGCATCAGAATTAAATTTAAAATATATGTATTGTTTAATTGGTGTTTTCGTAGTACATTAAATTCTTTCAATGAAATAATTAAAAATTTTAATGACTTCATTGTTTTTAAGACTGTTGAACTGTTACACTTTTCCTTTCAGAATAACTCATTTCCTTTTCATTCAGATCGTCATAAGTTTCGATTGATACATTTTTTTTGTTAATGTTTTATAAATTCATATCTTTTTCTGAAAATTTCAAATATTTCTTTTCAACAGAGATTTGAATTGTACCGCAATAAACACCGAAGTCTTTAAAATGAGTCAATGCCAGAAAGCATATCTAATTTTACGAGAATCCAACCAAAAAGCAAGTAAACATCATGTTATAAATTTTATTTATTTCCAAATTTGTTGAAAACTCTAACTTATTTTATCAATGTGATTTATACCATACATTAATAAAACCCCCTTAATAAATATTATAAACTCTTTATACCATCATGCACATTTGGAACAAAAAAATGTCTCTTCTAATAATGAAAATTGTCACTTCTAATCGTAAACTGCTATAATCAATTTCGAATTCACTTATAAAATAGTTTTCCTTTCATAATGTTCTTAAATTTATCTTGGATCAAAATTAAAATGTCCGCTGCCAATAGCTTTTGAGTAGCTTAGACAGCAACATGAATTCAAATCTATGTAAACTCATCACAGTTTTCCATATAAATGACATTCACTAATATATATCTCTAATTTTGCAAACATGAGAAAATAAATTTAAAAGGTTTTATTTTTTAAAAAAGTCATACTGTTGATCTCTTAAATTTTAATTGAATGCAAGATTTGTAATTTTTTTCTAGCACAAATACATGATTATCTGATAACAAAAATAAGTAAATAAATATTATTTGACTAAACTATACTCAGAAACCAGGACATTATTTAAAAAAAAAATCATGTAGTAAAATCTAGGTTAAAGAGATTTTCGCAAATGGTTTTACTGTCAGATAAAAGGGAAAGATATATTCAAATTTCGTTTTATTCGAAAACTGTTTTCCAATGTGTGCCGACTAACTTTTAAGTTCTGATTCTAGAAATAAGCCCTTATATTGTAATAAACCCACTAATAAAAATTTTAATAAAGCTTTTATTAAATTCAATGAATTTCACAGATTCTCGAAGTATTTTTATGGCACCCAAGTTTCGTTTGGTAAGCTGTTATTTGAGATTGAGACTCCAATTTCAAATGGCAACAACAACAGGTGCGCACCGCTTTGCTTTGCGAAGCGTTTTTGTCTTTCCAAAGATCCGGGCCATAAAATAGGTATTTCCACACACAGGTCTCCTTTATGCAAATGGAAAATGAGTGTTAAATTAACGAGTTTTCTGCCACGTTGCAGACACTCCAACAAAAAGACGACTTCCTGTTCGCCCAGTCATAATAGTGTCATAACTCAAAGTCTGGTTTAATTTCCTTCCCGTAACCCAAGTCGAATGTAGTATAAAAAACATGCTAATTTTTAACATTTGGCTACTGGACGCTTGTATTATCTAACCGAGAGAAAAAAATAAATGAATAGAGCATCATTATAAAACACATAAAAGTAGCAAATGAGCCTTTATTTCTCATACAAAGATTTCACTTTCATTTGGTGTCTGTAATAGGGTTTTAAGTTGATTTTTTACACATTTAGAACATTTGTTACATAGATGTAATGAATGCCTATTAAAAGTAATTCAGATTTCATTGTTTAAAATGAAATAATTGTATTCTGAGTATTTTTGAAACTTCTATTGTTAGCGAAGCAAAATATATGCATGGGAAGTTTTAAAATATTTTTTTTTGGACGAATGAATCAGACAATGGAAATATTATCAAAATTATTAATTCTTAAATGCATTTTTAACAATATTTTATTTAATAATTATTTTTTCCATTTATTGTTTTTAGTTCTTTTTTATGTAAGTTTTCTAATTATCTGAAGTTGATTACATTTGTTTCTGGTCCAATTTTTAAATACAGATACTTTGATCTCTGTGCTGAATCAACTTACCTTTAGTTGAATAAATTCTTGTGACAAACTTTCCTCAACTTCCCTTTCACTTACTTCTAAAAAATTCTAATTCGATAACATTTGTTAATCTATTATAAAAGGAAGCAAAGAAATATTAAAGAAAAAAAATAACTTACATAAAAATCTTTTATCTTTGGTTTTCTGAAACTTTGAAGCATTGTATTTGATTTTCTGTATCAGCTAAAATTCAGAAAACTTCTAAGCTTCTACAACATATTTCTAAGAGAAATATTGAAATAGCATGTTTTTAGAACAATACTGTCAAGTTAGTTTTTTCATTAATGATGTAAGTTTGCTTTTTAAAATGCAAATTAATCAACTTAAAGAAAATACTATTAGAATTAAGAGAGACTTATATGTTTTTCATTCATATGTTGTTCTTATGTTTATTAACTTTTATTAATAAATCAAAAAACTAATTTTATTTGAACGAAGTGATTTTCTTGTTTGTTTTTGCCTTTACTTTAATTTTGCTTAAAATAAAAGTATGCCTAAATTTTTCTCTCATAAAGATACAGAGGACTGTAACATAGATAAAAATTATCAATGGATATTTTATGTGTTCTGTAGTTGTAAAAAAAAATGTCAGAAAAATATGTAACACTGGGAATGAACCACTGTAAAATGTTGTAGGAAAATTTCCTTGTTTTGGGGTAGGAAAAAATAGGGCAAGTTCATTTAAATTTGTTCGCTATAATACTCCCCCCCCCCAAAAAAAATGACTTCCGTAGCTCTCCGCTGGGGTGAGATTGGGCTGAAAGGGGTAAATCCAGAGCGGAAGATTTGTCCCAGCTGTCCGCAATTGAATCCAATGGAGGGGTTCCGTATTAAAGGGTAAATTCAAAAGCCCTCACCTGGTTCGACCTAGTTTCAAATCTGTGCTTTAAATTGACAAATTTCAAATGATGTTCTATTTTCAACGTTTAAACTTTTTTTTTTAGATTTTTAAAACTTTTCCTGAATATTTTCAAACTCTTTTTCAAAATTTACTGCATAAAATATTAAAAACTGATACATTTATCGAACCATAAATATTTTTGTAAAAGTTATTTTCTTGAAATTATATATATATGTTAAATAATTAAATTTTGTTTTAATAAAAAAATATTGAAGAGGAAAGATAAAAAGCCTTATTTTCCATTGAAGAGATATTCATTTTTTAAATTCCATCTTCTTTTCATTATTTAACTCTTAGAAGCCTAATTTTCCAAATTAAATTATAAAAATATCAATGTACTTATTGCAGTATCTAGATAAGGGGGGTGGGGAAATAATAAAAACTCCAAATACTCATAAAAATAGCAAGATTTTCTTGCAAAACAGGCCTTTGCTAAAAATAATTATACTACAGTAAAAATAAGATACTTATCTACCTCAAAAGTGATTTTATTTTTCGGAAAAATGAATCGGGGCAACGATTTATTCCACTAAACATTTTCTAAAAATATGTGTCTCCCTCAATATGGTGGGGAAACATAATGCTATATTATTTAAACAATTTTGACAGCTGACGTTCATTTTTCTTAACCTTTAATCAAAAGAACATTATGTACTGTTAACATACATACAGCCAAATATTAATAACAAGTCAATAGCAAGTGTACAATTCGATTTAAAAATCCGATACCAAATTTGAAACTTAGGGCATCGAAAGTTTCATTTTGTATTCCTATGGATTTTACTGTCATTGATTTTATCTGTCATTAATTAATTTTTTTAATATATATTATAAGTATTTTTTGAGCAATATATTTACAAAGTAGAAAGAAGTAAAATTGTATATCATTGAATTCAAATCAAATCAAATGTATATTTAAAGATTATGTGATAAGAAACCAAACCCTATTCAATATCCTATTTTCGAGTATATAAACAATAATAATCATGTCATATGTTTTGTTTGAATTCTGCTTATAATTTTATATTGAAAGGAACGTATAATTAAAGCACTACAATTTAATTTTTTTGTGCAGAGATGTTTTAAAAAACAAATGCAGTAATTCAAAATAATTATAAGAATTAAATAATTCAAAAGTATTAACAAGAAAGAATTCAATGGCCATTTAATACGCATATATAAGCATTTCAGAAGCTGTTATAAAACTTACATGAGAAATGAAAATAATACATTTCGGATTTCTACTAAACTAAATTGATAACTTATAAAGAATCTTTAATAGCATGCAAAATATTTTTTTTAAAAAAAATTGTGTTTTCCATACTACTCTTGAAGTTCATCAAATATAGATAATTTATTGGAACCTTAGTGCAGTTTATATTGCACAATTTTTTTTTTATATATCTCACAATTCTGATCAAAGTAATAATTCTATTAGTGAATTGAGTGCCATTTGTATTTATAGTTTTTAACAAGAAAAATATAATAAAAAATGTTTCTAATATAACTTCTTTCTTCTAACCGTTATTTTACACTTTATAAAAGTCTTTAAATTGGTATTTTTACTGAAATATGTCCAAAATATCAGACTTATAAGAAAATTCTTCTAAACTTAGTAATCGCAGATTTTTTCGGGAAAAGAAAAAAATTACATTTAATTTTGTTAATATTTTAGTACAATACCCAATTAATTACATCCGGAATTGATAAGGTAAATTTACTTATTTTAGTAAGTATATTTGCTTCATGTTGAGATAAAAATGAAAAAAAATTTATACCAGTAACCAAACTATGTTATTTATAAATTTTTATTATCATTTTGAATGACCATTTTCTCTTACAATACATAATTTATTTTTATCGTGAATGCGGTGTGCTAGTATTTCAAAATCTGAATTTCGTTTAAAAAAAAAATCAATATTCTGATAGAGTACTACTGAAATACTATAGTAAGGGTGTAGATTTAACCTATTCCTCATCTTATGAAGTAATTGGGTAAAATTGCCAAATTTACGTGCTAGCAGCTATTACTGCAAATAGTTGCCCAAATCACTCAAAACTCTTCGGCAATTTTTCTACATCTACAATCATTGCAAAACATTAAAAAAAAGTAGAAGAAATAAATGCTTTTTTTAGAAGTTTTAAACTCAATTGAAGACTCAATTCTCTTTTTTTTTTCAGAGAACAACATTGTTATAAAATATGGTTTATTGAAAGTATATCCTCGCGTGTGTATGTTTTTTTGTTGTTGTTTTATTTTAATGAAACTCGTGGGAGAATATAGTTTGATGCCTACTTGTTTCTTTAATATGAACCACCCAGGTTACTAAAATAAATTTATTTCAGTTCACAATTGCTTAAAAATTTAATTTTTAAAAAAAAAAAAATTTTAAACATATTTTTTATAAATTTTGGTATTTTGCTTTCAGTTTCACCTTTAACCGAATAATTTTCTAGATTTGCTTGAGTTTTTTTCAACTAGTTTCAGTCCATTCATTACTTATTATTTTCTTCCTATGAGTTATTTAGGTAAAACATTTCGTCAATTAACTCTACATTGCCCAAAGAAGTCATTTTGACTGCTTTTTAATTTCAATTAGAAAAATCAATTTTGTTTATAATGACACAATTTCTTAGAATTTCTTAGAATATATTTTTTTTAAAGTGAAGTCAATTTTTTTATTGTTAATATTTACTAATAACTTGTTATATATATATGACTGTAAATAATATAAAAAATATTAAACATTAGTTTTGAACAAATTTCTTTACATAGTTATTCTTTCACACTGCAGTCCTTTTGACTGATTTTGGGCAATATAGGTATATACTAAGCTTCAGTCTTTCTAGTATTAATAAAGGTAACCTATATAAAATCAAAAAAAGGAAAAAAAACATATTCTCCCCTTTACTACGCTTTCATGATAATTGCTATTTCAAAAAGAATTTTTTTGACTTAATGAATGTTAAAGAATAACTATAGATAACTATTAGTTAAAGTTTAGTAAAAGCTTATTTAATTTTGAACACTTCTGATTAACCATTTTGCTAGTAAAAATCCTGCATCGTGCAGATATAAACTTAACGTTTTGAATTCCATCAAAACTATCTGATATTTTCCCAACTCTTTATAATTATTTAATATATTAGAAATAGAAGATTTTTTATATAATTTTTATTTTTTACAATGAATAACATTTTTAATTCTTAGAACATAAATTGTTAGTTAAAATTTTTTTGTAAGGAGATCTACATATAGTTTTTAATAGTATTTCTTCTGAATTTTATGTACTACATTTTTGTTCCTTTACATTATTCTGTTCAATTGCCTCTTAATTATTCATAACATTCTTAAAAAATCAATACATCATTTTTTATCTTAAGGTAGACGCCAACGATTTCAGATATTCTTTTCCTTCTCTTTAGTACATTTCATACACTAAAATTTGATTAACACTAGATTGTCCAAAGAAGTCATTTTGACTGCTTTTTAATTTCAATCAGGAAAAACAGTTACGTATATAATGACACAATTTCTTAGAAATTTTTTGAATTTATTTTTTTCCAAGTGAAGTAAATTTTTTTTACTGTTAATATTTACTGATAACTTGTTATACACTGTAAATAATATAAAAATATTAAAGATTAATTTTAAATAAATTTCTTTACGCATTAGTTATTCTTTCACAATGCAGTCCTTTTGACTGCTTTTGGGCAATATAGGTATAGACTAAGTTTCAGTCTTTCTAGTGTTTAAAGGTAATCTATATTTAATTACAAAAGTGAAAAAAAAAACATATTCTCCCCTTTACTAAATGACATATTGGAGATCCGTGTATTTCTGTTCATCCCTTCCGCACACTTTTTTTCTCTGTATAATAAAAACATCGCTTCTTTGTTAGTAAAACGAACTACATGCAATGTTCTAAGCTATTTCCCCTTCAAAACAAAGCACATTCTTACACTAGAGACACCGTCCCCCAGCGTTGGCGATCAATACACGATATACCATTGGGGAAGGGGAAATTGGCAGAAAAAGAAATGCTTTCCCTTAAAAATTCAGGGCTTTCGTCCAAAACTTGCATAATGAGGTACTCTACTGCCTTCTATACTTCTATATTCTGATGGACATTTTTTAAGCAGCACACAAGAAGCACCGCATTAGAATAAAACGACGCCCCGCTATTTGCATGCACCGAACCAACCCTCTAACACAAGCCCCGCCTTCATCCTGGACTTCCGCATTGATCCCTAACTTCCGGGGGGGAGGGGAGTACTAGGGCTCTGCAAGAATTGTTTGGCCTTTCCCCTGGCGGCCATACGCACAACTAGCAACGATTCTCCTTCGCTCCCGGAAGTGTGGTCGCGGCCCCGGAACCCGACCCCCGAAGAAGACGGCGTGGGAAAGGGTTGACATCCCTGACCCCGACTTTTCGTCTTGGAGTTTAAAACTTTCTCAAAACGGGAGGGGTATCCTTTTGAGACTTTCTTTTCAGTTCCTGATTCACCTGACGAAGATCACGATTTACTGTTTCCCGTTCTTTGCAAAAGTGCGGCGAATAGCTGTAAGGGCTTGCTTATATTGAGTGAAAGAATTAGTTGAATGTAAAAAAGAACAATTCATTGGCAACATACCCTTTTTGATAAAACACTCTTAGATAAAATTTAGGGAAGGGAGATCGCGCGTAATCGTTACCAGAATTAAAACTATTACAATTTTTACTACTATAGAAAATATATAAAATTTTACAGTAAATTTCAGGCAAGACTTTTGTTCATGTGAATGTCTTCCCATTCGATGTCTCTGAAAATGGAGTTGTAAGTACAGGAAAACTCTTGAATCTTATTATTTTTATAGAAATCTTTAAGTGTTTACCATTTCAAAGAGTACTAATAAATCAACTATTCCTAAATTTAACATTCCTATAAAAACTCTCCAAGTTCTTACACTTTTTCCAGTTCCCAGTACATTTCTTCTCGGAAATATATATAACTTTGCCTAAGCTGAGAAATTCACTCTTGGGATCTTAAGATTCGATTTATTTAACGATTCCTTCTTTGTTTAGAAAGAATGAAGTTAGGATTTAAATTGTTTAATTTCAATTTGTTTAAATTAAAACAATCGATTAAATCTAATACATCACTGATTATAAAACTTACAAGAAGTTCAAATAGTATATTATTCATGATGCAAATAATTTGACAAAATTCTATTCAGTTAGTCAGAGACAGTTAACACTATTAATGATTGGTTTTCTCAAAAAAGTAAATACATATATAGCCTATAACGTTGAATATAAAATGAGTTTATTAAAGTATAACATGATTCTGAGATTTGCGTATGAAATATTATTACTAATATTTCATACGCATTTCTTACGTTTTAAAGCTACGGGATAACTTTCTGGGGAAAGTTCTAATACTAGAATATTTTTTGAGGGAAATGAATGTGTTAACATACACTAAAAAATCATGTATTGCACATTTCATCAAATTTCCAGCATTTTAAGAATTTGTTAAAAATTTTAGAAGCTCACTTTTTAAGAAATCAGTACTATATTTAAAAATCAGTACTTCTCATTAAAATATTTTTGACAACATTAAAGCCATGTATACAATGAAGATAACAGCATAAACAGTTCAAAAATGGTTTACAAGAAACTGATACATGTTATAAAATACGTAAAAGTTAAGTAATATTATGAGTGGATTGTATTTCTTATACTAAAAATTATTTTTTTGTATTATTGATATTTTTTAAATATGCTTACACATTATTTTAAATTTCTCACTAGGAAAAAAAATGGATGTAGACAGTCAGGATGGAATCAGAACATTCGAACTATATATGAATACAATCTAAATGAACTCTTAAAGAAAAAATATATTAAATATGACAGCATAAATGTATTTGATGAATAAGATATCCCAAAGGCGTAAATATCAGAAAATAATTTGAATGCAAGTATTTGAAAATTAAATATAATTTGAAAATAAAGTAACGCTTGAAAAATATACACTTATTTGTAAAGAACTAATCATACAACAAATAATTCTAAGCTGAAAATCTCATAATTAAAAAAATAACACTATAGCCCTATAAATACTAAATAAAAAAATGTAAAAAAAAAAAGTCCAGATAATTTATGAAACAAAATCTGATGAAAATATATATGTAAGACTAATTGAATAGTTTAAAGCATTAATTAAATGACTTTAAAAGGCAGATTATTAACACTAGAAAGACTGAAACTTAATATATACCTATATTGCCCAAAAGCAGTCAAAAGGATTGCATTGTGAAAGAATAACTGATGTGTAAAGAAATTTGTTTAAAATTAATTTTTAACATTTTTTATTTTATTTACAATCATATAACAAGCTATTAGTAAATATTAACAATAAAAAAAAATTTCTTAACTTGAAAAAAATATATATTCTAAAAAATTCTAAGAAATTGTGTCCTTCTATACGTAATTTTTTTTCTAATTGAAATTAAAAAGCAGTCAAAATGACTTCCTTGGGCAATCTAGTGTTAATATGTTGTATTCCTGCAAGTCCTTAAAGACCATCAGGTTTAAACTAAGTCTATGACATTGAGCACTCGAAGAAAATCCAGAATCGTTAACGGATTGGAAACAAGATCTTGTTTGGACAGCCTTAAGCAATTGAACATTAAATCAAGGATACTTGTTGTAACAATGTAATGTCTACCGTTTTGAATGATAGATGTTCACTCAAAACGTTCTCATGTAATTTTTAAGAACAAATATATTAGTTTTGTTAAAAATAAAACATTATTTACAGAATAATGTTAAGAAGTTTGAGAATATCGGCACCAACTATTATTTACTTCATGATTGCTTCTTGAAAAATAGAAGCATGATTAATGTTTAAAAAGTTATCTTTGTAATTTACCACGAAACTTATCTTTTCAACATATGACCCAAAAATGAAATTATACTTTTGCGTTACAAAAATTATTAGAAGTTAAAAATATTCTTATTATTAAAATTATAACTATTAAAATTTTTGTGAGTTATGTAAACTTTATGAAAGATATCTACTCATTTTCTTTTGTAATTTTTAATTTTTTTCCAACACAAACTAAAAAAATGTTTTGGTGGATATTAAAAATAATTAAGAAATAATTTTAATAGCAAATAAATAAATCAGAAATATTTTTTCAGTCAATTTTGAAAAGAGAAAGTAGGTCACCCATGTTGAACGCTTTGAATGTGCTCCCCAATCCTTTCCTCCCTTCCTGAAAAATAAACCAGCAGCTGAAAAAGTCTTTATTTGATAAAAAATTTAGTAACTTCTCTGCAAATGCGCAGCTGGGGCACAAAATATTAAATGTGCAGAATTTAATTGGGGGAAACAGATGAAATGTGTAATATGAGACAACTAAGCGTTGAGTAAGTATTTTTTGTTCACTTTTGTAATGTAATGTAATAACAGTTTAAGCAAAAATCGTAAATACTTTTGCGCTGAAATTTCTGCTTATTTAAATTTGAAAAAAAAAATAAAATATAAAGCTAATATGTCACTACTTTAATGACTATGCAAAAAATTTACCTATAAACAGCTGAACACTCAAAATTATATGTTTGTAAATCCATTCAAGGCTTTTGTAATTGATTAACGACTCGCATGGTGACCTACATACCTTTGGTTTCAAACTCAAATTATAGATTTGCATTTTAGAGGAATATTGTACAATTTTTATTTCTTCAATCTTTTAGATGAACAATTAGATGCCCCCAAATTTTATTTTTGTAGTTTTAATTATGCGATGCTTTTAAACGAAAATTTTCAATCTAATTCTTCTTTAATTTAAAATAAATGGTCTTAAAAACTAATAAAATATCAACTAGTATAATATAGCATAAATTGACGGAATTTGATAACTGGTTATGGTATGTTGAAAAATGTAAGAAATATATCCAAAAAAATTACTTTCCTTTATCAAGAAAAAAAATGAAGTTATTAGATCCTAAAATAATTTTAATTTTATAACCTATAGACTGAACTAGTCAGTTTTACCTTCAAGTTTCATTAAATTAGAAACCTATTTTATTTTGAATTTTATCTTTTTATGAAATAAATGCTTTTTGATTTTGATATTTTGTTCAAAGGTTCATGCTGTTTCAAAATTACTTTAATTCCTCTAGATCTAATCAGTGTGGATATTGAGTAGGTTTCTTAAGTTGTAGTATACGCATTTGATTAAAATATATAACATTTTCTGATGTAATTGAAATAAAATTAAGTTTTGTATTTTCTTAAGACAATATCTATCGTGTATAGTAAAAATATTTAAGGAAAATTATTCCCTCATATATATACATTAGATCTACATTAGAGTTTCACGAGAGGTACTTGCTTTATTATAGTTGAATAACTGAATAAAAAAATACTTACGAACAATGCATCTCTTAAGAAATGCTTCATAGTTTAATGTGACAGATCATTATTATGTTTTAATATGAAAATGAGTGAAGTTATTAGATCTTAAAATAATTTTAGTTTTGCAACCTGTAGACTAGACTAGTCAAGATCATTTTCAAGTTTAGCGTAATTAAAAAAATATCTCTCTTTGAAATAAATGTTTTTCAAATTTGATATTTTGTTCAAAGGTTAGTGTTTTGTTTTGAAATTACTTTAATTCCGCACATTCTAACCAGTGTGATAATTTAATCAGTTTTTCATGCTTTAGCATATGCTTTTGGTTAAAATATGCAACATTTCGTGATAAAATGGATTGAAATAAAATAAAATTTTGAATTTTCTTAAGACAATAATCTATCACAGTCATTCTCAACCAATATGTCGCAGGACTTTTGTGTGCCGCCAAAATCTTGAAGTGTGCTGGCAATTTTTAAAAAAAAATATTAATGATACTCTGAGGGAAAAAAATAAAATCCTAAGCCGAATCATTCAACTGTTTTATAGAAATAAACTAAGAATGTTATTCGTGGTATATTTAACTTATTCTTTCGTGGATACATGGAAGTGTATCACAGGTAAGTAAAATTCTTATAAACTTATTTTATTGTTAGTGTGCAGCCCAATTTTGAAATTGTTAAAAGTGTACTGCAACAGAAAAAAGGTTGAGAATTACTAATCTATCTCGTATAATTTATTGATAGTAAATATATATATATATATATATATATTATATATATATATATATTAGATGTTCTATTTCAATTGAAATAACTGAATGAAAAAGTACTTAGAAACACTGCATTCATAAAAGATACTCGATTGCTCGATTGGACTACTTTCTATTAAAAAGAAAATGAACTGTTAGTTTTGTAATCAATAGACATAACTAGTCAATCTCACTTTCACACTCAAACTTACTTAATCAAGAAGATATCTCACTTTTTGAATTTCATCTTTTTTATGAAATGAATGTTATTCAAATCTGATGTGTTCAAAGGTTAGTGTTGTTTCGAGATTACATTAATTCCTCTGATTCTGACCAGTGAGGGGATTCAGTCAGTTTTCTTAAGCTCTAGTATAAGCTTTTGATTAAAATTTAGTATAATATCTCTCTCTCTCTATATATATAATCAATATATCGTATGTCTTAAAAAATAAGCATAACGTCAGTTGCAATGATAACTATCTTTATCATAAATTAATTTCGGAATTTCGTATACTTGGTTAGCAACCGTTTAATAATATAAGAATTACACCCAAAAGTGATAGATCATTACATTCTAACAAAAAAAAAAAAACACCCAAAGTTATTAGATCCTGAAATAATTTTGGTTTTGTAACCTATAGACTTAACTAGTCAATCTCACCTTCAAATCGCTTAATCAAAAACAAATCTCACTTTGAATTCATTTTTTTTGTGAAGTGAATGTTATTCACATCTGATGTTTTGTTTAAAGGTTAGTGTGATTTCAAAATTACTTTACTTCCTCTAAATCTAACCAGTGTGGTTAGATTTACTTTAGAAGCGCATACAACAGTTTTTTTTAAACTGTAGTATCTGCTTTTGATTAAAACATATTAAATTTTCTGATGTAATAAACTGAAATATATAAAATAAAGTTTTGAATTTTCTTAGGACAATATCTTCGTGTATAATTTATTAATACTAAAACATTTATGGAAAATTATATATATATATATATATATATATATATAAGATCTGTTTTAGCAGTTTCATGAGAGGTACTTGTTTTATTTCAGTTGAATAACCAAATGAAAAAGTACTTACAAACACTGCATCTTAAGAGATGCTCGAACATATATTTAATAGCTTTTGCTCTTCCTCCACTCTAAAACTGCGTTAATCGGGGCAATAAAAGCTTATCAATGTTTGCTTCTTACTCATTATGGGAAGAATTTTAAAGAAAATATTACTTTCCCTGATATGCTAAAGAATACACCCCCTCATCACGTTTCATTAATCAGGAAGGAAGATAAGGCTGAGAGGTAGTTGAAAATTGGTCGGGGCTTAGAAAAAGAGTGTTTCTCCGTCGATCATTAAAAAGTCGCGCAATTTAATGGGAAATAGTTATCAGAATAAAAATAAATTAATAACAAATTTGAATGTTTTTCAATTTATTTAATAAATTTTTTTTATTCAGAAACGAAAAAAAAAATGTCATTTTATAACAAAATCTGTTAATATAACAAAAGCCGTTAAATAAGCTAAAATGAAATAACATAGCTTTTCAGAATAATTTGTAGTTTATGGTTTTGATGCTTAATATTTGATTAAGAAAATAAACAATGCGTATATATACTTCGTTGATGTAATTTTCTAAATACATAAAATATTTAGGCTTGATGTATCTATTTAAGAATTAAAAATTTGTTAATTATATTATTTTTCAGGAATGGTGAACTTTATATAAGTGACATAAGAAAAGTCTTACAGTTGATATTGATTTTTATTTTAATAAATATATTTGGTAAAATTTAAATGCAATACGTGATGATATGGTGTAAATGTAATTGATGGAGAATATTTATAACTTAACTCCTTTAAAAAGACTCAAAGTTTAGAACTAACTTGCTAAAAAATGATTCAGAAAACCAAGCTTCTGCTGCTTTTTAAAAACTTAAATGAAATACTCTTATATATTTATATAGAAATCTACCTCTACCCCCCCCCCCCCTTGCCTGTTTTCAATTATTTATCAATCGGAAAACAACTAATCGTATCAATAAATAATTTTTTAAAAATTACTTGGGAAATCCAACCTTCATATTGTACAAATTATACAACTGTTCATTCTCACTGCTCAAATTATAAAACATGACATATTATAAACTATAGGTTGATCTTTAGTACTTGTATAAAAACACGGACTATACTCTTGATCTTGGATTTTATTTTGAATTTCATACAAACTTTTATATTTTTCTGCATATGTATTTTTATTCACAATTGGCTATAAAATTTACAATACATCGTCTCGTTTAACTAACTGGTTTTGCACTTTAATGCAAAGCCTTACCATGATCATAAATGTAAATTTGTTCAAACTGTGGTTATGTATAAATAAATCTACAATAGCATCGAAAAAAACTTTTCTTATATAGAGATTTTAATCTTTCTGCAAAATATATACATACGTGAAAATAATCAAATAAAAAGCTTTTCTATTGTAAATTCGTATAAAATGATATAATCATGTCTGTTTACTACGAATATAATGTTTCTTAGAGTAAAAACACTTAGAATCGAAATTTCTTCGGGAGTTTTTCTTTAAAAGGAGAAAAATTCTAAAAACTCTCACATTATTAAAGTATTGATTGAATTGTTAGTATTTTCAATGCGAGAAAAACATTTATAACACAGTAAAATAACACGGAAGTAGGGGATTTCCAACTCTTACCAACAGTAAAAAATATCTGCAATCCGTTGGTGAGAGATAAAAAAATATTGAAAGCATAAAATAAAAGTTTCACTTTGAAAACAAACTGTTAAGCAAATTTTGCTTCATATCACTTCACAATTTAGAGAAATCAGTTGTTAGCTTAACAAGAACAAATGATATAAATAAATGCTAAAATTTTCTTTCATTCAACACTACACAACTGGACCTTGAAGATCTCAAAAGAAAAAATATTGCATAAAATTTATTTTTGGTCTCACCTTTTTTTCTGAGTTGTAAACTTACAAAGTAACTTTTTCCTAGTCGAAAAAAATAGAAACAAACCGAAGAAAAATAAATAGGCTTGGATCTTTGCTTATTAATGGATTAGAAAAGAAAGAGTTGTACAGGAAATCACTGTAAATATTTAATGCCTTAAGGTGACATTTTACAGTTTATTCTGTCTTTTAACTGCAGTTTTTATAAGAAACTTACATTAAAGTAAAAAACATTCTTATTAAAATTCTGGATAGTTTGAAATAAAAGAGGGAAACTAAAACAGGTGATATTTTTTATCATCAATACCTTAAAAACTCGAAAATTGTATTTTATTACTAATATAATTCAAACTTATAACTTATTCGTTAAAGTTGTAAGAATCCAATTCTAAAATAAATTTTGAATGTGTGATGCAATATGTATATTTTTGTAGAATTTTGTTTGCAACTATAGTTTCGTATATCGATTCATAAATCGAAGTTTTTCATAGCTATAAACAAAAATACTTGAAAATTTTTTCACTCCTATTTACAAATTAAGCTTCCTTTAAAATTCAACTATATTTTACTTATGAAATTTAAAAAGCTGTTTAAAAAACGCACAGTAAATTATTTTATGCTTAACATTATTTAGATTCCTGTATTTCAAGAATATTATCAAATTACTCAAGTATGAAAATCTAGAATTAAAGAGGAGCAATTTTATGTCACAGATAAGAACAAAATGATAGGGCTGAAAAACAAATAACGATTATGTCATGCAAAAATTGAATGAAATATATTCTCGTAATATAAGTTCTTTCTTCAGCATCAAAAATAGCAAAACAAAAGATAGAGGTAAAATTAACTTGGGGTTTAAAAGTTTTGAATTTATAAGATATTCCGTCTGCGATTTCTTAAAAATATTCCTAAAACAGCTCCATAAAACAGAGATCCTCAGAAAGTAAGCTGCTGAAGGAATTTGCATCGTTGGGTATTTTTTTCTTACAAAAAATTAAACAAACGTAAAAATAAGTTTAAAGAAAAGCTGTATGTAATCATGTTGTTCGTTACAATTACAATTATAATCTAATACAATACATTTAAACTTTGTTAATTCTAAAAATAGCTCACATAAGCAAATTTTAAAGTGAGGAAAGAATTTTTAATTTTTTAGAGTGATATTTTGTCGATTTTCTAAAAAATTGTTAGAGTTATAAAGTTAAAATTCATTAATGAAAAAAACGACCCCAAACTATCAGCAAGGAAGAAAAAGATCCTTATATGGTGCTTTCATTTCAGAAATAATAGCGAATAAAAATCTTAAAATGGCAAATAAATTGAACTCCAATTAAAATTGCAATACAACGCATATTCATTTGATCGTGAAACTAGTTCAAGTAAGCATATAAATATTACTGTTACTTAGAAAAAAACAGCACTTATAACATCTTTTTCCCTCACATGGAGCATATATTCTGCTAAAATCTTTTCGGAATATTTAAAACTGATGACAGATATATTTAATTAAATGATCATAATATAAAATATCAGCTTACTATATTATACAATAGAAAATACAAAGAATTATTTAAAAAAAAAAGTTGAAATATTCAGTAAAGCAATTATGACTATGTATTACCTCTTTAGTTGAAAAAAGAGTTATTTAAGTGAAATCATATATTTATCCAGCATTTAATCTTTCTTCGGATAAAAAGGAAACAAATTTTACTTACAAAATATTAATTGAATGCAACTTTTTAAGCTAATATAACATAAAAAACATATTCCTTCAAAATACTTAAAAAACGATAGAGAAGGTAAGTATTAAAGATCATTCCCGCATTTTATTTTATTGTCTTGTGGTGTTTGAAACAGCGTTTCGTAAATGAAAACCTAAAGCAATATATGGACTTATAAAAACATGAGAAGAAAAATGGGGAATTTGTAAAACAAAATTTCTTAAAATGTTAAGTATATTTTTAAAATTAGATAAATATCACGAGGTAAAGCATGGTTTAGCATAAGACGTTGAAAATTATCATAAAGCATTTACATTTGTAGGTGATTTAATGTATTTATAATATTTTGTTTTAAATTTATATCAAAACTGAGCAAATATGTGTTCAATACTTTTAAATATTTTTCTGTTTCTTTTCATTTTAATTTAACTTAATTACTATTACAATTACTTTCAATCAAGTAAATTCAGAAAAAATTAGAAACAATGCATATATAAATGATGTAATTCCAAAAAAATCTAATGAATTATTTTTGTTCATTGGCTATTTCATGTGAATGCGATAGAAATTGGGTACTAACGTTGCAAGCCTCTTTAATATAAAATTAATTGAAAATTAAATAAAAATTTCGGTACAATATTTTTTTAAGTCCATTGTCAGTCTTGCAGTGATAAGCTTTTATATAGTCTTGCATTGTCACGTTTATTACAATTCTTATATAAGAAGCTACTACATTGAGACTAAATACTTTGAAATGAAATCATTCAAGTAATGTCTTGTAATTGAATAAAATTTAGTTAGTTTAATGAAAATTCATTTATAATTCCGAAATTTGAGAGCAAATCCTGGAAATCGTTTTCCTCAATGCAACAATATCATTAAATACTCTAACACTGAATAATTAAAGCACGAACTCTTAATTGGAAACTGGATTGTGGGAAACATGAAATAAGGAAACACAGTTTTAATATAAATAAATTGGGAAATGTTTAATCTTATTTGTATGCATCAAAAATTAAAAGAAACTATTTTCATTTTAATCCATGAATGTCATTTAAAATGCAAGTATAGTTTTTTTTTTAAAGTGTTACACGAAAGAACTATTCACAAACGTAAGAAACTATTTTAATTCCCCTTGCTCATACATTATCATTACCAAGATGCTCATTTTCTTACGCAATAATTTTGATTAATTCCTTTTTAAAAATGCACACATTTTAGTATTTTAAAGCAAACCCGTATTGTTTTTCAATAGTTTTGTAATATGTTTTACTTGTTTACGAAGCGATGAAGATTATTTTTGCTATTGCGTTCAAAAGCCATTATAAGACATCAATGACTAATGAAAACAAAGTTTTCCCTTTGATTTATGGCATTAATTACTTCAGTTTAATTTTGAAATAAGCTTCCAAAACTTACTAAAATCTCTCTCTCTCTCTCTCTCGCCTCACACTATAAGTAGTTGGCATCCAGCAAAAATTTGTTTTTTTGATAAAGAAACCATATTCTGCTGTATTTCTAAAAAGATGTTAATGTATCACAGACATAATCAAAATATTTAAAAAAAACAAAGTCGTCAGTTATTCAAGTTTTCTTAATTATATGTTCAAATGACTTACTTTAACATTTGAATTGGTAAATTCTGATAGTATTTAGAACCTGTCAGGGAAAAAAATCTTAACTCGTCTGAATATTTTGCAAAAAAACTTAGAAAACAGCATTAAGAAACCACTAATTTTTATATTCTTATTTTTATAATTCTTAAAACATCTTCATTATTTAGACAAACAAAAACATTAACAAACAAACATTGATTAAACAACTATTTTTTATTCACTCTTTATTTGGAAAAAAAAACCCTTATTTAATCGGAAAAAACTATTAATGTTTCTCTCTGATTGCGAAGACCGAAACACTTAATTAATTTTCTTTATTCTCCATTTTTGAAAGATAAAAAAAGATAGAGCAGGTAGAGACTTAATGTAGTTTTATATCTAACTATTTTAATTCTCAGCAAAACGCAAGATTTCTGAAGGTCATTTCAAGAACAAACGAAATACAAATAAGAGAAGATTAAAAGATATGAAATGAGTTCAAAAAGAAATATTTATTTTAAGTAATGTTATGTACACTGTGTAATCCAAGGCTAAAGGTAAAAAATTACATACAGAAAATATTAATCACTGTCTTTATCTTTCTGTTAAAATTTAACATCAAGGATAAGTATTAAGAAGCAAGCATAAATTATTCTTCCATCTTTCTGTTTCTATATTTTTCTGCATCTCTAAGATATTGAGAGAGAGGAAAACTTATATGAAAATTATATATCAAAACTTAAATTTGTATCAAAACTGATATTAAAAATATAAATTCCTAAATACAAATAAAAATTGAAATTTTTTAAAAAAAAGATGAATTATAAATTGATTATTTTGAAAATCACAGGTTTGATGTAGTAACATTTATGATTCAAGTTCACCTATTAGAATCAGATTTCTGTGAAAAAGTTTTTATTACTTATATTAGAATAACTTAAAACTCTCAGTTTTTTTCTTAAACTTTAATATTTTTCTCATCCATGCATAAATAGGGATAGTGTATGAGTAATAATTATATGTAGTCATAGAAGGGGGGGGGATGTTCTTGATGTTATAAACTTTTCAGTGGCCATGAAAAGATTTAAAGTACGAACTTCTATATTTAATTATCTATACCTATTTCCATACCATAATTACAGGTATGTAATTTTTCTTCATTGTTATTTAAAAAAATAGGTTTTTACGCCATCAATATTTCCAAAAAATGTTACACTACACATTAATATTTTTACTTTGAAATTTTCTTATACAAACGTAATCAAACCTATCAAATCGTAACATTTTTATTTTCACATTAGTTCTTCGCAAGCAACAATTCTATTTTCAAATGTCACTAGCTCAACAGTATGCGATGCAAAATTTAGCAGGAACTTAAATAATTTTCTTTAGGGACTCCTATTTGGATATTTTATCTGAATGTCCTTAACTTCAAAAATATTTGTACTACTTCTAAGGTATATGAGCATTTAAATATTACAGACAATAACGAAAAGCACTGTCAATTTATTTTGATTTAAGGAGAGCTATAATATATTACCAGGTAAGAAAATTTCAAAAATATTTGTGTACTAATTTACTGGCTCTTTTATAATATGGAATAATGGAAACGGGTTAGCATTAAGTACTATTATTACACTTTTACATGAAGAATAAATAGCGCATGTTTCTCATTTTAGCATAAATTTAACTATACAGAATGCATCTAAATTATTCATTGCCTTCACTGGTTTATTCTTAAATCAAATTTAAACTATCTTTCTCTGAAAACGTTGCTTTACCCACTCTCTATCTCAATGGTAGCAATGGCATAAATATCACCCCTTTGCTCCAGAGAGGGTTGAAAAGTACCAAGGGGTCCCGTTGTGGAGCTTTCGAATGTAGGTTAAAAAGGGGAAGTGGATGACGGAAGACTGCATACAGATTTGTTACCACGGTCGCTGAGGTTACATTGCAAGCATTTTGCCGGATATTCCTCCAACTATTAAATGATGCCGGATATTATTATTGTCCTACATAATTTGACAGTAGAAAAATCAACTCTAAAACGAAGGTAAAAAAAAGTGCATTAACTTATGTTCCAAGGATATATTTTCTGTAGACTAAATTTAAGTTTAATATTATTTTGCTCGTCATGCTTAGCTTTAAGTATTAAATTGAAATGTAATGAAAATATGATGTCATAAATCGAAATTAAATCCACATATTTGGACCGTAAAAGCATAAAATCTATTCTATATTGTTAACAAATGGATCTTTGTTATTAACCATGGAAAGGAAGAAAAAGATTTCCTTTTGTATTTGTAGACTCGAATATAAATATGAAATCAAATAAAAATAAAATATAGAAAGAGAGATGCGAATAATTTTGACATCAGAAAAACACATGTCAAAAACTTTATCCACTTCATGAAAATCTTTTGTGGTTGGAGAGCAGAATATATTACTACTAAAAATGTCTAAATAGAGCTTATTTTAGTTATTGGAAAATTTAATATTAGTTAAAAAGACAGGCAAAAAAAAAAATGATTTACAGACTATAAATGTAAAATCAACATTTTTTTCACTTAGTTACCTAAAAGAATTACACCGATTGATTTACAACTTTTGATAAAATTATTACGATAAATAATATACGTGTCCTCAAAGCTTTTATTGTAAAAGAAATGAGCTTTTTGAGATGTTAAAAATGACACCCAAAATCCAGCAAATGCAAACATACATTTTACTTAAGGAAAACTGTTATCAATTGTTTCAAATAAAAACAATGAAAAAAGTCAGTTTTATTGATTTAAAAAAAGAGCTTTTCAGTTATTTCTAAACACAAAACATGTCAAAAACATTTATTAGAAAGAGAAAAATATGAAATTCTAAGTTAAAATAAATTTCTTAAAACCTGTACTCATAAGAAAATTTAAATAAATGTTCTTATATAAAATACAATCATAATTTTTCAGGAAACAAAAAATAACGCTAGGGAATAAAAATTTTTAAAAAAACTTATTTATTTTTTGGCAAGAATTCTTCCAAGGTTTTATTTGATGTTCAAATTAATTTTTAATTATTATAAAACCTGTTTTAAATTTGAAAATCAATGCATCATGAAGAAAATAAGTCATTAAAATTGTATTTGCCTTATTAACATGTTGGAGAAAATACAAAAAATGAAACTTATTTTATTAATCGTATCATCGTATTTTTTATCTAATAAACGAAATTTTACTATGCTGAAATTAATAATAATTTATCAAATTGTAAGGATATACTTTAATTGTAATATATCAAATTATATTTCTTGCTTCAGAGTTAAGCCAAAAAAAAAAAAAAAAGAAAGAAAGAAAGAAAGAAAGAAACCATTTTCTATAAATAAAAAAAATTCTTAGTACTTTTTAAGAGATTGAATTTAAATATTCATACTTAATTCTGTATATCTTTTCATGTGGATTTTACTCGGCTTTTGGAAATGAAATTCATGCATTAAATATATCTCCTTAACAGAAGTTGACACATATCATTTGAGATGCCGAATAGAACCTAATAATCTTCAAAAATTAAATTTCTTTTTCACGTTTACTAATTTTATTAATTACCACTGCTTTTTTCATATTGGTAGTCCATGAATAAAATATTTTGTATGATAAAAAAAATCTCATATTGATAAACTACATGACATATATTCAATAATAGCTATTGAAAAATTGCTTTGATAATTTATAAGATTTCTGGAATCACCCTTCTTTTAATGCTAAGCGATTGAACATCTCTATTCAACTACAGTAATGTATCATCTTATTATTCTATTTAAAATCTTAAAGAAGCATTTCTGATCTCTAATGGAAGATTTCAAAAATCAAATTTCTTATTCAAATTAAACGAATACAAACGCATATATAACAATTTTAATCAAAAGACTTCCACATTGGGAAAAAATTTGATTATTTATTTATTCTTTCAATACATGTTTAGTAAGATTTTGAAGCATAGGAAAAACAACATGTCATAATACGATACTCGAGCAATCAAGTTAGCCACACTTTATAATAAATATAATCTGAGTATAACTATAGTAAAATGAGCTGCAATTAGAAAGTTTCCAACTCTGAAAATATTTGAATTTGCATTACTTAAATTTCACTAATTAGAGCTTAATGATGTAAACGGAGAAATTTAAGTACGTAAATTACTCTTAAAGATGCAGAGTTTCCTGCATGTTATTCATTATTATACAGTGGCTTAGTATGTATGTATGAAACTCTAGAACCTTACCCACCTTTAGTCACGTTGACCATTGTCCTTAAAATGCTTACTATGTTAAATTTTCGGATATTGGATTCATGGGTTATTTGTTCAGTTTATTACTGGATGAAATTAATTGCTTTGGGTTTATGAATCGTTATTATGCTCTCTGTCTATTTTCCCCGCCTACGTAATGCTCTAAGAATATCGCAATATTTTCGAAGTAATTTCTTACATGTATGAATATTTTCCATCCCTTAAGCTTTCTTATAGTTATAAAATAATCATATTCTATTATGAATACTAATGAACTATTTTTTGCTTTATTATTTTACTATGTACACTAGTGCTTCTAAAACTTTCAATATTTGTGATCCAATATTCAATCATAATTTTCATCACTCCTCCCTCCCTCCATACAACAACACAATGCATTGAATTTAATAATACTATACTTTGACACTAAAGCTACAATACGACTTAAATCTCTTTAGTTCCGGTATAGTAACGATGTATATAAACGTCTCGCTCGGCCAAAGTGTTGTATCAGACGTATATAAACGTTTTTTCGAAGTACAATCTTCTCTGTACTCTGCTATCCATAAAACTATTCCGAAGGCTTTGGAATGCAATAAAAGGACCTTGATAGTATTGGCGAAGGATGTACTTATTTTGAGAAGGTTTTACTTATTTATTCCTTTTCATCCCCCAAAACATCTCATACGTGTGCCTTCGTGGAAAACGAGGGCATTGGGGAGTGAATAGTGTAAATTTTAATCGGGAGTTAAGGGATTAATTATATACCGTACAAATTATCGAGATAAGTGTTAATTTTTTATATAATTTTATATATGACAAGCCCACGGGGTTACTGGTAATTATTAAACTTGAGCTTAACTTAGAGTATTGTTTTAAATTAATTATAAAAGACATTGTGCAGTATTGATACATTCATAAGTGTATAATATCAGTGTAAATGTATATATTATATTTTTAGTGTCAGAATGTATTTCCTTTGTTTACTTTCAGTTAATTGATAAATTTTTAAAATAATCTTTTGGTTTCGTCTTTTCAATATACTCGCGGCCCCCTTGTAGAGCTATCACGCCCCCCAGGGAGACACGTTCTAAAGTTTGAGAAACGATGATGCACACAATTCCACTTCTTGTATTTAATATAAAAGATAACTTTTTCATAATGTTTTATTTCTATTTAGAAGCTTATTATTACAAATAGTTATTTTAAAATATACACAAAATATAATGTCTAATTTTTAGGATAGCATTGATTTTTTAAAACTTATTATGGTCAAAAAAATGTAGAATAAATACTCAAAATGTAGGTTATTAGTTTAAATAAAACTTTAAAACTAATATTTGAAATCAAAACTAATAGTATTTTAACAGCATTTTACTTTAAGAACCCTCTATTACATAATATTTTTTAAAGAATTCATAAGATAACATTTTTTTAAAGTAATTTTGCGTTTATAAATATTTTATGTAAAATATTCTAAAAACTAAATCATTTAATAGTAAGTTATTTGAAGATAAAAGTTATAAGACATTAAACTTTTTCTAAAATAATACAAATTTTTCCTATTGCATTTCCTATTTAAGCGATGGCAAATAAAACGTCAAATATATTTATAATTAAAAATTAGTATATAATTTAAAGTTCTGTTAAAATCTAATGAGCAAAATTGATATCTTAACTAATATCTGTGTTTTTAATAAAAGCCTGTCGTCCATGAAAAATGTCATTTCTCATTTTCTTATAATATTCTTAAGATGGTATTCATAATTTATAAACAGTAAAATTAGTTGGCAGATTAATAGATGTGTCATTTTTCAATATTCTTTAAAAATTAAAATAGTTTAAAGATGATAATCAACATCCTTAACCCAAATTACCTAAATAAAGGACGTACAATAATTAATCAGAGTTGCTTTTTTCACTGTGCTTACAGTTGCATGAAAACATCAAAAAATAAATAATTGAATAAATAAAAGCTTCACATTCAAGTAACCTCTAAAATAAAAAGTTTCGGAATTTCTAAGAAATATTCATTCAAATTATCAAAGAAAGTTATTTAAATAATTAGAAACATTAAATTCCAAATGAATGAAACATTAGAAAAAAAGATTTAAGTATTTTAACGTTAGTATGAACACAATAATATTGCATTAATGTCAATATTAGGCTTTTATTGAATTCCTTAAATTCAATACTGTCATGTAGGCAGCTTTCAGTATTAATACGCTTTACTTTCATGCATTAAAATTAGTTCTATACGTATTAATATTCGTAATAGCAAATATAAACATAATCTAGTTTTTGATTCAGCTTTAGTATAATTATTTTGTGTATTTCAATCGGAGCTATAATTTCTAATAAATGCATTATAATTCTATTGATACTTTTGCACGCATTCAGACCGAAACGTATTTAATGTTTAAAGTTAAAAGGAAATTGTGAGTACTTGCAAACAGAAATAATTAATAAAATCTTAATCAATAATTATTTAGTATATTCTATAATTGAATGTTTACATAACTAATAAAACTTAAGCCCTTATACATAGCACAAAAGGCGCAGTCATCAATAAATATGTATATGATACAGTCTTTGTTGTGTTTACCAATAATTTGCACAGCAGCATCTAGTTATAAAAATATTAAAAGCTACATTGTTAGTTGTGTATTAACGTGCATAATATTTTTAGAGCTTGAAAAAAATATAATTTTTCTCTTTTATAAACTGCTTATAAGACATTAGAGTGTGAATGAGTTACAGAAAAATTTTAAAAAAAGGTTTGTTTTAATGTATAGTGCTACATAGGCTTGTTAAAAAGGAACAGTGATTCAAAATGAATATGAATATTTACAGAAATTACATGTTACTCGGTAAAATTTGACATAGTTAAATCTAGTAATATATTGCACAAAAATATCACTTTTAGTACATTGTTAGCTCACAACATTTAAATTTGTCTAAGTCAATTTGTCTACCAAATTTAAAAAACATTTGTTTTATTTATTTTAAAAATGATAGTGATTATTTTCTATCATGTGAGGCATTTTTGCAATTGGAAAAAGTTGTATCTTGAAAGATCTTATAACAAAAAAAAAATGTCTTAACAAAACATTTAATTTTGTAGTTACTACAGTGAATGGTAAAATTATGAAAAGAAAAATTTAAGCCAATAATGTTGAAATAAGGAGAAATCATTAAAACAGAAATGCAAAATAAATAAAACTAAAATATATTTTGACTCAATTTCTTTTATCTTGAAAGTGACGCTTTTGAATATGTCGTCTGTTATACTATACTTTAAATTCTCATAGTAATCAACTATAGTGCTTACATTTTCTATCTCATGAATCTCTTTGTAATTCTCAAATCGATATTTGTTGCGGAAAAAAGTAAATTAATTCTCTCGACTTCAGTATCAGGAAAATGTAGTTTAACATTCTTATTTTTGAGGCGGGATTCAAAGGTTGAGCATTTCCTTCAGGTCTATTTAAGTTCTGGAATAAATCATTCAATTATCTTTGAGCAAATGTTTGTAGTTAACATTTATTTAACGACTCTTAATACTTCAAGTCCAGCAAGTAGAAGAATTCTTGGATTCTCAATGTCGTTTTTGCCGTTGTCTTTTAATGCAGATAACCAGAAAACTTATTGGCTCTTGCTGTCCTTAGTTAATTTTTATGAATATCTATGTAACAGACCTTTTGTAGGGTTCTTTTTTTTGCCCTAGTGTCCAAGCTTTATATCTAAATATTCCTTTTATTTAATACCAATAATTTTTATGAATATCTATGTAGCAGACCTTTTGTAGGGTTCTTTTTTCGCCCTAGTGTCCAAGCTTTATAACTAAATATTCCTTTTATTTAATACCAATAATTTTTATGAATATCTATGTAACAGACCTTTTGTAGGGCTCTGTTTTTGCCCTAGTGTCCAAGCTTTATATCTAAATATTTCTTTTATTTAATACCAATTAGGTACATTAAAGAAAACGTGATATATTATGCTATTTTTTTTCGTAACTACTCCAAATACAATATCGTGAGTCTGTTGTATTAGTACTATTTCTTGAGACAACAAAACATCAAACATAAGATAATACATAAATTTAAAGCATCAAAATGAACTTGATTTTATCATTATAATCGATTTTTGAAAGTGATGTTTTTACAAGTTTTAATGTAGCTGAGGAGTTGTTGAATTTTATATATATATATATATATGTATATATATATAAACACCAATAAGTATTACTCTTTTTAAACAATAGAAGTTTCTACCCCTCTTTTAAGGTCTCCATTTTATTCAGCTCTTTATAACAAATATGAAAAATTTTAAGTAATGTACACAGTCTATTTGAAAGAGAGTTATTCAAATAACTAAATAAATACAATAATGGAGAAAAATCTGTATGTGATAGAAAAAAATTAACGTCATTTTAGCTTTTCAGCATACCTTTAGCTTATTGAAATATTCTTTTTGAAAATTAGTAATTTATAATTTAGTTAAATGTTTTTAATCATTTTAAAAATTTTAAAAATATGCTTAAGCAATATTAATTCACTCAAACATGCGTGTATTAATAACTGTAATTATACAAAGCTACAAAAAATGTTACACAAAATTAAAATAAATGTTATAAGAAATAAGTATGATCATGATTATACACTTATGTATTCTGGTCAATATTTTTGTAAAAATATTCATAATTAATCCACGGTTTATATTTAATTGATCTTATATAAAACGTTTTGTGCTACATATATACAAAAGCACTAGTATATCAATTGGATATTAAATTATTTTGAGAACTTTTAGTGCAAAAACTATTTGACAACACTTATATATTTGTAAGGTTTTGAAAGTCCAGAAAAAACATCTGATGATTATGTATGGCATAAAATATACAAATAACCATTCTCAAAGCATATTTCTTTGTGAAGATCTCATTTGTAGTTGACCATTGTTCATACAGTAAATTTGTATAATTGTAAAATTAATACAAAAGATGCTAGAGGCTGCCTTTATTTCTTATTTCCTAGAACAGATTAATATGATATACAATATTAAGGAATCTGATTTTGAAATGCATAGATTTTTCTGTATAGATATTGTTTCTATACGAGAGTCTTCTGTAGACAAACCACGAATGTTAATATATTCATTATACTTATTCTAACTTCTTGAGTATCACATTTCACCTTCTTTACGCAGATTTTTTAATCAAAAAGGCTTTTTTTAAAAAAAAAATCTGTTTTCTTTCAATTTTATTTTCTAACATTCATCATCAATTACATTCATTTAATTCATTTCAGACGCAATTAGTAAAATTTTTTTAAGGTGACTGACTACGTTCGAAACCGTGATTTTGAAAAAGCGTGTAACCTCCTCGGTTCTTTTGTATCTCATGTGATACAAAAGTTTTATAATTTATTATGAAGGGTGAACAGCAAAAACAAATTTGGAACCGGTTGCATCACATGAAATACAAAGTGAAATACCTCATATAATTTCCTCCTTTAGTCAACACATGGCAGTACCTGTCCATGATAGTGATTACTAGTAGAGTCCCTGAATCAAAACAAGATGTGTGCACGTCATCGAAATAAGTATTTTTTTCTTATTTATATACACATATTAAACTATTTTTAAAATATGATTTTTCTTTGTATATGTTCACTTTACTAGTTAACAGCAAAAAAAGAAATTTTTAGTGAAATATTAAAGCATAATGACTTGTGAAATTTGTTTGTATCACTTGTGATACAATGGGACCCTATCACTTATGAACATACTTTTTAAGTCAATTTTGTTTTAATCTTTAGTTATATTTTTTGGGAAGGGGGGGGGAGATTATTGATAGAAGTATTTCTCGAATTTGAATTAAAATCTTTAGTTGAGATGTTTGCTTTTAATTTTTACCCATTTTTTTCTGATAATTCTTTATTTAATAGGAATTTTTTTTAATAAAATATTTGACACCAGATAAAATTTTAGAGCTGTTGAATCGCGATGATTCTGATTTGAGTTCAATTTGAGGAATGAGAAGTGCTCGGCCTTAACAACTGTACAATGTACAGATTACAAGGTTTTTCTATGCTTTACAACTACTAGAAATGGTTTCAAGACATTTCACGGGAAAAAAACAATAATGCTATTGTAATAATACTACTAATATGTATCTAAAATGCCACAATTAAACTTAACTTCAAGTTGAATTTATGAATTGTATGTATTGTGTGATTAACGACTAAGATTAAATTAATTAGTTCAATCTTGCTTGATACTGAAAAAATTCCAATTGTAGTGCTTGTTCCTGATGTATCACAGAAAAAACATCAGGAACTAGCTTCTGTGTGATACCAGCTTCTATAAATTTTTTAAAAAAATTTTATTGCACTTTTCTACATCAGAGCGATAAAAACAACTATTTAGGTACCTCTTACAAAATATCAAGCTTTTATTTTGTCTAGGGTTTGAGGAGGATAAATGAATAATTTTTTATATTTAGTGTCACTTGAATTAGAAAATGCATATAAAATTGCTTTAAGAATATTATTAGAAGAAAATATTATTTAAATGCAGACTTTTTTGGCAAAGGAATGAAGAAAGCACGACATATTTTCAAAACATTCTTCTTTTATGAAAAATGTTCTTATAATAAAAATATTTTCATATATAAAGCTAGGACTTCTATACAGGGGCTGAACTAGGATTTTTGAAAAATTTATTCGCAATCAATTGAAACAATAATTAGTGTTTTTTTGAAAAAATTTCTCTACTTTGTTAAATTAAAATATGAACCAACCCATTTAAAAATTAAGTATTTCAAAAATCCTAGTTCAGTCCTGGCTATAAATAGTGAAAATATCATTATTATAGAAGCATTTTTCATAAGAGGAAAAAACATGTTTCTCTTTTTTTTCTACAGAAATTTCCCTTTAATATTTTATTTTGCTTCAGATAATTTTATAAGTATATTTTATTTAAATTGACAGAAATATAAAAAAAAATATCCCTTTATGGGCTTTTTTTTAAATCACGATTCCGCTCGCGAAAGTAGTCAGCCACCTTAAAAAGGATCACAACGAGGAAAAATTGCATAGTAACAACACTCCAAAACTTCTCCAAAGGAAAAAAAAAGTTAAAAAACAATTTTTAATAGTTTCATTTTTCATATTTTCATGGCCTTTGACGAGAAACCGTTATTTCAATATCTTTCCCGAATCAGGGCTTCCATAAAAACACTTCCTTTTTAGTCTGATGGTATTCTCGATGGCGGAACTAGAATTAGGCCACCCCTTTCAGGGACCCCTCGGAACCCTTTTCCGGAAATCAGAAAGGGTTAGGGAGACCTAGACAAAACAGAGGCAGGATAAAAAAAATGCAAAACCGTGGAGCGACTGTTCCAAAGTAGGAACGGAAAACAACGAAAGCAGGTATTCGATTTCTGAGTCTATCTCTCTTTCTATCATATTGGTATTCCTGGTTCTGTATTTCAGGAAAATTCTGTTTTAGAAGGGAATCAATTTTTAATTTTTGTATCGTTAAGGTGAATGAAAAATTCGTACTATACATAGTAAATTTAAGCTTTAAGCTCTTTTATTTATTTTACGGTATGATTCGAAAAAAAAAAACGAATCATAGATATTTATTTTCCAGTCTTCCTAAATTTATAAATCGTAATAAAGAGGGTAATTTTTACATTTGATCTCTGTTTTTTATTAAAAATTTTTACTCTATGTAAAATACATGTATTGGTAAAAAAATTGGATTGCATTACAATTAAAACGATTCTAAATCAGAAAAATTATATTTTAAAATTCTTACCAAAAAATCATAATACTTTAATCTTAAAATTTGTAACAAAATTATTTAATAAATTATGAACCATATGGACAGAATCTAATTTTAAAAAGTCAGAAGACATGAAAAGGCATTTTGGCTTTTAATGTCTAGTAATTTTTTTGCAATTCTCAAATAAAAAAGTAATGTACATTCACATATTTTCTGTACGATAGAGAGAAAATATTTTTATAGTTTTACAAATAGCTGATTTTTTAATAATATAAAACTTTAATACATCACAATTTTTGTTCCTGAATTCAGTTATTACTTTAATATAAACTTTTGTCAATATTTTTTTGTTCTAAGGAAACATATATATATATTTATATGTATGTATGTATGTATAATAATAATGCTCCACATAATTTTAAAATCTAAAATAATTTGAAAAATTTAATTTTATTAATAAATTAATTTAAGGAATACAAACAATTACTTTTTAAAATTAATTAAGGGTGTAAGAAAAAAAATTGTTTTTTTACAGGTTTCATTCCAACAGATAATTATTATGTTTCTGAAAGTAATTAGAATTAGAAATTGTCAATTTTTAATCTGTATCAAATCTTTTTCTTCTTACAAATACCCATTAGTAGAAAAAAAATGAATATAGAAGTAATGTATAAAACAACAAGTTTTACAATTTGAAACAAGTTATTGTGAATATTATTGTGAATATCAATGATTATAACTGTGACCAAAAAGTGTTACTGCATTTATCTAACACTCTCTTCTGATAAATGACCAACACTTATGTGACAAAACCACTCCGAGAAGCTCATGCAAATAATCATAAATATCAACAAATAGCGGATAAGGTATGTTAAAATTTTCAGGAAACAATTGAGAGATTGATTTTCAGACCAAGTCAATAATATACAAAAACATATTCAATGTTTTTAAAATAAAAAAGCTTTATTTCCTTCTTATAATACTCTGTTTCTGTCAGAAAAACAAAACAAAAATATCAATAAGCTCGTTAAGGTATCCGACTACTGGCACAACTTTAAAAAAAAATGGAGTTATGGGGATTTTTTTGTTGTTTCCAGATTTGCTTTGCACATTTTAAGAAGAATGCGCTAAAATTAAGAAGGGAAAAAGAAATTATTATTACTAAAACGGGAAAAAATGGGTAAAAATTTACAAAAAATAACGTCAATGGGTTCTGTACCAAAAGTTTATGAACAAATTTTCAATTTTTTAATTCTGATGTGTTTCTGTTATTCATTTTTGAAATGATCTTCTGGATAAGTGATATTTTAATTTTTGCAAAAGCTAGAGCTCTTTAACTTAGTTATTATATAAAATTGCTTAAAATAACAGTGATTATATTCACATAAGGGACTGCAAATTTTGTAATAAAACAGTGATTGATAAATCTGAAGGTTATAACACTTCTACTATTATACAGAACTTACACAACAAATTTCAGTTAATTATTTTAAAAACTTTTTTAGCAATCACACACTGTCCCCGTTTGAGCATTTTCAAAAAAAAAAAAAAAAACCGCACACAAACAATTCGAGTAAAACACGTTTTTAGAGTATGACACACATCTTGTTTAAAGAAATGGTATCTGCTTTTACTAAAGTACTTGTAGTTTTTGTTCTAGTGAGCGGAAAATAATAAACTTGCTATTTTTATAAAGCTAATAAAATGGTCCTTAAAATAAAATCATAAAAATTTTTTTATCAATTTTTGGCAAAATTCACAATTTTAGGATAGTTGGATACCTTAAATTAAAAAAAAAATTCACAAGTAATATGTATGGCAGTGGCTAAAGCAGATACAGAATTGTATTCTTCAATCGCTAAAGCTAGACACTCCCCTACTCTTTTCTCAAGTCTTTTTGAGGTATTCGACGATGTTCGAAAACGTGATTTTGCAAAATAATATAAATTAATAATTTTTGCGTACTTTGTGTCACTTGTTTTAGAATATATATTTATATTATCAAAAAGTGTAGAAAGAATGACATATTTTAAGAGCATTCTTCTTTTCTGGAAAATGCTTCTATAACAATAATATTTTGCCTCTATTTTGAGAATAGTTATCTACAGAATCTGAACTAAAGTTTTGAAAAATGTAATTTAAAAGCAGATTTAAAATATTAAACTCGGAGGCGCAACATCCCATGAGGGCCAAGGTCTACTGTGCAAGTCAGGTGGTCCGTCTCACTCAAAACCTCCAGTGTTTAGTTCCCAAGCAAGCTTGGTATTCATTTATCGACCCACTGAAAAGGGCATATTTACTCAAATTTTAATATAAAACATAATTTTAGTATAAACATTTGATTAAAAACCCGGTTAATATTTAAATTAATAATAACTCTGAAAATGATATTAATTTCTCAAATATCCTATTTCAGGCTATGCTATAATTAAAATTTTATGAATAAAAATTAATTTACTAAATAAGTTTAACATTATTAAAAACATTTTTCAAAACAGTTTTTCCATAGTTCCACAATTTAAATTATAATTTTTTATAATTCTGCTTAGATTAAATTTTTTCGAAGACAAAAACGCAAAAAAAAAATATAAATAAACAAAAAAAAGCTTACTTTTATTTAATTTGAGAGCTTCCCTTTTTTCTTTCAAAAACATTACTTCAATTGCAATGTGGAAAAAATGATTAGAAGTTTAAAAAACCTAATAAACAAAAAAAAAAGGCTTAATAGTAAATGGCCAAGAAGAGAAAAAGGTAGCAAAAATACGAAATTTACTAAAATATTTTAAAAGGATATTAAATTAAAGGCAAAATGCACCGATTAGTTTCTTTAAATATTCAATTTGTCTTGAATAACTTAATCATCCCTTAAAAACTAACCTGTATTTCCCAGATGAAATCAAAAATACTTTGACTTTTTTTTAAAAAGTCTTCAATTCAAGAAAATATTCCATTTAACTTTTTGAATAGTGCTGGAGAAATAAGTTAATGTAGGAAATGTTCAATTCCCGTTTTATTCTTATGAAATCAAGTACAAATGATCATTAATATGTGTTTATAGTATACACATTTATTTAGGTAAATTGATAAATTGATTTACTCCGGCGTTTTTTATTTTGATATGGTATCGGAATACGTTGAAAACGTCTTTTCTGGTCAAAATCACATTTCTTTTTACAATACCAATTTAAAATTCTAGTGATGCGCTTTCTAAATTTCTCTTTGTGTATGATTCGACTGTACGATAATTAGAAAAATTCAGATATTTTATATTACTACTACATCTGCCCCACAAAAGAATCTATTATGAAATTTCAGTGCGTTTTTTCCAAAACTGTATTATTGTACAGTGAATGATGTTACCAGAACCAATAGTAATACTTGCTTGAAATTTCGTGCAAATGTCTAAATAGTAGTACACCCAATGGACAAAAAGCTATGAAATTGGAATAGCTTTTACTTGAGTTGGATTTAACTGTTTCTTTTACAACAAAATTTTGCCTCTATATAGCGAAAACTTATCTACAGTGTCTTAAATAGAATTTTTGAAATATGTAATTTAAAAGCAGATTCACTCATATTTTAATGTATTAGAGTAGAAATATTTTGTAAAAAGCATTGGTTAGTATTTAAATTGATAGTAACTCTGAAATTTATGTGAATTTTTCAAAAATCCTAGTTCAGGCTGTGTAGAGAAGTCTTAGCTGTATATAAACAAAATATTAAGTGTAAAATTTATAAATTGTCTCTAATAAAAAACATCTAGTCTAATCAATATTTACTACTTATTTTCATATATGATGACGTTTTTAGTAATTTTTTAGCAAAGTTTAAACACATTTTATTTGAATCTAAAGTAGAAGTTTTAAAAAATAAAATTATACATTTTTTATTTAAGTTTAAATCAAGCATTTTAATTTCAAAGAAAAATCTGAAATAATGTGAAAAAGACTTAACACAAATATCATCGAAAAGAAGTCACATCACATGAGAAAATATTCTTAATCTCAAAAAATACAACATAGGCTTTCATTTTATAAAGGGAATGTAGTGCATAATTCTTTTTATAAATTATCCTTTTTCTGTAAATAAATGAGTGGATTCATGATAGGATGTGTTTTAATTCATTGAAAATTTCCAGATTTGCTATTTTTAACATGGTAACACACACATTTCCCTATTTTTAAGATTTCAAAAAATATAAAAAGGACGAATAATATTAAGCGCTTAAACTCATTGTTTTTGGCTGAAAAAAAGTCACTGACTACGTTCGAAATTATGATTTTGAAAAAAGTATATAAATTGATTTTTAGTATTAGTGGAATTGGAATATATATATATAATAGTTTTAAAAATATTATTAAAGAAAAAATTATTTAAATGAAATTTTTCGCAAAAAAAATGAAGAAAAACTAATGTATTTTCAAAGCAATCTCCCCTTTCAAGAAAAATACTTCTATAATTATAATAATATTCTGTCTATGTTTATCCGAGACTTCTCTGCATAGAGGAGAACTAGGATATTGGAAATATATAATTTAGAAGTGGATTTATCAATATTTTAATATATCATAGAGTAGAGAAATTTTAACACACACAAAGCACCGGTTATTGATCATAATACTAAAAATAATGTGAATTTTTCAAAAATCCTAGTTCATCTCCTGTATAGAAGTCTTATCCGTATAGGAAAAAATAAAATATTATTATAGGAGTATTTTTCATGAAAGGAAAATATTTTGAAGATACATCATTCTTTCTTCATTTTTTGCCGAAAAATTGCATTTAAATAGTTTTTTTTCATAATAATATTTTTTAAAACAATTTTTTATACGTATGTTTTAATTCACCCGACACTAAATATCAAAAACAAATATATATTTATACGCTTTTCAAAAAACGGTTCAGAACACAGTCAGTCACCTGGCAAACTTTAAGCAGGTAGAAAAATTTCAATTCAACCTAAAAAGATTTTATAATAACGCATTTTTACCCATTCTGGCGTACAAATATGGTAAAAGATTGTAATATTGATTGATATGCTAAAACACATTTTAAATTTTACTTTCAGCTTCTGTCGAGCTTCGTACGAGAAAAGATGCGTTCAGTTTTCATTTATTTATAATTACAAAACATATTCTTTGCTTTCGAAAGTAATGCTTTATTATGATAATCATGGCTCCAGGGAAAATATTAACGTGAAAACATGAATGCCTCATTATCATGTGAAATGATGAAGTTCCACCTCGATAACTGGAATGTAGAATCTGATTTTCATTCGTTTAAGACACCGAGCATTTTTCTAAATCGAGATTATTAATTTCTATCTAGATAACTTGGCGTTCTTAATTCATTTTTGTCTTAACGTTAAATTCTGTAAAATATATTAATTTTATGCACAAAAGTAAAATTAAAAAGGGCTTGCTTGTCTCTATGTATAAAACAAATTTTTTTAAAAATACAATTTAGTTTATGTGTAGGATTTTCAAAATCTTTTCACAGGATAAAATGTTTTTTAAAACAAAAAAATATTGAATACATTAATATAAAGAAAGGTTTAGTTCAAGTCTCCCAAATACGAAGAACTTTTCTTAACTTCGTAGATAAAGTAAAATGTCATTACACAAGCAAAAAAGTACAAATAATAATCATTTTCTGATATTTAGTTTAAAAATATTCTCCTCTAAGATAAAATTGATTGATTTTTTGATTAATAAAAAGAGTAATATGAATAATTTTAATAACATTTAAAATCATTAATTAATTTTGAGACATACTAAGTAATCTCCTATACTCCGGAGAACATAGCCTAACTTCTACAAAAAGGTTTTTAAAACAAAATTCTCGGCTTTTTAATCATATAGTATCACTATTGACCAGGGGTGTCCAACTTTTTTTGGAAGAGTGATGCTCTCAGATAAAAAATAATTAAGCGTGCCACTTCCAACTTTCCGATCAAATGAAAATGTGGAAAAAATGTTACTTTTGTCTGATTATATAACTTTTATGCAAAGAGCACATTTTAATACGTTTAATTAGTGGGAATTTATAAACAATATTATAAATTAGACCAAAGTGCAAAACTTAAATTTTATTGCTTATCAGTTCAGCTAATTTTGAACGATATTTGGATTTTGTCATGTTCATAATAGAAAACATTTGTTCACAAACGTATTTTGGTTGCAATCTACAACAATGTCTGACAACTAAATCGTGTAAATTTGAAAAATTGCTTGTTAGTACAAATTTCCAAAATTCATTAGAATTACTTATATTTGATTTTCAGTGTAAAATGGTGCTGTATACGATAATTTTGAGTTGAATTCCGGGAGGGCAATAATTAACATTTTGCAGAGAAATTGCAAAAGAAATTGTGAAAAAATCTACATTTTTTTTATCATCTTGAAAATCATCGAACCTAGCACTGAAAGAATCCTGCAAAAATGGATATCATATTCTTTGATTTATTACAGCTAGGAGCACGTTAATTTTGGTAGATAGTTCCTGCATTAGTGTGAAACATGTTAATTTTTTTCTCCAAAATCAGGACAAAAGAAGGTATTTTATTAACTAGGATAAGAAAAATATAACCTTTTCTCTGTAATCTTAAATTTAAATTATATTCATGTCACATAACATCAGTAAGAAATACCAAATCACATAGCCTGTTTTCCATCTAGTATACCAAGTACTCACTGGGCAATCCAGTGTTTTCTTCCAGATATTTTAAAATACGCTCCCTCACATAATTTCCAAATTCTCGCTAGTGAAAAAAAAGCTTTGGAAAGCCAACTCGAACAAAAATGCAGGTGCATTCTCTACACGATAAAATTCTACTGTAAACTCCTTTAAGTTAATTTAAAATACATTTTGATTTGAGAGGGGGGGTCTTTTTTGTGGTGTCTAAAACAACCATATTTAAAGAAAATTGTAAAAAAGAAACTATTATTTATTATTATCTTTTTAAAATTTTTATTAAGTATTCGTGTGCCACTGTTACAACTTCGCTTTGCCACATTGTGGCACACGTGCCGCAAGTCTGCCACCACTCGTTCGGACATTAATTCCGATTCTTTAATAGGAAATTGAAAACAATCTGAAGATATAGTAGTAATATGCCTAGTCGTTACCTAAAAACAAGCAAACAATGTATTACATGCAGCTCAGTTGCCTCAACATTTTACTTAAAATAAAAGAAGATTCAGGATTCCCAGCTTTTACTTCACACGGCTTATAAATAGTAAAAACGACTGTATAGATCCAGGGTGGGCATTAAGTCGATCGCAATCGACAGGTGGACCGCCAAGATATTTTGGGGTGACCGCCTTCACATAAGATCTTAGTCGTGCATACTAAAAGAAACACAGGGGGTTATCAAAATACTGGAAACACCTGTGAGTAAAAGTGATATTTCTGAATGCACTTCGTAAGCATTAAAGTATAATAATAGGTACCAGATTTTTTTTTTATAAATAGAAATGTATATATTCTAATAGTATTCGTTAGCTTTATTCGAGTTATGAAAGACTTGGATTTTTTTTTCAAAATTATAAAATGTTGGATCTCTCAGATTTTCAAAGAGGTCAAATTGTGGGAACCCGTCTAGCTAGAGCAAATGTGACAGAAACATCCCAGTATGTAGAGGTTTCTAGAGGTACGGTGTCTGAAGTCATGACTGCTTATACACTGCAAGAGACAAGCTCGACAAAGCAAAATAGTGGAAAGAGAAATATGAGTTAAATATTCTCTTTATCTCTCTTGAAACACAAAATTGTTTCCTCTTCAAAAGGACGCAATTTTAGAAAAATAACTTTTGGAATTTAATGGACGAAGTAAAGTATCCTAATTTAAAAAAAGTTGCAATTCATTTAACATCGTTCTTTTGCTCTACCTGCCTATGTGAATCTACATTTTCAACGACAGACATAATTAAAACAACGTATCATTCCCGTTTCACAGACGACCACTTAGAATCCATTGCAAGATTAACAGTTAGTAATTATATTCCGAGATATTCAAGAATGGTACGGATAGTATGCAGACTAAATCTTCTACTGAGACTTTAACTACGAGAACTAACTATAAATTGAAATGATATATTTTTGATGTATTTTGAATTGTTTGATAATAAATGCATCATTTGATATTAAATTCGTGGGTATAAGTATTATGTTTCTATTTTGCGTTTTCCTTAAAACACAGTTTTAAAAGTGTAAATTTTTTTTACTGTAGATTTGTAGGTAAGTACATATTCTGTTTTTATTATTGTTATAATATAAATATTGTTTAGCTTTTTTTTTTTTTTTTTTTTGCTTATCACACCTACGCCACAGAGTGGACCGCAACACCTTGAAAAAATTAGAAGTGGACCGTGTCATGTAAAAGTTTGCCCCCCCCGGTATAGATATTGTTTTGTCGAAAAAATATAAGTATTAATTTGCTGTTTAAAGGGTAAAAAGCATACTCTCAGTCTCAAAATAATAGTAGCAAAAGAAAATAAATGTAGAATGGCATTTTCCCCCAAAATAATCTAGATTAAATCAAATAAAAATTTTAATAATTTTTATTTTAAGTATTCAGATAGTTTTCGGATTTTTTGATAATTTTGTTGCAATATTTTAAATTTCCAGATAGGATCCCTTGTCTGCTTATTCTTATATGAAGAAATAGCATGATTGTACTTCAAACTCTTTTAATAGGTTTACATTTTTCATAATTTTGAATAACTTAAATTTGAGAAATTTTATGGCTTGAGTAGCTGATCGTATGGCGATTTTTCTGCTAAGGTGAATATATTTAAATTTTTCAAAATTTTCTCCATAAACTTTGGATTTACATTCTCAGTTTTGTTTTTCAAAAGAACAAATATTAGCATCATATTCGCTTTGCTTATTATTTTCGGAAGTTCCAAATTCTTGATATAGTCATTTTGTAGCACTTAAATTCTTTGTAGGTAATGCAATTGAATATTTTTGAAATTTTTCGTTACCTCTTAAAGCAACAAGAAATGTATTATAACGACTCAATCTTTGCTTAAAAACTCCTTTTTTTCATCTTACTTTTGCAGTAGGTTGATATTCATTTGAAATAAAACAAATGATTTCGATCAGCAGATGAAATTTACAAAAGTAGTTGTGATTGGTAATAATTAAGTTAGCTTAAATTTTAAAGATTTGCTAAAACAAATTATAGATATCGTGAAACATGTATGTTGATTGAAAATTTCTTAACTTTGCTCTACAACATAACTTGCAACTGTATTCTCCAGTAATTCCAATTTAAATACTCACTTGCTATTATTATTATTGGAAGGAAGGGATATAAACATTTTTGACTAAAACCTAACAGTTTTTGACTACATCTAATTTAACTAAAATGTGCTTAAAACTAATAATAGAGCATATAAATATTTCTTCTCATCCCCTTTTGCTTCTTTCAAAAGATATTCTCATACGTTAGAATTCGTCCGTATTCATATCACAATTAAAAAAATCAAGCATTTTAAAACCGTTTTGGAAATTATATAGACAAGGATGAAAAAAATAGGTAAAAATAATTAAGGCAAAAAAAGAAAAAAATATCCCACCAATGAAAACGAATACCGTTCAAATCCAAAATCAATAGTTAATGGGAATTCATAATATTGCAGAATGAATTACAAAACATGAAATCTCATCCTTCCCTCCACACTCTCATTATTAAATGAAAAATATTTGTTACTGTGTTTCCAGAAGTAAATAGCGTGAGTATAAAGTACGAAAAATTTTGTATCTAGTCTTTCAAAAACTACCTTTACTATTTATACTTTTGGCGAATTATCTAATCAACGTAAGAACAAATCTGAAATTTAAAACATCGAACTGAACTTTCCGAATCTCGTTTTTCTCAGATTCAATTCCAATCGGACGAAGTTTCGCTACAAACTAAAGTTTTCATTTACATATCCCAAGCCAACACCAGTGAGATTTCAAATTCAGTCCCTAAATAACCTTGGAATTTCACTCTTTTGTTTCTAATAGGAAAAGGAAAAGCCACGATGTTCCTTATAGTATGTTTTAAACTTTTGAGCTGATATTTTAAAGTGAATAAATTTGTTTACGTCTATTTATTTAATCTAATTCTTTAACTTTCTTGACATATACCTCTTGAGGGAAGATAGTAGCAACATAAGACAGCTTTTCAAATTCAAAATTAACAGTTTAAATGTAAAACGGAATAAAGCTGGTTAAATGTATTTTAGACAGTAAGTTTTCTTTAAAAATTATATCCATTTTTGTTTTTATAATTTTTTGTAGAATTTCTGTATTTATGTATAACTAAAATCAAATAAAAATTATGTGAGAAAAAAGAGCAATAGTTTTTCAAAAGTTTTAAATTTATAAAAAAAGAATTATAAACTTCAACACTAGACGCTACAATTTTTTAATTTACAGATTTCCATCTGATTTTAAATTCGTAGGCCCTTTTTTTATAAGCTAATGCATACAATATAAAACTCAACATGTTAAATTACAAGGAAATGGACAAAAACGTACTTTCATTTGAAAGTTTTCGGTAATTCAAAGGCGTTATCAATAAAATGTTAAATTTTTCTTTCAAACAATTTTTACTAGTACAATGAATACAAAAAATATATAATTATATATTAGAAGAATATTTTTGAGCACTTGTAATTATTGGATAAAAGTTGTAATGAGGAGAATTTTGAATTTTGGTTTGGGAGCAAATTTTTGGTTTCGAGAAATACAGCTTTTTCATTTTAAAACAACATAATTTAGTCTTTAAAGCATTTTTTGATGATATTTACAAAATTTTTACACAAGAACTCTAATATAATGTAAAATTATAAATTAAACATAATTTATACTGCAATTCTTGTTGCAATAACCATATTAAAACGTGGTGCACCATGTCTAAAAATTTATAAAAATTGATGCAAACTAGAACTCCCTCATTTAATCCGTTACACAATAGAAGAATTTATTTATTATTACTCCCTTAACCGTATAATGTGTTATTTGTTTCATTAATTACAATAAATAATTTGTAAATATTATATTACAATTATAATACAAATTCGAAGCAATATATGATACTTACATCAACATAAACATTTTTTGCTAAATTAATCTTTCGGAAAATATTTTAAATTACATCTGTACTATGAAGTGCATCTGTTTTGGCAGTATTTCTTTTCGTTTCCTCTTTTTTCTGAAAAGTAAACTGCCGATCTCATCTCAATCAGTGAGTGAGAGAATATTAACGTCGCACTGATTAGCAACACGAGGGCTTTTGGGGACGGTCCGCGTAATTTTGAACCATGGTCAAGTGACGCGGACGACACCTGCGCTGGCACCTTTCTCCTAACTACCACACCACACCAACGGGAGGATGTTTGAGCTCTCGACAGATTTAACGTGCATCGCTCCCCTACATGGCGGGTCTTTAGTGGTACTAGGATAGAACTCATGACACGCTAGCCATGATCTGATGCCTAGACCACTCGGCCACCGCGGCCTCATCTCATTCAAAAATAATAATTCAAAAAACTTTCGTTTAAACACAATCCTCGTTTGATTCTAGGCACTTTACGTATTCCATATTATGTTTTCAACCGCATCTATCTCCATTAATTCTAGCCTCCTTTTAGAGACTAAATCTGCCTCTGGACATTTACACCAGACGCAGGTATGCAGACTTTCATTAGAATTCTGAGTTTTTCCTGTTATACATAATAAAGTATAAGCTCAAATGCTAAACATTGTACATAGGCGACAATTTTTAGAGCTTGATACGACAAGTTAGTTTTCCCGGAACTGTTTGTTCTGAGATTTTACCTTTGGCTATATTATTTTTCTGCAAAAACACCAGGATGGTTCCCATTCAGGACCATGAAAAGCCTTTTTGTCGAATGAGGACCGGTGCATTAGACTGGCATAAATCACAGTTTTTATTTTTTGTGTATGTCTTTTTGTCTTTCATGTTTTTTTTTAATAACATTTTGCAATTTTGTGATATTTTTTCAGTCAAACTTCCCTATTTAAGTCCACCAAGAATAACTTTTCCCTTCAATTCTTAAACTTTATTACATAAGATGTGCTTAGTCTCTTCGCAACTTGATTCAAGTACTCGTTTTTCAGTTCTAACACATAAGATCCATAAATATAATTTTCAACCTGAAATTGAAAATTTTTTTCAGTCAAAATTTTTCAATATGGAAAAAGACTTCTTTTGGCATTCACTAAATGATTGTATCCACATCGTTACAGCAACATGCATTCAAGGTTCCAGATGTTCAATATTTTTGTCGCACTCGTCAGCAGGTCCTTTTTGCCCGTGTGTAAAATTTCACAGTGACAACTTTCATATCACATCCAATAACCACAGAATTCTGACAGTATTTCGACAACATTTTAAATCCAAGTGCAAGTCCATAACAAATATCAGTAACTATACTTAATCCTACGTTAAATGTATGTCTTCACTGTTGCCAAATGCCATCATACCAGACACATCAATGATTTCTTAATCTTTTAGAGAATCATTTACTTTTATACGAGCTTCTCTAACTGCTTGATATGATGCTTGTGTTTTTATGGATAAATTGCGCATGCACTTGACAAATAATAATTTATTTACTTTCTGTATATTATTACTGAGGAAAAAGTTCAAAGCAGTATGACCTCAGCTTATGAATAAGAAAGCATTAGCCATCTTGCTCTTTATTTCATGCGAGTTATTTGCCTTTTCTTAAGGTATCCGACTACCCTAAAATTGTGAATTTTGCCAAAAATTGCCAAATTTTTTTGTGATTAGCTTTATAAAAATACAAAATTTATTATTTTCCGTTCACTAGAACAAAAACTACAAGTGTTTTAGTCAAAGCAGATGCCATAACTTTAAGCGAGATGTCATACTTAAAGATGCGTTTTACTCGAAATGTGTGTTTTTTTTTAAATTCTCAAACGGGGATAGTGATTGCTGAAACACTTTTGAAAATAATTTACTGAAATTTTTTGTGTTTGTTCTGTATAATAGTAGAAGTGTTTTAACCTTCATATTTAACAATCACTGTATTAGTACAAAATTTACAGTCCCTTATGTTAATATAATCACTGCTATTTAAAGCAATTCCATATAATAACTAAGATAAAGTGCTCTAGATTTTGTAAAAATTAAAATATCTCTCATCCTGTAGGTCAATTAAAAATGAATAACACATCAGAATTGAAAAATTGAAAATTTGTTCGTAAACTTTTGATACAGAATGGGGCTCCGTTTATGTTATTTTTTGTAAATTTTTACTAATTTTTTCCTATTTTAGTAGTAATAATTTCTTTTTATCCTCTTTAGTCTTAGCATATTTTTCTTAAAATGTACTAAACAAGTCTAAAAACCACAGAAAAACCAATTTCTCCATTTTTTTTTTTTAAAAAGTTGTCCCAAGTAGTCGGATACTTTAAATAAACAGTTTCTTAACTTTCATTGCAAATATCTCATAAAAAGTTCATCTTGACAGAGCACTACAAGTAATGGTGCTGTTTAATAACAAGATCACACACTACTAGCAGTTTTTGCAAGGTAGTTCTAAAGATTAAGAACAAATAGCATTATCTATTACTTGCTTTGAATTGGAAAGATATACAGGCATCAGATGATTGATTTTGCTGTCGGATTTCATTTCTTTTTGCAGTTTTTTCACCAACGGTTGGTACTGTTTCAAATTATTTCTGCCATCGCTTCTTCCTATTTTCAGACAGCATATTTCACATACATATACAGTAAGGCGACCTTTAGATATTCTATAACTGGCTAATATATAAAATTCGTATCTTTTATTTTTGCAACGAATAAATTTTAGAAAGATTCTTAATCCTGAAGAGAACAAACAGATTGTTTTTGTAAAATCAAAATAGAGGGTTTAAATAAATTAGAAACAAAAATTCACATACACGGCTAATTATAATGATTTCCGTTTAAGATATAGTTAAAACTCCTTCTTGCCATCCTTAACCTTATAAATTAACACTTGAAAATTCTAGTTTTCAGAGTAGTGACTGTATACCTGCATGACAGCAGGATGAAAACAATGAGGCATGGATATGGATGAATAAAATGAAACTATTCCACAACTCAATTTAAAAAAAAACACTTGAAACTGAATATTTCTTTAGGTACTATAGGAAGTTTAATATATATATAATTCATAAATATACACAAAACAGTTATAAACCTAAGGTAACTAGTCTCAAGATAGTAAAAAGGCCTTAGGAACCAGATTTGCAAATTTAAACAAAGTTTTGCGGCTAGCCAACCTTCACCTGTATTTGCCAATACTCTGAGCCATAGGGAAAGTAAGAAGTATCAAAAGAGAAGTTTAACTATTACAAATAAAACTATATATATATATATATATATATATAGTATTAAAATCAGCCAAACGCGTTTCTTCGATATTTTAATAAATTTTCGACATTTCAAACATCAAGTGTAGTCTTAAGTCAATAAGGTATTCATGGAAAATTTCAGAATATAGTTTAATACGCTTTTAAGTTCAAAATTTCTTTTTTTTATTCGTTTAAAAAACTGATCTCATCATTTTTTTTTATTAAAAAATCTCAATTTTTAAGCGAATAATAGAAAATATAACTATTGTTAGATACTGAGTGTTACAAATAAATATTTTGTTCTTTTTTTCAACTTATCTCAGATTTATTCAACTTATAGTTGTCTTTTAGTATCTGTATTTACATCAATTTCAATTTATTTTTTTAAAAAAAAGTCCTTATCTTTTAATTAAAATTTATAAACGATTGATGTAATATAAGGATTCTATGATATTACAAGTCTATATATGTAACATATTACAAAATCAAAAATTATTTTTAAATACATACTATGATAACATGTTCCTTCAAACATACGCGTTATGTCATAAATATATACAAAAGTTATTAGACGAATCAAATCCAAACTAATATGAGAGTGAAATTCCGATTAGAAGGATATAATTAAAAGAATCTAATACTAACGGCGTTAAAATGAAACAGCCATCACTTAATCTTTTGTGCTACATGTAAACGGAATTGCGTTCTGCATAAAAGATCATTCCTATTATTCAGATAATTCTCCGTATAAAAGAGCCTGCTTTCTCTATTAACCTATTTCAATTGCAACTGGAGGTATAAGGATTTGGTAGTCACAGGTATAGGAAGATTTCTTTCTCTAATGCAGTAGCAATGAATTACTCCGAATTGACCTGCTGGGGCGCACCAGCTAATTGCGCCCTTCTGCGGTATTTCAACCATTTGTAGCAAGTGCCCCAACACCAATTCCAGATTTAAGTCTGGCAGATGTTTATCATTCGGCTTTGGTCATATGAAACTCTTCGGTAGAAAATACTCAGAGGAGCGGGATATGAGGGTAAAAAAAAATCCTTTAGCGTGTTTTACACAAATTGCGCATAATTTATTCTCCGAGCTAGTAGAGATCTGAAACTAGCTAAACAGATGAAATTAGGGAAATAAAAATTTTATTGCGGTAGCGAGAATGTGAGTCAAAGGAAAAGTTACGCCAATGAAATTGCATTACCAGGTAATGAATGAAATTAATTTGAAGAGATAGAAGTTGCCAGAAAGATAAATTGGGAGTTACGATATATACTAGTGTGTACTGTAATGCTTTTTTGATTCTGAATTGTAGATGGAAATTTTGCTTTAGAAATAATAAAGTATGATTAATATTTTATCAACAAACGCCTTATTTAATACGTATATAATAATTAGAAAAGCATAACAATCGCATTTTAATTTTTAGCATTTCTAATTCCCAAAATGCTTTCAATTTTACATTTACTTTACGAACGAGCTATATTAACTTATCAAAACCATAAATCATTTTTGAAATTCAAATATTTAACTGAATAAATTCATTTTTTATGTAATTGAACTTCTTTTAGCATTGTTATGATGATAAAAGCAGAAAAATAAACATGCATTTTATTTTTAATTTCTAATTGTTTCACTTTTTTCTTAGTTATTTATAATTAACAGTAATGTTTTACGAAGTAGTCTACGCGGTATAAGTCACCCCCTATTTCTAAGCATAAAAGCGATTATAAAAGTTATTTATTATATATATATATATATATAAGTAACACAAATGAGAGAAAATGTATTGTTTAAAATTCACAATTTTTTTTTCTGTCTGCATCATTTAATGAGGAAGAAAACGGCCAGCCTTCTAGATGATTACTGTTCGTCACAATTATGGGAGATGTTAGTATTGGTCAAAAAGCACTTAAAATGTCATAAAATATAGTGTCACTCTTCGTGAGCAAACTTGCTTTGAATAAAACTCATGATGATTCGACCACAACTTGTTAAAAGCGACCAATGCCCTTTGAGTGCGTGTGACTTGAATAGGCTTATTTTAGCAATAAAATTACTTTGTAGGATATTTTGAGATAAAAAGTTTTAATAATAGAAATAAAGTAAGTCAAAGATGTGTGTGTGTGTGCTAGGAAAATCATATTAGTAGTGAGAAAATTCATTTGTTAAAAACTTTTAATCATCTTTTGTTTAAGAATTCAATAATATAAAGGAGCTTGTGTGTGTGAATTTAAAATGGTCTTGAGAAATCATTTTCCAAACTTAAAGGCCTCAACATTGTTTACATTTTCCGCATTAACTAACATACATAAAACTAACCTCTAACCGTCTTTTAGAAAATATAGATAAATAAGTTTAAAAATAAAAAATTCACATTGTGTAATTTGTCTTCTTTCCAAGCTACTTTTCTGTTTCTATTTCGTAAACAAAAGATCCAGTGAGAATGAAACCAGTTGTGTAAGAATATAATGTAAAAGGAACGGGATACAAATGCTTATAATGAACAATTGCCAAAATATAAATAAACAAAACGTTAAAAATAAATTTAAAACAACTGCTAGAAAAAAAACTTCTTATAATAGGAATAATTCAATTGTAATATTTCAAATTGTCCACCCAAATCTTTTAAGAGGGCGATTTCCATATACTTGTCACTTGCCAAAATGCCTTCACTAAGAGCCGATGGGCCTAGAAACTCAGTAAAACTCGATTCTTGAGCTTTTGGCGGAAATGTGCTTAATTATTCTTCAACGCATCAAAAATAAAAGGGTCTTGTGACGGGATGCATCAATGAAAGAAATATTAGATACTTTTATTTTCTCTCAGAAAAGTGAAGCTCTTTCAGAGGCATTTTTCCCAAAGCCGGCCGTTGTCTCACCCTTTCATTAGTTTGAATGAATTAATTCGCTTCGTTGTAACTCCCAGTGTCTTCTTCTGTCAGACCCTCGCAAGGGATTAGGGTGCAAATAGCAAGTTGTTGTTGAGCTGAAACTTTTTTCCGCCTCTAATGGCTGTATGGGATGATCGCCAAAACAATTTCTCACCCCTAGCAGCTCCTCCCCTGTTCCTACAACAAAGGGAGCACTGGTGCGAGGAAGTTCGTTAATAGGTTTTTATTTTGTCGAAGCGCCAACTGAAGCGAACTGAGAGACCAAAAACTACTATCAGCCTTTCGAAGACACAGGCGATGTCTTGTTGCAAATAACAAAATGATTAATCGATCAATCGCATTCGAAAAATTCATGTAATTGACCTAACTTTTCTCACATGCGCGCTCTAAAGACTATAGAATCTAAATATGGAAGATTGGGCAACTAATTATTTATCAAAATGCTATGGAATGATTTAAATTGTTATTTGAAGCTCTTTATTCGATCTCTGTAATTATTCGAGCGCGAAAGGAAGAATATCAAGCTCATTTGAACCCATTTCCGATTGAGTGGGATTTATCATTCTGAAGGTATCCATTGGAAATTAAAAAGAACGGGATATATTTAAGAGAGAATGCTTGTAATATGAATTCATTGCTTAAATTATTACATAGAAAATTTTTTTGACAAAATTTTTATATTTAAAAAAAGTTATCAGCTTTATTTAGTAGCCCAAACAAAAAATTGTCAAGGGGGGAAAGTCCACCATTCCCCAATAAAATATATTCCAATGATTTTATCGATTGTCGAGAACAAAAAACAGCAAAAATGAAGTATTGAATACATAATTAGCATTAATTACCAAAACAAATTTTTATTACAAATACTTAATTAAATTTTACGTAATATATGCATAGGATTATAATCAATTGAAAAAAAATGAAGGGCTATGGGAGGGTCCGAAACCATGTCCTCCTTATGTGCGCAACTGGCTTTATTGCATACCAGATATTATACAATTGTTTTGTGTTTGACTGGTATTCAGTTGAAGTGATGGGTATATGCGATCTTCATTTAGGATATCATATACAATTTTTTTCCACCATGCTTTATCAAACTCATTGCACACTACTTAATATTATCTACATTTTTCAGCATCCAATAATTGAACATTAACAAACTCCAGTTACATTTATTTCAAGTATAGCCCTCAATTGACTCGTATTGCTTTGTAGTACGACATTAGTATAACTCTTACTCATTTCAAGCATAATTTAAAGGAATGTACTGTAAGTTGTAGGAAAAGAATACTACAAAAATGCTTATACTAATGTTAACAAAACTTACGAATCGCATTACAATTTTGAAAAACTGAAAGTATTTTATTAAATTAAACCAAAATCTGAGGGGACGCTAAAATAAAATGTTATGAATAAGAAATGATTTCTTTATTATAAAAAAAGTTCGACTTTCTTTAAAGCATCGTACACACAAAATAGTTTTTCTTATAGTTCTATAATTTAAATTATAGATATTTTTTTATAATTGTGTTAAGATTTATTTTTTTAAAAAATATGAAATATGAAGATAATTTTTAAAAAAATGCTTACATTTGTTTTATTGTAAATTTTTTGAAAGTATTATTTCGATAGCAATATGGAAAAAAGACGAGCAGAAGTTTAGAAACCTAATATAGACAAAAATAGTACACTTACAAGTAAATAGTCCAGAAGGAAATAGGTAGCGAAAATAATAAATTGACGAAAACGATATTAAATTAAAGGCAGAATGCACTGATTAATTTCTTTAAATGTACAATTTTTTGCAAATAATTCAATCCTCCGTTAAGCCTAAATTTAGTATTCGAAATGAGAGATCGGAACTACTTTGACTCTTATTTAACAGTCGTCATTTCAAGAAAATACTCCACAATTAACTTCCTGAATAATGTAGGAGAAATAAGTAGATATACATAGGAAACGTTCATTTCCAGTTGTATACTTATGAAATTAAGTACTAATGATCACTGATGTCTTTATAATATACACAACATAATTAATTGTATAATTAGTTGTAATTTAAATTAATTTATTCCGACATTTTTTTTCATTTAAATACAGTATCCGATTACGTTAAAAACGCCATTTTAGGTTAAAATCCCTTTTTTTTTTTTTTTTTTTTTGCTATTCACTCAACTCTTTTTTTACGCGGTCTTTTTTACACGATTTTGAAACACCAGGGTTCACCAATATATTCTTATACGCGAATTTTTCGTTTTAGCGCGAATCTCCCTCCCCAAAATTTTCTAGAGTTGCGGAGAATATCCGAATTTTATAATCACTTTTTTCTTCATTTTATTGTACTTCAACTTGAACACAGTATTTTGTTCTTCAGTATAATTGTATTTTGTATGAAAGCGTACAATTCATAAGATGAAATAAATAATTTCAATGAAGTTCTAAGAGTTGATGTACAAATTAATGTTATTTTTAATTCGATGGAGAAATTTCCAATACAAATTGTGATGATGATAATTCTTTCTATTAAATGCCGTTAACAATGAACGAAATTCTTCGATTGAATCAAAGTAAACGGTTGTTCAAGACATATCTGACACATCTACTGATGATAACAATTTTGATCCAGTTCGTACTAAACGTGCACGTTTGTTATCAAGTAGCGATGAATAGCTGTTAGTTAGTAGCTCTGCTCCTATTTTCAATTTGAATTTTTATATGCTGTAAGTATTTACAAACTGAATTTTTGCAAAACACTAATTAAAATTTTTTTGTAATAAAAAATAACGAATTGTTTTGTTTTATAAATATGGAATATGGATTTCATTATTACTTTTTTGGCAAAAAATTTGGAGTTTTTTCATTTTACACGATTTTTTAAAGTTGAGGAACATATCCCCAAATTTACCATCTGCCACATGTATTTTGTACACGATTTCCTTACACGGTTTTCTAAGGAACGTATCTGCAGTGTAAGAAAAAGAGTTCAATGTACCATTCTAAAATTCAAGTAATAAACTTCCTAAATCTCTTTGCGTGAGATTCGGTAGTACGGTAGTCAGAAAAAAAATTACAGACATTTTAGATTAAATGCGTTTTTCTCAAAATTGTGTTACTGTAAAGTGAATGATGTTTCAAATTCAATATCTCCAGAACATAAATACTTGCATAAAATTTCAGACAAATGTTTCAAGTGGTAGTATCCAGCGAAAGGATAAAAAATCTTTGAAATTGAATAGGTTTTACTGAAGTTGGATATAACTCTAAAAGTATTGAAAAATTTTCAATTCCTATTTGCACCTTCTACTGGGTATATATATATATATATATATATATATATATATATATATATATATATATATTATATATATATATATATATATATATTATATATATATATATATATATATATATATATATATGTGTGTGTGTGTGTGTGTGTGTGTGTAACATTTAATTCAATAGAAATAACTTAACATTTTCATTACACTCACTAGATATACATTTAAAAATGTGATTGCAGAAATTTTTTGGAAAATATAAAATATTATTTCTCATATGGAATAGCCAATTTAATTATAAAATTTGATTATAATTTTTTTAAAGTTTAAAATTTTTGAAGATATTTGCATACATAATTATTTATAACTGCGATATTTTACTGCCTAATGATAGGGTTTCAAATAGGGCTTGCTGATAATTTTTATTAAAAGGACGTCAAAATTAGTCGATAAATTTAAGTACCCACTTGGGATAAAATTTAAAAAGAATCTCCACTAATATTTAAACATATAAAAAGAAATTAACGTATCAGGATTTTACTTGAATTATTATCTGAGAAGAAAAAATGTTGTTATGTAGGGAAAATTTCATCCTCCAATGAAAAACACAAAATAGATATTTTTAATATTATTAAGTTGTTAAATTGTATCAAAATATTCCAAAATACATGAGTGATTTTGTTTATTATACAACAAGCAATCAATTTTGAAATTTTTTTATTTCAGAGTAAAATGTTAATCACAAACAGCATGTTGAATGCAAAAGGTTCATTTTGAGGAAAAAGAATATTCTAAACGAAAGCCAATAATTTAGAATGTTCTAAAGTAAGCAAAAAAGGCTCCATATTATTAAAAAATGTCAGATTTTAATAATTTTTTGTTTTTACTAGTGATACATAATATTTAAAAATATTTTTAATTTAATTTTTTCTTAACTTATGCTTTTTTTGTTTGCTTGTATCCCTTTAATTACAAGCTCCTCCCATCATTCATTACCTAGATTCCCATTTAACTTTCCCAATACCATTTTCCCATTATATTTGCTTTTTTGAAAAATAACAGACACTTTAGCACTGATAAATATACATAGGTTCAATGCAAGGCTCTAGAATAACAATTTCACATGGATGCACAGACGTTAAAACTCAAGAAAGTAGTCCCAAAAATCTATAGACATATTAAGTTTCTAAAAATTGCGTATTAAAACTCTTCTGGTCATATTAAAAGAAAAAAAAGTTTTGTTCATTTTAAGTATTACTTTAATTACAAATCTTAAGGTTGCTAACTTCATTTATGATTTAAAGCAAGATATTTTCTGAAGTACTATTTATCTCTCCACTTTTTTTTTTTATCAATAATACATTTAATTCCTTACAACCTTTTCCACATTTATTCTGTAATTGTCTTACTTCTTTTAATGTTATTCGGGATTTCTTGAAAAATTAGTGCCACAAATCAATAAGAGATATATAAAATTCAATAAGAGAATGAAATATAAAATTTTCCAAATGATAGTTTTTGCTAAGTATCGAGTTTTATTATAAAACTTACATTTTTTCCTTGCAAATTTAAAGATAAATACCTAATGCTGAATTTATCATCAAATTAATGTTTTTAATTTTATTTCAAATATTTATTGCTTTAATGGGTATTCATTTTTTAAAGATAATAACTAATAAAAGAAAAAATACTACAATAATAATTTTTTTATTGTGATAAGTTTACTCTTTAAAAAAAACATATGAAATCACATGAATAAAAAATTAATCATTGAAAATGACCCTACATTTATTTAAATCGCTAACTTAAATATCTGAACAGGATCAAATAGAATCCAACTCTTATGAATACATAATAGTTTATACTTAAAAAAAAAGCTTATTAACGATCTGAAAGGAGTTACCGAAAAACATTTATTCCAAAATAAGCCCTTTAAATTATACAATCTTAAGAAAAATGTTCGTATTTCTCTTGAGATAGAGAAAGCTATGCTATCGAAATATCTTAATATTCAAAATAAAAATTTAAGGATATGTCTGAGTATTAAATTAAAATAATTATTTAACAATTTTATTCTAGTTGGATGATTTTAAATGCGCGGGTTTCATTTTCCTTAAGAATATTCTTAACTCTACCCCCCCCCCCTTTATTTTTTTTCTCTTAAAAAGGTTTCTGCTCCTAAAATTGTCTTGATATGTTTTGAAATAAACTAATAACTTTTTTGCTAGGTATAATATCCAGACATGTCGTAGACGGTTTGAAAATTTATCATTTGATTAAAAGAAAGACGAGAAGAGAATATTAAATAAAACTAAAAATATTTATTGGAATATATCCCGGTAGATTAAAATTGTTATTCGAGCATACTAATTTGTTAACTTTTTTCAATAAATTATACTTCGTAAAATTAATTGGATTTGGGCTATTGAATAAACCTTTTAAGATTAGACTTTTTTTACAAATAATCTACACTCTGTAAAAACTTTTTGACTATTAAATCGAATAGTCGAAATACTTTTGAAGATTATGGCGTAGAAAGTGACAAGATATAAAAATGTCCCTTATATAACTGTTATGTGATAACTTATGCAAATTATAAAATCTACTCATGGGTATTTGCTTTTTCATTTCGAGCAGGATGATATTGTACAAATTTTAATGAATGCTTGGCGCTTTAATTAATTTTTCGGATTAAAAGTGTAATATTAAATTTCACTAAGGAGTTATTTTCAAATCACTGAAAATATTTCTAATAAATCCTTTTGTTGAAAACAAATATATAAAAGCCAAATTGGGGGAAAAAAGGGGCTTGTCCATCAGACATTATTCGTAATATGAAATTCTTTTTATAAGTGTAAAAATAAAACAAATATATATATATATATATAATTTCGCTTGGGAAAAGGAATAGGAAATGAGAAAAAATTACCTTAGCTGGCACAAAATATATACCAAAAATTTTAATAAAAATACTTATCGCGCGTTTAAATTTATTTATACAAATGATATGCTACCATTTGCTTGATATTCATTTGATTCAGTGCGAAAGGAGAAAAATATACCAAATATAGATACATAAAATAAAATTTGATCAACACTAAAAAATTTCACTCATTTTATGAACTCAATGAATACTTGAATGTAAGCTGCCAGAATCCTTATTTTTCTTTGAAATCCTTATAACGTTTTATTAACCCCTTAACCGGTCAATTTTTTTTTACTCAAAATGCTTTAAAAAATGTCACATTTTTTATTGCATCTAACTAAGCACAATACTTAACAGAATGTGAAAATGGAAAAAATTTATTTTAATTTTCAATCTTAGAGTTATCGCACCATTTATTTTATTATTGTGGAACATAAAAACGCCTAAGTGTTTGGTTTTTATATAAGTACACTCTGCACACTATGTAGTCTGTTTCATATATATTAAAAGGATTTTTCTACAAAAATTTTTTTTATTCGTACCTCTTTTTTCAATATGTTGAAGGTTTTGTGTATGTGCATATATATATATATGTATATATACAGTAACATAAAATGGAAGAAATACATGGCATAATAAAATTGATAATACAAAATAATATCACTAACAAAGCTAGAAGATTTAAACCAGATTTAAAGAAACACACTTTAAAAATGATGGAAGAGTCTATTATAGAAGAATTAACTAAGCGTGTATGTATAACATGGAACAGAATTAGAACTTTAAAATATAAGATATATATATATATATATAATATATATATATATATGTATATATACTTTTCTTACTCTTTCCCTATAGCCCAGAATATTAGCAAATACAGGTGAAGGTTGGCTAGCCGCAAAACTTTGTTTAAACCTGCAATCCGGGTTCCTAAGGCCAGGAGTTTGTTATAGTACTACTGTGGCTAATATACTTTTTATACTATCTTTACTAGTTATCTTAAGTTTATAACTATTTTGTGTATATTTATGAATTTATATATATATATAGTCAAAATTTCTCTACAAGAGAGTTTCTCTCTCTCTCTCTCTCTATATATATATATATACAATCAATTTGAAGCATGATGTAATACAAAGTTTTACATTGCAATCGGGACAGAAATATATCGGCTTTTTTAAAAATTATCTTTCCAATTTCATTTCTTCTCAAGCAACGAACTGCACATTGTCTTGCCTATCCCTGTTCCTTATCGAAAATTTTCAAGAATCTAAACTTCTGACTTCAAAGACAAATTCTCGCCTTCACCACAAAGAAAATCCCGGATGAGAAGCATTTCAATACCATGGACAAACTGCATCGCTTAAAAACGCTAATAATAATAATCTCACTATAAGAATTAAAAATACGTGTAAATCAACAATAGAAAGAAGAAAATATCAATTCCCATACAAAGTACGGGCAAACCGATTGCAGCCCGTATGGTGTAAGGGCAAACTGATTAAGGGGTTAATAATGCAAAAAAGAATAGCGTTTTTTAAACTTAAATCTAATGACCATACTACCTGATATTATTAACATAAATTTGTTTTGAATATAGTAAATTTTTTGCAACATTTATATTAAATTTCAATCATGTATGTAATTTTAAAATGTGCTTTAAGTTAGTACTCTTTTTGTGTTTCTTTTTTTCTCGTCAAGATTTTCATCTTCTACTTAACCTATTTCTTTTTTCTCATCGGTATATTTCATATAAGTTCTGGCTGTCTAAAATTTTAGCAAATTTTTTAAGGCTGAGAACTATGGGTCTGACTATAAAATAACAATTTATGCTTTAAAGGAAGGAAAGAAATTTTATCTCAGTCCCCTCTCATTTTTTTCGCACAAAGACTGGACTTTTACTACTTGTTCATGCAATTTTATATGGCAAAACAGTTTGAGATAAATAAAAAAAGGATAAATTCTTAGGGGGGAAAAACTTTTGTAATATAAAAATAAGTGAAATTAAGATTTTTTTTTTTACGATTTAAGTTTACTATTTTACATTAAGATCGAAAAAAATTGCATCTATTCATATTAAATAATACTTTGTTAAAATATACTGCATTATATTTCCCTATGACTTATTTCAAAGGTAATTGATTGAGCTCTTTTGTATTCCTGTTGTTACTAATGCCTCCTGTTTGACGATGTCAGGCCGCGGTAGCCTAGTGGTCAAGGTATCGGATAGTGGCTGGCATGTCATGAGTTCGAGCCCAATACCACTAAAGACCCACCGTATAGGGGAGAGATGCACGCTAAATCTGTCGAGAGCTCAAACGTCCTCCCTTTGGTGAGGTGTGGTAGTTAGGAGAGGGGGTGCCAGCTCAGGCGTCGTTATCGTCACTCGACCATGGTTCAAAATTACGAGGTCCGTCTCCAAAAGCCGCCGTGTAGCTGAACAGTGCGACGTTAATATTCATTCACTCACTTGACGATGTCAGTTCGAGGCCCACAAAGTTCATTGCGACAAAGGGCTAGATGGGCACCTGTCGTTAGCCGTAGCTTTGAGCACCATTCCGGTAACCGACGTTTTGTTGAAGCGGGTGAAAGGGTGTATGAGAAACGCAAATTTGTTTTGCTTTAATTTCGATCAAAATGTATCAGTTGTCAGCTAAAATAGCGAATAAAGAATACTTTGAATGAAGATGAGTGTATTTATTTTCTAAAAATTGTAAATTATTAATGGTTAACAAATAAATCAATTTCAATAAAATTAAAGTAATATACAAGGAGGAAAATATACACATTTTCAGAAATTTTCCGACTTCCAGAAAAAGTTGTGTCAGAAACAGTAGAAAAAATTGAGCATTCGACTGAGAACAAATTTTATTTTATATAAGTAACCCAATCATATGTACTATAAATGTAAAAAAATTGAAGCTATAGAACAATTGTTGTAAGCTAAAATCATAATACAAATTATTTTTATATTAAACCTGAACACCTCGTATGTTAGTTTTTTATATTTAACGGGTTTTTTTTTTCCAAAAATATATAAACACTAAAAACTACAAATCTTTTAATTGATTAAGTCTATTGAATAATTGGTCATTTTTAAGTGTAAAACTATGAAAACATATCAAACTGGGTAGACTCACAAAGTATTCTATTGAGACAAGTAGCTCTAAATTCAAAAATAAGAAGTTTTTAAAATATTTTTTACTCTTAACTTTTACTCACGTTCATGATGTTTGGTCATAAACCTCAGTAAAAATTGATCCAACCAAAGTCTGATTATTATTACTGAACAATGGTGCATTTATTTTTAAAAAATAATTTCTTCGGTTATAAGCTCTTGATGCACTCAAGGAAATATTTTAAATTATTAATATTATGTATTAGTTTCTTTGTAAAAAAAATGTCATCTCTAATTTCTGTTCGGATCCAAGAGAAGAAAAAAAATTAATGTTAACTAATTTTTAGAATTCCACCTTAAATGTAATATACTGTCTCAAAATATGCGACTAGACTGATCAGATTGTTTGAAAATTTGATAGTAAATAATATCAAAAAGAATCTATTTAGTAAACGTATTTACTTCACAATTTTAAATTGTAGTTTTATTATTCACATGTTTAAAAAGTACTCTATAAATCATCGTTAAAAGTTGCGACAAAAATTCAATTTTGATAAAATTTATATGCTTCTTCTTATCAAAAAAATGTAAAAGCTTAGTTAGTATCAAATTAATAATGAAATTAAAAGTTATTTTTTTATTGATTAGTCATTTTATGGATTACTCTACTCTGTATTTGTAAGAAATAATTTCGATGACATTAAAGAAAAAAATGGCTACAAAATAGCAGCAAAATTCTGGGATATACTGAACAACTTGTATATCTTCTAAGTAAAATGTACTATATATATACATATAAGCTTAAATCGCGCGCGCGTATTCCATCTTATTTTGCTTTTTGTCGAACATACTGGATAAATTTTCTCTCATAAGTTATTTTCAATATAGTGATGATTTTGGTGGTTTTATGAGGGGATATACAAAAAAGAATTAAAAAAGCTAAATACTAAAACTTCTGATTACATTTGTGAATTCTCATATTTATGTCATGTTTACATTTATGTGTATGAGGAAAAAAATCAAATAAAATTCTAAAAATAAAGCTGAAATCTTAGCATAATTATAAGTGCAACAATATAATTAGATAAAATTGAAGAAGATGCTATACAAATTTTGACTATCAATTTCAAATCAAAATGAAAACTTTTCTTCACTAACAATTCTCTCATACTCTCTCTCTTGTACAAGAAAAGTAATATAAATGTAATAATCATCCTTGAACATTTCATCCAACTCTGTATTGTGAAATATGAGACAAACGTTATTCGATTGAAATGATGAAGAGCTTCACGATTATTTCACTCATCTTTGACCAAGAAAGTAATATAACTGTAATAATTATCCTTGAATATTTTATTCAACTACGCATCTAAAAAGATGAGACAAGCAGTTTTGCCTTTTTATTTCCTCATCCTTATACAAGAAAGTAATATAACTGTAATAATTGTCCATGAACATTTTATTTAACTCTGTTCAAAACAAGGTGAATTAAAATGATTCGACTGAAATGATAATAGACAAATCTGAGAGTAAAGGAGAAGTTTTAGAAATTCATGAGATGATAAATATTTAAGGTCTTTCTTAAATTGTGAATATGTTATAGATGGTAGATGCTTAAAAAAATACGGGTGGCTCTTATCAAATATAAATTTGTATAAGTTAATAATTATAAATTAACTATATGTTTATTAAAAACTTAAAAAAATATTTAATAGTTATAGTCACAACTCAAAGTGTTTCATGCATAATTAAAAAAGTTTTTTTTAATTAATATTATTATTTTTGCTGTTATTGAGATTTTTAGTTAATAATAGTTAAAGATTTTATAGCTAATTATTCTAGCTTTATTGATAAAAATGCCCATAATTGTATTGGATTAATGTGTCTCTCTCTTTTCATTAGAATAATCCCTAATTTATGCAATATCCAAAAAAAGTCCTAATTATTCTTATTACTGAAATATATCAGCAACCAAAGCATACCTTAAGATCCTGTTGGTATTTATTAACCTGTTTTCAATTCATTAAGTTTTTAATGAAGAGTATATAACAAAATGCGTCATTTTTAGAGAACTATAGAAAGAGAATATGCGAGCATGGTTAAATATAAAATTAAGCTGCACTATCTAAATATCAGCTTAATTGTGGCGGCTATACAGTAATAAAAGTAAGCAGCTAAAAACTCAAGGAAATAAGAGTTGAAAAAAAATCTCTCTCAAACCAAACGTTCGTATATCATAAATAGTTAAATGATGCAAACTTTAAAAATCCACTTTTCAGTGTAATATCAAGAAAATCAAACCCACGATGACACACATCTCAGATAACACAATTATTTTTATTACTACCAAGTATTCTAAAGCAAGTGCTGTCAGATACAACTAATATAGAAGAAAATGATTAAAATCATATTATCACGAAATATCCCTAAGAATAAATGAATTCTGGGACAAACTATTCTGAAGTTAGAAGTATGTTAGAAAATAAAAGGAAAACTTGAATAACAGCTGTTCACTAGGTTCACAAACATATGAAACTACTATACCCAGATGAATATGAACGAGGAGAATTGATAATAGTTCTCCCCTTTTCAAACGAAAATGAGACTTGGCTTAAAGGATGAAATACAAGACGTTAAATTTATTAGGATTAGGATCCGTACTCATATTTCTATTTGTAATTAACATAAATAATAAACTGGTAAAAAGTAGAGGGATCAAAACTTAGCTCATTAATGAAATCTTAAAGTTTTTATTTTTGCTTCAAATGACAAAAATTATATCTTATGAACAATATTACCTACAAAAGCATATCTAAAAGATATACAGAAGACAGTACAGAGAAGAAATTTTTATCCATCAGAGAAAATATTTGTATTTTAGAATTTAATGAACTATTAATGTTATCTGAGACATGATAATTCAAAGTGAACATAAGGAAATGAGATACCTGCACAATAGTAGAGATGTTTACACATTGAAGACGGTATGTAGAGAATGTATATAGCCTGTGAATTCCCCATACTTTTTGTAAAATAAGATAAAATAATAAACAAAAATATAATATTCAATTGATACATTAATAGTTAAAGTAACATATTAAGAAAGTAGAAGGTGAATATAAAGGTAAAAAATAAAAGACGATAATTCATGTCTCCAGTCTTCAAAGTGTTAACAAACACAAATGCAATGCACTTTTAAAATCAGAGCTAGGTATTTTAAACACGACAGTACAAGTAAGTTCTCTAAGGTTCTGTTATAGGACGAGTGAGTTTTTATTAAAATCGCACTAAGAAACAACAGAAAGCCTACTGGCTACGGCCCTCGTAATTTTGAACCATGGTCACGTGACGAGTATGACAGCTGAGCTGCGCCCCCTTCTTAAAACTACAACTCTACGCCAACGGGAAGACTTTCAGCCACGGCAGATTTATCGGGCTTCTGCTCCTCTTTACGGCATTTTTTCAGAGTCACTGAGGCTCAAGTTCCTTACACGTTGGCCAAGATCTCGTGACCATGACCACTAGGCTAACGTGGTCATGGCTCTGTTGCTGTATCTTTTAGCATGAATATTGGTATAAATGGAAGTCTCACCTCCAACTGTCGTATTTGCGTACACACGCACTTACACGCAGACACAGATGATGTAATATTTTTTTAGATTTGTACACATATTTTCATTAATAGTCACTAAAATGCATGATCAAATCAGTCGAAAAATCTTAACAAATCTTATTCCACCTCATTAATATCAGCAATTACCGGTAGCCTTTCAATTTTATTTAGTGCTTCTGGTGAATAATATTTTGACCGAATAGCAATTTTTGGTGACTTTCACATATGCTATCTAGCTGGGTGTCTGAGAAATGATGGGTATTCAAATCTATTAAGTACGAGAAATATAGCATCAACACATTTCATGAGTTCATTCATAATGAGTCGAGCCAAACAATTCTTGAATTGATTGTGTTGTTGATGCGTTCATAGAAACCGTAACTGGCTGTAGAATCCAGACAAAGGAATATCTCCTTCAAGACAACGAATATTTTCCCAAAAACAGTTGGTTGATCGTCTTTCTTTCTATTCACAAAACTTAGCAACCTGAGATTTTCCTTTGTTTCTCAAAAGGAATCTGAACCTGAAGAATGATGCATTAAAATTGCTGTTGAAGTTGTTAGTTGAACAATTTTGAGAAAATATTTTCTGTAATGAAGTGAAACGTGAACGAGATGCTTGCATTCAAATGCATACATATCCACAATTTATATTTTGAAGGAAAAGGTATTCAAAACTTTATGAATTTTACTTGAATATTTCTATCTTGAATTTTTAAAATTTTTTTGTAGGTATTTCGTTATATTTTCCGGTTTGAGTGTTTTTATTTTTATGACAACTTTAATTTTTAACTTTAAAATGAGATGCGTGCTTATTTTTTTTAAATTTAACTTTAAATTGACATCTATGAATAAAAAATTATAAATTAGTTCCTTTAAACAGTTTTTATACTGTCTTGAGTAAAATTTTATTCTTTGTTGCATGATAATAACTCTGAATACTTTATAAAGTGTTAGTTGAATTGGTTTTTGCATAATTGCTCTTTTTGGTTTGGTACATCATTATCACTTAAACTCATGCATATAGCTATTGTAAGTGCTAAAAAATAATGTGAAACTGCAGAGAATGTAGTAGGAAATTGTTTTTGTGTATTTTTATGTTTAAAAAAAACAGCATGTAACTGATAAAAAAATTTATTTAAATTAAGAATTTTATAACATAAAATAAATATTCAATGTTATTTTATGTTATAAAATTCTTAATTAAAAGAAATTTTTTTATCAGTTACATGCTTTTTTTTGTTAAAATTTGTGTGTGTACTCTTCGGTAAAATACACTTCATTATGCAAGGAACAAAATTTGGTTTGAATATGATAATTGCACACAAACTTATAAGCTATTGAGTTATTTTATTTTTCAACAGAAAGTTTCAAATGTGGGATAATATTTTTTCTTTCACCCTGTGTTTAAAATACCAATAAAAATTTCTGATTGTTACACATATCTTTTATTTGTAATGATGCATTGTATTTTATTTATTTTTTTTATTGAAAGTAACTGTATTGTTTTATAAAGTAATTTGAGTTCACTGTACGTTCTCGAATATCCAAAAAGGAAAAATGTTGGAATTGATTGTTTATTAAAGTCATATTACAAAGCTATTGGCTTGTAGTTTTGAACCTTGTTAAAGTTAAAAAAAACACCTGAGCCGTGACATTTTTTTCTCCCAAAACTCCCACACTAAACCAATCCAACCTCAAAAGATTTAACGTGCATGAGCTCTTGTACACCCCTGGTCTTTTAATGGCAATAAGACTCGAGACAATGACACGGAAGACACAATACAAGACACGAGTTCGCGACTACTGCGAACGCGACTACTGCGCCCCGAAATGTTAGGATTATTTCTTGTTTGTATTAAGGGGACATGTGGTACGATTTACGCACAAAAATTCTTAATTTAAGGATTTTCAATTTTTTTTTTGTCTCTTATATCTGTATACTTTGTAAAAGAGATTTTGCGCTTAAAATTTCATAAAAACCTAGCCAATTAATTTTTTAAGAAAAAAACAAAACATTTGTGAAGTGATTTTAAAATGCTACTCCTCCTACAAAAACTTAAGTACATGCATGAAATTTGATTTACAATCAAGTCAAACTATGTATAAAAAAATTTGCTATGGTTTTTGCTATAACAAGATTGATATTTGTACAATACTTCCTTTTATGAATGCAAATTGAAAATTCCTTAAAAAATGTATAAATTCTGAGTTCAATTATTTTTTAAAAAATAAAAGTTCTGTTTTGATTCAAAAGTGCATACCAACTTTTGTTACATGTATTATTAGTAAAAGGTAAAAAAAATTCAAAGCTATAGAAAAAAAAGCCCTAGCATTTTAAATGAAGACAAACTAGTTATTTTATCTTTCTGAGATAAATAAGTTTAAAGTTTTCATTTGCCATAGGAATGTGAATAAAAACGAACGTAAAAGCTATCATAATTCTGCATTTTCTTAAGTTTAGAGTTTTCAAATTTTGTGAGGTTATAATAAAGTATGTAAAAAATAATTTAGGCTAAAAAATATTAGATTTGATTTTTTGACCGATTTTTGTCAATTGAATCGTGCTGTATTCTCTTAAATTTTCATGATATAAGACACAGAAATATCCCTCCCCCACAAAAAATAGTTAAATTTACAAAAAATAAAATTATTTATTTTCTTGAAAACTGTACACAGTATCGAAAAAATTGTTAAGAAAATTGAGGTAAGGAAGCAAGAGAGAATTTAATTTTCCCTCCTCTACATCGCAAGATTTAATTTCAAGTAGAAAACGAAAGCTTCACTTTTGCTCTCTTATGTTTTCATAATTTCGATATCCTTTACCCTACTCCGCTATCCCAGTTAGCGGAAGACCAACGTTTTTACTCATAATAAAATGAGTTTCCACCAGTTACGAAAAGGCTTGGAGCAAATATATGCATATGCAAATAGAGGCTGCTTCTATCGCTACGCCAGTCGACATAGATGGCAGGGTAAGCTGTATACTGCTTTTGTCAACATCATTTCAAAGTCGTTTGTTCGCATAGGCATACAAACGAAATTCAAATCACGTTGTCCATACTTACTTTAACATCTTATATGCAATTAGCGAGGAATTAAAGCTACATTGCGCGCAATTCATGAAGACTCATAGCATAAAACTCGACAAAAAGGAAATCATTAAATAAGGTATTGATTATTCAACACGTTATTTGAACACTCTTTAAAATTTCATCAAATAAACTCACTTTGAATTTGGACAGTAATGGTAGAATCTTTTCTTTGAACATCACTTAAATTTTACCAGAAGATGGTAATCTGGGATAATCTAAGCAAACTAAAAGTTTTGTATTTTGATAATATTACCACACTTTACTCTTTCAAAGGTCTTCTTTAGCTTATTAATTCTCATTTTCAGAAAGCTATCAATTGACACAGAGATCATTTTCTGGCTTACTGTTTAACTAGTTTGTGGGAATGTTGTAAATGGCGCTATCCCAACGAAGACTTAAAAATGCAATTACTGAAATGTATACATGATACAGAATCCAAATTTTTCATTAATTAAAAGACTTTCTAACTAAAATTGACATTATTATTCTTAACTCAGCAAAATGTTTAGCTTGTAATCATAAATTAGGAAAAAACAATTTTATAAAGATTACAGTTTTGTAAATAACTTTCAAAACTTTAAAATGTAAAAGTAAGATAACATAAAGGTTTAACTTTTAAAAATTAAATAATTTTGATTGAATAATATTTTTTTCCTATCACTAAAAGGAGCCTTGCTGGTAAAACAACTAAATATTTAACATATAATTTAAATTTTTATATGTTCTTAGTTGATTAAAAAGGGTTTTTAGTTATTCTTACATTTAGTTGATATATCCAATGATACATGAGTGACGATTCATAGGAAGTATGGAGGATTTTGGGGAAACAATTTTTTATTCGCTCTTTGGGACAGTTTCAACGTCTTTACTGCGAGGCATACTGACGCCAAGTGTTCTGATTTTGAATTAGATTGTATACTTCTTTCAGTACTTGCTAAACCATCCCTTTTTAGTTTAGGTTTCGAATGAAGAGCAAAGTATGCGAATGTACGGCCTATGGCCATAAAAGAAAATGAGATGAGATTGTAATTTGAAGGTTGGATGATCTTTCTGAGAATGTATTAGCTGTTTAATTTTATACGCGAATATGTATGAAGAGGAAATAAATATTAAATTGGAAATAGGATTTTTTTAGGTTATAAATTAATTATCCTTGCATTTGCCTCCAGTTTTAAGAGCGAATCACTAGCATGGGCTTGCACTTTTCGAAACAATTCATCAATTCCCAATGTTTAAAAAAACAGCACATAACATAATATAGAAACACATATATCACACACAGTGTGTAAGATTTAATTAACACACACACAAGATTAATAAAAGCAAAATACAACAATAATAAACTAAATAAAACTTCGAAAATATTAATTTATATAAATGGGACACTGCACAATGTACACTAGGATTTTTAGGCAGGAGCCTATATGTATATATATATATATATATATTTAAGAAACAGAATAGCATATATATTCCATTTCTTTCTTTGCAGAATTTTGCATAACAAATATTTGGAAGTATCTCCAAGCCCAATAAATTCCTCTTTATTCACAAGAAAGTTTTTAAATATATCTTGCTTATCATAATGCATATCTCTAAAAAGCCACACCTTCCACCAGTGTTTTATCCAAAAGAGAAATTTGGTAAACAAAAGCACAGTCCCGGTTGAAAATTCCCCTAAGCCGAAAGAGAATCAATAGATGACAACAGGAATTGGGACTTGAGATAGAAAAATCCACTTATCAGTCCAAGAATCCTCCTTCATCAAGTGCCTTCTTCAATCTGAATACCCAAGATGTTATCTCGCCTAAGACACTGTCTTGCACCACATTTCGAGACACATGGAGCCTTTCTTTCCGAATCAAAATACACTAGATACAAGGGTTCTTCTGAAAATGGCTTCGGTTTGCAGGCATTTCTTTAAATCAGCTCTCAATTCACAGTTTTATAAGAGTGAAATTTGCTTCAAGGAAACCAAATTGGATAGTTTGAGGTAAAACACACTGGTTAGGGAACCAAGAGGAAAAGGACCTGGTATAGCTAAATGGAATTTAGGAATTTGCAATGGAAATTTTTTCCATAATAAAATAAGTGTTATTTAATTAATAACACTTATTTTAAAATTACTCATTTATTGTTGACGGGCTTAAATTAAATTTACAGCTAAGCGCACAAACACATATGTAATACATTGATACCGATAAAAAGTGGAAGTTTAATTTGAACACAATGAAGAAAAGTTGAATATGAAATATTATTATTCAAATTTATTCAATTTTATTTACAAGTCTGTTATTTTACGTCAAGAGTAGACTTTACAGAAAAAATTTTCTGAGCTTGGGAAAAAATTTAGTATATTTACGATAATAAAAGTTATTTTCCACCAGATGATCAACATGAATTTGATTTTTTTCTCTTCATTTTACATATAATCTGATATAATAAATAACATTATCTTTATATAAAACGCAACATGTATAGATAAAAAGAAAAACTTCCTTAAGTAAAATGTTGTTTATGTCAATTAATATTCACAAGCTCAGTTGCTACAACTTTCATCATGCATTTAATGTGAAACACATACATGCTGTTTAATGAAGTACTACGGAGGGGAGGGGTCTAATTGCTTGATACTCCTGCAATTAGATATCAATACTTAATAAATACACGATTTTAAAGTGAGTGAAATTCTTAAATTTTTAAATCTAAAATAAATATTGTATTAAGAGTCACTGGTGTTTGACGAAATCTGTAATTTGTTCATATTTGATTTGATTTGATCGTATTTTACATTAACATTAGAATTAGGAACATACAATGAACTAATGGGAACAGATCTTACGTTTATATTGAATCGCAGTCAGGTGACTACTTCCAAATCACTCATTCTCTCAAAGTTAATCGTTTATTACCTCACGTGGCCACGGCAGCTTAGTGGTTATGGTCATGAGTTCGAGTCTTGTGCTACTTGTAGAGGGGGCCAATGCACGTTAAATCTGTAGAGGCTCAATGTCCTCCCGTGTGGTAGTTTGGAGAGGGATGTCGTCATCTAACTTGTGACCATGGTTCAAAATTACGAGGTTTTTACCAATAGCCCTCAAATTGCTTTATAGTGCAACGTTAATAGAACTCTCACTTTCTCTTATTACCTTACTTTGTATTTCTGCATCATGCTATTGGCGAACTATGAAAAACCTCTTTCAGTACAAGTACTATAATCTCCATTATTTTATTCAACAATGTGTTATAGACTAGAATATTGCTCTTGTGTTTCTATTATAAAACATTTAGACTCATAAATATGTACAGTAGTACCCCGAACTTGCGCGAAAGGAGGTACTAAGTGATAACCGCGTAAGTCGGGGTATAATTTCACATATAAATACGTATAGATTATTTATAATTGGGGCCGAAGACGAAAAAAACTAATAATTTGGAAAAAAAAACCTTTTATAAAATCTTGATAACACAAATACAAAATCACAAACCGAACTTTTGATGAAAAAAGTTTCAGAAAATCTAACAAAGTAGTCTGACGGTTCAAACTTGAAAATTCACAGCCGCTTTTGATGGTGAGGTTGCTGCCCTTCAAGTAGCCCTTGCACAGTTGAATTGTCATCTGAATAGCTTTACTGGGGCTGTTGTCTTCTGTGATTCAAAAGCGACGATTTTTGCTGTGAACTCAAATTCTACTCCTGCCTCCTCTAACATTCTTGACTATAAAAAACTGTTGAAGAGTCTTTCTGAGTACTCTAAGCAAATTGTTTTACAGTGGATCCTTGGATGCTGTGGTGTAAATGGTAATGAGTTTGCGGACCACCTAGCAAAGAAGGGAGCTTCCATTCAACAGACAACAAGTAAAGCTGTCCCTTTTACCTTATCCAAGTGTATTATGAGAAAAAGATGAAAGATCTCGCTACAATTCAATTCACTGAGAGAAATTCCAATAAGATCTGGTGAAATAACCTTAAAGATCTTCCAATGTGGTCAAGACGTAAAAGAGTTGCCAAGTTTCATCTGGCTACTGGACACGACTGTCTTCTCAAACATCTTCATCGAATTCACGTTGCACAGGCCTCTTTCTGCACACTCTGTGATATTTGGGAGGGCATGGATGCCGATCACATTCGCCGCTGCCCAGGACTAAAGGGCTCGTCTTTGAGTGATCTTTATTGGGGCAAGCTAGGGTCTTATTGTGTTCATAGACTTTTCTCGAAACGTTTTTTTCCTACTTTGTTAGTTTTGTCTGTTTTTGTTTCTACCCCCCTTGTGGTGTAGTGGTCTTTTAGAAACCCTGGCCATTGGAAATAAAGAAGTCTGACGGCTCAAAGATTTTTTTTCGCCCACGAAATTTCCTCGTAACAAGCTTATATATTTTTTTAATTTTTTGTTTTGATGAAAAAATACGCTCTTCGTTGGAGTAATTTGTAACCCTTTCTCAATTAAACTGAAGCTTTCTGTGTCAAATTCCTAATCGTCATTCGATCTTCTGATTGAACTGGACTTAAAGACAATTCACTTTCTATGAGCTCATCAATTGTATGACAATTGTAACATGTAATAACAAACACACACTCCGTAGATAAGAAATAAATAACACAAAATAGATTATAATGGCTAAGCGTCGACTCCACGTGATGTGTCTGAACATGTATTTTGGATAAACAGGAGTAAGGAGTATTCGAGTTGTGTAGCTCTCAAACAAAAGTTAAATTGACGAGATTTGAAAATTGCGTAACTCCGGTTTCAGGTAAGTCGAGGTATTACTGTATATGGATTTAAAACCAGTCGAATATCTTAGCTTTTCTACGCAGTGGTACGATCGGAAGGGTATAAAGGTCATACCTGCCTGACACAGTATTCTGATAAAGATTTTCTATTCATTCATGCATATACGTATTCAGAAACAAGCATCTACTTTAAAATATTTAAAAGAATATTCCTCAGCTCCCATATTCAGTTTTTCATCTTTTTTAATTAAAAAATTTAATAATATGAATCAAAATAAATTTTGAATGCTACACTAAGTGTAATAAAATTTTAAAATAACATTTAAGTTTTTATATGTTTTAAATTTGTGTTTTACATATGCATGAAAAAAATTACATTTACCGCTAATTATAAGTATAAATTTATCAATAAAATTTGGTAAAAGAAAACTAGGAAACTCTTTTAAAATATTACAATTTTTATATGGATTTCACAAAATCAATACATTGGTTAATATTTGGATCTTAAAACGCGCGTTGATTCCTTTCATAAGGAAAACGTTATATTATTATTGTTTTTATTACCTTACATAAGGTAATAGTAATAATATAGATAGATAACTGTTTTTTTTCTTAATGATAGTCTTCAATAGGCTCCCAAATTAATCATGCATCCAGAAAAATTAAAATAACTCTAGCGTAATATTTTGAAAGTTAAATTAACTATTAAAAATGAATTAAATATTTACCATCGATTTTGTCCCCCAGTTCTCAGAAAGTTGTTGCAACATTGTAAACCTTAATTATAATGGCGCCATACAATAAGCAGAAGCATAGCGATAACCATTTCTCGGTAACATATTCAATAAATTATTACACTGAAATAATTATCGATTAAATTGAAACTTGAAGTCATTTAAATTTCATATAAGAATAAAAGTATTAATTTCTTTAACGATAAGACATTTTTTCCAGGACACTTTACCATTTTTTAAGAAATAATTAAATTTCTTAATTAATAATTTGGATGTTACTAAATTATTACTCACAAGAATTAAACGCAAAATCTATTGATTTTCTGTTATACGATATACATTATTTAATATTTAATAACTGCCTCTTTAAAGCTCTAAATTTTGTATCTTTTTTTTTTACTGTTACTGTGAAAGTATGAGTGAAAGTGAGCCTTCAAAATAGTCTTCTGTTAAAAGCACTATTAACCAGAAAGGAAGAAAAAAAAAACACAATGAGCATAAAAAAACTCTGACAGGTGCAGCAGAAAAAAAATGTTTAACAAGAAAAACGGATCGGGAATGTACTTTTTCTACTTTCTATGGGGGAGAGGCCCTTTTTTGGGTAAGGCGCCTTTTCCGAAAAATGAAGATTAATAGTTATTGTATTGACTTTCCCTCTTTCACTTTCTCCCTCTACTTTTTATGCAATTTTTTTCCCCTACGAATTCTTTTTTTTTTCTTTCCTTTTTCTTTTTTTTACTCAGACACCTCAGTGCACTTTCACTTAAAGTATTATCCCCTGAGAGGTAAACTTTGTTCTGTCACAGCTATTTTACGGGACAATTCAAATAAATAGCTAATTAAAACCAATTTATTTTAATCAATAATAGTAACTTGCTTCTTTTTTAAAGTTAAATCAGAAATATATACACACACATTCAGAATTAGTTTTCCCTACATCAAGTTTTGAACTTTTTCTAGTATAACATGTTTATAAATATATTACAACGGTAGAACCTATATTGAAGAACCTATATTTTATTTTATTAAGGATGTAATATTTTATTGCATATTTATTTAAGTATTATAAAAGTTAAAAAAATATTAGAGATGTAATTAAAATTTTCTCAATTGTCAAATAGATAAAATTATTTTAAATATATTCAGAGGAATAATTCATTATTAAAAAGTTTCCTTAAACTTGCATGCATATCAATATATTAAAAAAAAAAGAATAGCTTAACTGATAGTTATATTATACACTATACATTTAGATACTTTTGATGTACTATAACATTCCATGCTATGTAAAATTATTTAATTTAAGATAAATTCAGTCATTTTGTGAAGTATAAAAAAATGTCAAATATCTTAATTTCAAAGAGAGTAATAATATATATAATTACAATGGAAGCAAATTTAATTAATTATTCTTTTCATCTTCCGATACTTTGTTTTTAAAGTTCATTCATTTAATATTACCTATATTTTATAAATGTAGCATTTTGTATTTACAGTAAGACCTCAACTTACGCTCCCACGACTTACATAAACCAAGCGTACGTGATTTTCAAATTTCGTTTCTTCGTATTTTGTTCAAAGAAAAAAAAGTAGTAAAATTTGTGAAATTGGTAATGTAATTGAAGAGAAAAAAAGCAAATAAATTTAGAGGGGGATAATGTTGTCATTCAAGAACTGCCGTATCCCATCAGGAGCTGACAATTGATGAGCTCATAGAAATGCATTAACAAGAGCAAGGCATTAAAGAACTTGAGCCTTTAGACCAAGTTCAATCAGAAGATCAAATGACGGCTGGGAATTTTTACAGAAAGCCTCAGTTGAATTTAAAAAGGGCTATAAATTTTAGAAAATATAGACTCCAACGATCAGTTTTTTTTCCTCCAACGAAACAAGGGAAAAATAAAATATTAGCATGTAAGAGGAAATTTTGCTGGAGAAATAAAATAATCTTTGAGCCGGCAGACTACTTTGTTAGATTTTATGAGGCCTTCTACATCAAAATAACTTCGGTTAGTGATTTTGTATTACCTATGGTTTTATCAATCATTTTTTCCCCCTATATTATTGTTTTATTTCGTCTCCGGCCAAAAATAAAAACAATTTTTGTGCGAAATCACTCCCCGACTTACGCGATTTTCACTCAATCTCACCTATCGTTTAAGTTCGGGGTATTACTGCATATATTACTTTTCGATATTCATGTTGATAAACTGTGTCATACTAACATTTAAAATTTGAGCCATGAGCTTTTTTCCTTAATTCGAAAATTCTAAATTATAAAATAAGAGTTATTGACTTCTTGTGAGTGCAGTTGAGACAGGAAGTAATTCATTTATTTGAAATGTTTCGACATATTTGAAGACTTTTGCAGTTTATTTGTCTCATTTGACGTTTATGGACGGCATTTAAACGTGAAAAACAGTAAAAGTATATGTGTACAGCTTTTGACAAGAAATGGATTTTGTTTTCCGAATTCCGATATTTTTTTCTTTTTCCCACAAATATGAAGTGTTAAAGACAAAGTTTTTACGAATCACTAAAATATAATTGCAGAAGCCAAAAATATTTTGAGGAAGTTAATAAATGAGTGCAATTTGCTCTATAAAAGCATTAGAAAATATTTTCTTAAAGATACGCATATTTGCACAAAAAATATTGCTCAAAAAGTAAATGACCTTCGATAGTTAATGTACTATACTTAACTCAAAGTGATTTATTTTTTATATTTACACCTTTTTGAACTGGGATCAATTCATTTTTTAAAAAAAAGGTATCGAAATATCGAAAAAACGTAGAAATTAAGTCATGTTTAATACAAAGACTTGATTATACAGTCATTTTTATGGATAAAAATTTGTTATTCTAAACTATACTGTTCCAAGAAAATTGAATTTGATATTATTAAACATTGGAATTTGTTATGATAGGGAAAAAAACTGCGTTGTTTCATTAAATGAAAGAATTTTTTAAAAAAATGTGTATAGGGTCATTTATAATACAAATTAAAATACCATCTACTTTATTGATTTATTCATTTATTAAGTAAAAAGTAATAAAAGCTGTAATATCAAATTTAAATTATCTTTCATAATCAATATTCAATTCTTACTTCATTGAGTACTTACTTACTTAACTTTAAAAACTCCCGTAAAAAAAACCTAATGAATGTGTTTTAAATTTATATTCATGATTATTTGTTGCAATATATTTTAGGTGAATTTTCTTTGTAATGTTATACACTCCATTGGCAAATTTGTTGCATTGGTATCAACTACACTTACATCTTTAACAAGTTTCTCTCTCTCTCCTTGGCAGTTTTATTTCTTCGGAAGTTTTTGCTTACGTTTTTATCAAGAAACATGAGATACTATTACTTAAATATAAGTTTAAAGTTTTTTGTGTGTGTGTCAATATTTCTTCCTTTGTTTTTTCTCTTATTCGACAGAAAAACAATTTCCCATTGCAATTTCTTACTTTTAAAAATTAACTTATCTCTTATTCTTAAAATAAAAAAATAAGGTACTGAGAAAAATAAATTAAATAGGAGAAAAAAAACTTTAAAAAGTAATTCATTTCCCTTACTCAAACCTGACCTCTGAACTCCAACTCCTCTAAGTAAGAAATAAGAAACGAACAGAAAAAAAGAAACTGACAGGGGGTGGATTCCAAAGCATTGCTTGGGGCATCCTTTTCACACGTCTTTCTCTTTCTAAGCTACATCACCCTCCCAGTCTTTCTGGCATCAAATATTATTAGAAAGAAAAAGTTAAAAAGAAAGGGGTGGTGTATAAAAAAGATTAGAAGGGGGGAGCCCCCGTTAAACCTGTCCGCCCTTGCGCCAGGTGCAGAGCGGAGTTTTCAGTAACCGGCGAAATGAATCATGATGCGCCATCTAGGGATCAACTGGGAAACTGAGCGCCTGGCCAGGTAATGAAATATCAGAAGTTTATACTAAAAATTGTCGGAATTCCTCATGATATTCATACTGAGCTGTTTCAAGGCATTTTAAAATCTTGAAACACCTTAAGATGATTAAATAGCATACACGTTTTTTTATTTCTGGGTAAATAATTGAAATGTCCAGGTCAATTTATGGAAAGTTTTAGATTAAAAAGAATAAAGTAATGATTCCCTCCTCTCCCTCTCCCCTTCGAATTTTTATAAAAAATTGGGGGGGGGGGGAATTACAGAACATTTATATTTTTAGTGTAAAAAAATATAACAATTGTAACGCACATTATAATAATAAGTTGATAATCAAGAAAAAATTATGTTTTAAAATAAAAACAAACATTTCAGGATTATTTTGTAAAAAAAAAACAACAACTAAAAATCACTTTTAATTTTTAAATAAATTGTATTACCCCTGAACCACAAATGCTTAAAAAATATATGACTAGAAAAATCTACACAACTTAGATGTTCTTTTATAAATGGTCATAAAAAACTATCTTTGCTTTTACATGCAATTAAACCAATTAAACCGATAGTACAATTCAAAAACAAGTATCTTTAAAATTAAATTATGTTAATACAAATTTTTAAAAATTCCTTCTCAGATAATTGATTTTAAATAGAAGAGTTACAAATATAAATTTCAGCAAACCTTATGAGCCAATTTTCCGGCAATAATTTTGTATTTAATAAGAAAATAAATAAATAACATTTATTTCGACTATATTAGTATGTAACGTAAATATTAAAACTAAAAGATAGAAAGCTCTCAATTTTTTACAAGAAATTTTAATTATTTGAATGTAAGTGAAAACATAAACTAATAAATCAATTTTTTTCTACCTGTATTCTTTCTTTCTATTTAAAATTTAAAAAATAACGCTTTCTAATAGTTTCGGAGAAGGATTAAATTATCCATTCATAGGTAGAAAACATTTTAATACTTTCAATGTAGTATTTATTCCATAAACATACCAGCGTCCATTTTAATCGTTTTGGTTCTTTTATTGTTTTTTTCTGAAAGCTTATGTACTTCTCAACATCACACAGATAAATATGTTTTGAAACTTCTTTTTTAATTCATTTCGTTATTCCTAAAGAAATCAAAGTAAATAAATTTTTAAATATTGTATGACTATTACATTAGTTAGAATTGGAATTTTGTATGAGAACAGAACACAAATTTGATATTTCAAACTCGCTTTGAAATTTCCTTACGATACACAAAAATTTTCTCTTTTAAATCGCAATGTTAATAAATGAAACAATCTCAAAAAATAAATTTTTAAAAAAAATTTATAATATAGCTTGATTGACTAAGTAATTATGTAATGAAATGTTTTTAATTTGGTGTACGTTATAAAAATAAAATACTTTCAAAGACCTCATAGCAAGTTCTGTTAAAGGTTAACATCCAACTATCGTCGAAAAGTTTAATGGGTCAAATCATAAATAAACCTGTTTTTCCTCCTTTATAACCATTTTAATTGAGTTCTTTGAAATGTCACTTATGACAAAAAAAATACGCATATAAAACAAAGCCTAATAAGTATTTTTTGTTGTTGTTGTTATAGTTTCATATAGCTCTATATGGAACCAAGTTTCATTCAGCTAAAAGTTATTTTGTCTTATTTTAAATACAAGAGAAGAAAATATTCAATGCAAAGGGAAACTAAAACTGTTTCTAATTAGAATATGTAAATCGTCAAGAGAAAGTAAGTTTAAGCTTAAAATTAAAAATAATGCTTTTTAGAAAAAGGTTAAAGAAAATGATAAAGAACATAATTCTTCATGAATATCTTCCCTACTGATATCATTGAAATGATCAGAATACATCTAAATTTTCAGTAGGATAAAGAATTATTGATTTAAAAGCCATTTTTGTCAACTGCGATGTTGAATGACTGCAAATTTCAACAAGAAAATGCGAAAGAAGAGTAAAGTTTTCATAATAAAATTAATATCAACACACTTTTTATCTGACTTATGTTATTACTTCTATATTTAGTTTTATTACTCACATAAGTCACAATTAAATGCATTTCTAAAAAAGTTTTCTTGAAATATTTTTCCAAAATGTTAAGCTCCCCCCCCCCCCAGTATGGAAAATTTATTACTATGAACAGAAACATGTTTCAAAAACTATTTGACAAAAACATAAAAATCTAGTAAAATAAAATATTTCATTATATTCTAATAAACTAAGTAATCAAAATAAATATTTTATCCCTAATCAACTAAATAATCTTAAAAAAAAATTCGAATTAAAAAAAATTCTTAGTCTAATCTGAAGTGGTCAATATTTTTTCAGATTTTGACTTTGTATGGCCAACATGCAATTCAAAAAACAAATTATTTTTCTCTGTATTCGCTTATAATAATATTTGCTGAATGGTATTAACGAACTAGAAAAAAAGTAAGATTCTTCAAGCAATCGGTTTTTCATTCGACTTCTTTAGATGTAATATCGTGACATTCGATTGTATAATTGAAATGAGTTCTAATCCTTGAATCATGAAGCATATGCTTAGCATGCTCATGAAAGTAAGAGATTAAGTAAGAGAAAAAGGAGAATAAGTAGATGAAACAGCAAAAAGAAAACAAAGTTACGTGTTCAGAAAATGAAAACGTTTCAGTCTTTAGATTAGATTGATAAGATATCCTTGTAAGTTCTTTAATATGAATAAGTCTGTTTCCATGAAACTTCTAGAAAAAAAGGCTTAGAATCTTAAATTTAATACTCGTTTCATATATTCGAATTTGAAAAAACTTCTTATACGTTTAGCCATATGAAACCATTTAAAGTTGTATTAATATTATAAAACAATAATTTCCATAAATATTTTTTACTTAAAATATCTTTTTCAAAAAACTACCCCTTCCCCTTCATTTTACTCAATTGTTCTGGAGCTATAAATAAATTTATAAAACTTTTCTAAAACGATGAGTAATAATTTTAAACACACACCTGTTAACTTCTAGTACATTAAAATTATTACAAAATTTGATTGCTTATACAAAAGTCACTTCGGTTTCAAAAGAAACAGATGTATTTAAAAAATTAATTTAAAATCCATTTATTGTCTTATATGTGATTTTGAAATCAATTTCAAATGCATAAACTAGTGTTTACTTATTCTATTCCTGTGTAATCAATGTCTAAATAATAAAAAAAAGTAAAAATTGAATGCAGATTACAAAGATGTAACTAGTGTTTCTATAATCAATAGGTAATTTATTAACTTCAATGAATTTCGGTTAGGCTGAAAGTAAAATAATATATATTTTTTCGTTCTTAATGCTGATGTTATAGAAGAAAATGATTTACACAAGAATGCCCTCTTACTTTTCTTTCGACTGCTTCATTTCAAACTAAATAATTTTAAAAAGAAATAAAGCAAATTCTTAATAATAATAAGCTGCGTTAATAAGAAAATACACGCAACTTGTTTTATTTCCTATTCGTTTCTATGTACTTTCAAATTAAAAATTAATGTGTAGCCAATAGTAATCAATAAGCAAGGGTGCAATATTTTATCGCATCAATATGGCTCAATAAGATTCTTTTCATAAGATTCATTTTTTTTTAACTTACGCTAAAATACTTTTATTTCAAAATCAAATGAAGCAAGTGTATTTTTAAAGATATTTAGGCATGGTAATTCAATTCCATTAATGACTTATCTACTCCTTCAGATGTATAATTTTTCAGAATCTGAAATTAACATCCATAAAATGCTGAAGTTAAACAAATATTAAAACTGATTTCTGAAGAAAACCAATAAACTTTCATTAGAACTTCTTTCAACTGAAAGAGGAAATAACTGACCAAAGCGGAAAGTAACCGAAATAATATCACACGAATCAAATGAAACATCGCTACAAATGCATAGATTTAACATAAAAGATTAAAAGCTTGATAATTTTTTAACCATCATGAGATAAAAAAAATGGAACGGAAAAGCGTTTGGAAAAGTTACTTTGAGCATGCTATTTGCATTGCGTGATACAATTATTCATATTACACACAACTTCATTTACATATTCCTACGAATGTGTACGCGATGTATGAAATCAAGGTTACTTCCGCGTCTCATTATTGATATCCACTGAAAACACATTCAGGAAAAACGAAAATAAAACCATATTTTCGCAATGTACTTACTCTCGACTTCGAAAATGATACCTAGAATTGTGACTTTAAATTGTTTCTATTTCTGTATGAAGGCGATTACTTTCACATCTTTATTGTACGTTCATGACCATAAATTAAGGATAATTCAGAATCACACAGAAATTGAACTCTAAAATAAAAATTTCACCTGTAGAATTATCACACACATCTTGAAGAAGAATATGCAAATTACAGGAAACCACCAGATGGCGCGGATAGTACGTCACAATGACGAGAGTGTAATAGAGGGGTATATAAGGAATGGTGGCAAAGAAGTAAAATTGTTCACAAGCGTTTTAAAAGCCTTTCAGTGCAATAACCGCATAGTTATGGCACAAAGGAAGCATTTGGATGATTTTTTACGTGGTAGAATTATCGGACGACTGGAATGTGGACGTACCCAGCTGGAAGTATCCGAGGAACTTGGAATCACGCAGAGTGTCATCTCCAGGCTTTGGCAACGATTCCAAGATGATGGTAATGTGAGTAGTTGTTACAGCACAGGTCGTCCCCGAGTTACAACGCCGAATGAGGACCGGTATTTGGCAGTTACTGCCAAAAGAAACAGACGGAGCACAGCATCAGACCTATCTCGTGAGCTCTCTTCAGCTACCGGTACGACAGTTTCAAGGCAGACCGTGTACAGACGCTTAGGGTACATTGGTCTATATGCTCGTAGGCCTGTCAGATGTGTTCCCCTTACCGCAACTCACTGTCGCCAGTGATTAACCTGGAGTAGAGAGCATACATTGTGGACACCGTGACAGTGGTCTTGTGTGATGTTTTCCAACGAGTCCAGGTTTAGTTTGCAGTCTGATTCTCGCCGGACTTTTATATGGAGAGCGCCAGGTACCCGTTACCACCAAGAGAACACCATTAAACGACACCGTTACGGTGGTGCAGGATGGTTCGTTTGGGGATGAATTATTCTTGGTTCCAGAACTGACCTGCATGTTCAGAGTGTAACGATGACAGGCCAGATCTATCGGGATGTCATTCAGGAACAACATGTACGTTTGTTTCAGGGTGGCATGGGTGCTGAATTTCTGTTTATGGATGACAACGCTTGTCCTCACCGTGCAAACATTGTAGACGAATGCCTTCAATCGGAGGATATCACCCGTATGGATTGGCCAGCATACTCACCGGACTTGAATCCAATAGAGCATGTATGCCGCCCATCCGGTATAGTGGTCAGTGAAGCTGACTGCGATGCCGCAGGGACTGGGTTCGAATCCCGGAGAAGGCATGGATGTTTGTGTTGTAATCCTTTCTTCTGTCTGTGTTGTTTACCCCCGTGTTATACGTTCGGTGGTGCACGGGGTTTATAAATGTTAAAAAAAAAAAAAAAAAAAAAAAAAAAATAGAGCATGTATGGGATATGCTTGGCCGACGAATTGCAGTCCGTCAACCCCCTCCCACCAGTCTACCGGAACTTCGGAGGGCATTGCTTGATGAGTGGTGTAATATTCCCCAAGATCAGATTGATAATTTGATACTCAGCATGCGTAGGCGTTGTAAGGCCTGTATTGCATCGTCCTTGAGACATACTCCGTATTAACCATCATACTAACCATGTTATACTGTTTTTTGTAAATAGGTTCTTTTTTGAAATTTTCTCCAGGGAGTAAAAATCGCAATTTTTATTAATTATGTCAAACATATAGCATCTTTTTTGCTCTTTACCTTTTGTTTAATAAATAGACTTTACAAATAAGTTGAATTTGTTTTGTTTCTGTCTCTTTCTTTGCCTGAACTTCATTATCCTTAATTTATGGACATGAGTGTAATAAAACGCAATTTTTATAACAACATCGATTCCAAAATCAAATCACTGGACACTTAAATATACATATACATATATGTGAGTGTGTGCGGGAATATATGTGTATGTATATGCATGTATGTGTGTGTGTGTACGCGTGTGTCATAATTCACCATTTTTTGACGAGGGACTTTATTTAATTTATGATAGTCTTGAGTCCTTCAAGACATCGCATGAAAATTATTTTTTTAGTTTACGCGCCTTACAGGGAATATCTTTTTAACTACAACTTTGCCTCTCCTTCAAAAACTGCTACATTGGTACATTTCAAAGTAATATGAAGCAATATTGCGTTTTCCACTTACTGTGATCAATCAGGTCATAAAAAGTGGAAGACGCAATATTCATTAAAGGAAATAATATGATTCGCAATGCTCCCGGTTGAGAAAGCTATAAAAGTTGAGATCTCTGAAGACCGCTTTTGTGTACTGCTCTATGCTTCTATGAGTGTGTTTCATTTTGTTTCTTCATGTGAGTTATCTTCAATAAAATGTAAAACTATATTAAATACCAAAATATTTTCTCGTCCTTTCAACGACTACAACAAAATAAAGATTATCGAAGTAAAATGTTTTATAGTTCCCGTTAAATCATCAAAAACACACACATATACATATATAAATAATCTATATATTATTTTTAAAAATTATATCATCCCAAAACTTCAAATTTCTTGTGTGAACCATGTAATATTTCTTAAGGATACTCAAGTTAAGCCAGTTTATAAAGAAAATTGAGAAATTTTTATTGAGTTGCAAAAAATTGCAACATATATATATATATATATATATATATATATATATATATATATATATATTTAGCTACAGAAATATTTTATAATTTAATATGTCAAAGTAACTCGTTGTAAAAGATTCCGAAATGGTGTTTTGAAATACCTGTAAACAGCAAAAATGGACATTTCAAATGATTAAACAAGCAAAGAAAATTTATGTGCACATTATCTATTTTTTCAATTTGAATATATATAAATATTATTAAAACATGCCAGTTTAACTATTTTTTTTAAAAACAAATTGGCTTAGTAACTGAGTATATTTTTAATGAATTTTACGTATTTATCATAATTGTATAAATTATATACAATATATATATATATATATATATATATATATATATATGAGTGTTTGTGTGTGTGTGAGAGAGAGAGAGAGAGTTTTGAAATAAACTGAGACAGTCAAAAACAACTCATCTAAATTTTAACTTATTTTTCAAAATATTTAATAATGGAACAAAATTAAATTGAGGATGAGTTTATGAAAATATAATAATTTTACATAGGAGAGCGAGAGACTAGCCTCAGGCTTTTTCTTAAGACTATACATTTCCGGGGGAAAAACATTGCATTTATGTTTGGAAAAAATATCTAAGATATATTACTCATGGAAATATGACATACCTAATAAATGAGAATATCTTCATAATTAAGTTAACGCACATTAAAAAAAAACTTTTATATACTACTACAATACATTACAGAAAAAAATGTTCAATTTTCTAGTAGTGTATGATTATGATCATATATCAAACAAGTTTTGTCTTGGTTATGTATTGATATTTAAGCAAAAACCTTTTATTATAATAACTTTGTACCAAAGTACAAAAAGAAATTCTCAAAAAATGGGTTTTATCAATACATGATATCTAATCCATTTAAATAAAGCACACTGATCATAAAAAAATGCTCTGCTCGAGTTTTTATCTAGAAGGTTTCGAAAATAACATACGTTATATATCAACTTTTGAAAACGTATTAGGAAAATTTTTGGAGCATTTGATGTAAGAGTTTCAATACATTTCTATAGCTTTCGAAAGTGATTCATTCGCAGTAGTATTTAAAACAAACAATTGAAATAAAAGTAATCCAGAATTGAACAGAGCTAAACTTCATAAATCTTGAAAGATTTTTTGCAATAACAACCAAAAACTTCTGCCGAATGTACTGATAGAATCAAACGTAAAATATAGGTACAAAGTCCTATCACGCAACTTTTAATATCCTAAAGCTTATATACACGCAGGAGAATCAATGTTTCCTTACAAATTATTCCAGATCATTTATAGATAAATAATCAAACAATATTCTTTTTTTTGCAACGTACGCACAAAAATCTTGAAATAACAGATCAATCTTGATAGATATATATATATACAAGTTACTTGTAAATATTCTTTAGACTAAGAATCGTGACGAAAGAATTAAATCCATGTGTAACAAAATATATATAACAATATATTTAATGTTCAAGGCAGCAAATATAAAAACATGCTGTTTATTAAGATCTAGTAAGTGATTAAATATTAACGTCACACTATTGGCTACTCGAGGGCTTTTTCATTAAGATCCAATGTATCTAAGATCTGCGAATTAGTTTTCCAGAGTTCTTTAAAGTAATAGATACAATGATAATTCAAGAGGAAAAATTAAGCCAAAATAACCTTTATGTTTTAAAATAGAAGAGTATTTTTAGTGTGTAAAATCTACTGTTAAAAATATACAATAATCAGTGAGCTTTAAAAAATTAGATATTTGGAATTAATATAATTTTTTTATTTGACAGATTTTAACACATTACTAAATTATAACTAATTATAACTAAATTATCCTTAAAGGAAAAAATAATTTTGCCTTATGCGTTTTAAATGATTTATAATAACAATATTTGTCTAGACTTTTAATTAATTTAAGCACTACATTTTTATGAATTTGTAAATTAAATCAAAGATAGATTTCAATATAAAATTAAAATATTATCTGTCTTGTGAAAAACTTCTTGTCTTCAATTGCTGTTTAGAACTTTATATGTTTGAAAAGATCATGTTTAATTTCTTCATTTTTATTACCTGATGTCAATAATATTAGATTTACATTATTCGTGTATTAAAAGGAAAGTATTTTTCAAAAAGAGTTTAATTCTTGTAGAAAGCTTTGTTTTTAACTAAATAGAATACCGTTTCAGTTCACTGAATACAACTAAATTGTACTTTTTTTTACACAAACCAATAAAATATATTACATTAGTGATTGTAACAAAACACCATTATTATTAAAGATGATATTAATTCTCTTTATAAAATAATTTTTCGGATCTTAATAAAAAAAAAGTTCCTTGATGTACTGATTAAAATGCTTTTAAGTGATATTTAATATCAAGCAATTAATTTAGCTATCAATTTAATTTCAAGCGATTTAATTAATTATAAGTTTAATTTTAAACGGGTTTTTAGTTTTTAGAAAGAGATACCTTGAAAATATTCTCGATTGATTTTTGAAGGAACAATTTCTAAATTAAACTCTTTTAATAACTTTTTGGCATAATCACATTTTTAACCTCTTCCGATAAAAATGTATTAACCGAACATTATTTCCAAAAGTAGAGCTTTCATAGTCGCAATTTAAAATTTTCTTTAGGCGAGGCTTTTCTAGTTCACAATAGCACCTTGAAAGAAACTCTTCAGCAATTCAATTTGAAGGTTCTGAAATATGAACAGCTATTATAAACAAAAGTGAATCTAACCCTTTCTTAACGATATTGACATGGATATCCGCTAGCTCGAGGCAAAACAACTCATCGAACAGCTGCTCCTGATTCTAAAGGATGGGGAGGGGGGAATTAGTTTTGTTTTTTATTTTTATTTTTTCGTTATTTGCATGCAATTCGTGGCCGTCTATAGTAAAGATAGGGTTAACTTTTAAAAATAAGCAAACGATATATGTTCGGTGTTGGCGTCTAGCCATTTTTTTCCCCTTCTTTGCATACAAAACCTGTTCTGGTATCTCTGTGTTCTTTATCTTGCATACAACTCTTTTAAATCTGTATTTCTAATGGTGTGGCTAAACGGATACGAGCGCTGATTTAACCTGTCCAAAATTTAATTATTTTATTCAAACGGTATTGATCGAAATTATAGATTAAAATTCGAATTAATTTTAATTAAAATCCTAAATAACGTAGCGAAACGTTGACATTGATTCTATCATTTTTTTTCGATGAAAGGAGACTCAGAAGATTTACATCAAAAGAAAAATAAGGTATTTGCTTCATGTAATTTTTTGATAATAATGTGAAGCTTATAATTTTTGCTAAATGTCAGCACATTTTCTTACAATTCTGTATTTATGAACTCCTTTAGTATGTATTTCTTTACGTTATACATTTCTCATCCTCATGTATGAAGCAGAATTCTTTTTAAAAAATTCTTGCCTAAAGGTACGAGGACAATATTTTATCCACAAGAAAATTTAATCATTGTATACAAATTTAATACATAGTAACGGAAGTGAGAGGCAATGTGCATTAAAAATTTATAAAATTTATCATGCGAGATGCTTTGAATTCGGTATTGCATTTTCCTGCCTCTTCATTTTGTTTAAAATATTACTGAATGTAAACCTCTTTTAACACATAATAAATTTGAATATTCTCTGTTTCATAGATGTAGCTAAGAGAACACTAACTTCAGTGCTGACTTATAATTTAAAGATATAACGAAAAGTAAAATTTGAGAGGAATTTAAAATTCCTGAAACAGTTATTTTTAAATTAAGAGACTATTTTGTAGAGAAATGTAAGTATAAAAGCATTGGAATATTGATTTTATACTATTAGACTACTAGAGCTTTGTTTATTAATGAAGCAAAAATAATTTTATTACAAATTTACATTTTTAAAAAATAACTAAAATAACTAAATGGAAGAAACCTTCAGCAAAAATGAAGCTTACTTTGGACTTTTTTGAAATTTGTTATGATGGGTTTTTTTTTTTCAATTTTCTTCTCATAAACATCATGAAATGACGAGTGATAAAAAATCAATTCGCGAATATCCTACAAAAATTTAAGATTGCTTTTTCATGTTTCAAATTTAAAAATAATATGTTTAACAACTGCTTGGTATTCATACATTGTGGCTCAAATATTGAACAAAGCTATTAAGCACTAAGTGTGATAACTTAAGGCGTTTATTTTCTGTAAACCATATAATTGTGACATCAATCAAAAATTAAGTATCAATAATTAGAAGAATGAACAAACACTGATAGGACTAATGACTAACTAATAAGACTAACAATTCACGACTGGAAGTATACTTTATCATCTTATTTGTTTTGACAACATTTTGATCAGTGTCAATAAAATAATTTATTTTGAAACTTAATCCTAAAATGAGCAGAAACGACAATTATAGTGAGAAATATTTGGAATAGCACAGGCTTTTCACAAATGTATTTGGAAATTTTAAAAGGCACTCAACTGGATTAAATGTTCGTATAAATAAATTTAAAACTTAATTCAAGAGCACAAAAGTATTAAACACAATTTTAACTGCAGTACTACATACATTGATTACGAAAGTTATGATTTAAGTTATTTTAATTTACATAAAATTTCTTTTTGCATTATAAGCTACCATATTTTGATGCCAGCTAACAAAGTTCTCGAACGAAATGTTAATTTATTCTAATTGATGTAGATTATGTAGATTGATTCTGAATTTTCAATTGAATAGAAGGATTTTGAATTTGCAAGGAAAAAATCTTTCGGCTTCAGATGTATCTGAATAACTCAATTGATGTAATGAAAAAAAATATCATATTTGAAGTATGTACATATTATTTACATACATATTTGATGATTTGATATACATATTTACTTACATGCATATTTGAAATATTTTTTCAAAAATTTTATTGTAAAAAATGTTATTTATAATTAGTTCGGAGAACTTAAAATTTGCAAGAATTTCTAATTGAGAAAAAAAATTGAACTTGTTTTTTTATAAGAACAAATTTCAATCAGAAATCCAATTTCCATTCAAGTGTGTTCTACAGCAACGACACGCAAAATAAACATTTACATTTCAACTCATTGTTAACATACAGAAGGCTTAGTTATTCACATTTCATTATTTCTCCGAAAATTCCAAAGGAAGATATCTATTTTAATCACCCTATAACAATCATCGAGGAAGAATATTTTTTCAAAAAAATCTATGGGAAGTTATCCTATTCAGAGTCCCATTTGCAAAAACTCAAAAGTCGTCGCTTCTATTCGATTCAAGTGAAGAGAAGTCTTCTATTGTTCTCTGTGTAATAGGGAAACAAAACAGGGTTTTTTAAAATAATGGTTGGATGTGTTTTATGAAATATATCATTGTATCGATGTGGAAGAGCAGTTTACTCTGAGTACATAACTCAACCTTTAGCCTTGTTGAATGAGGCGTATCATCAGCTAACAATAGATACGCATTCTTTTCGATAAATTAGGATTTGATTTGATTTTGTCTACCATCTACAAAACGATCGAAACTAAGCAAACTTGAACTTTTAATCCTCGTTTACCTTAGTTATTTTGCAAGATGAAAATTAATTTGCATTTTCTTTCTTTTCAGGTATGTGTACCAGTAGCATCCCCCCGATGTGAATCTTTATCCTTCATTAGTTTCATTTGAAAAATAAAATCAGGTATAGTGTTTTATTCGTTTTGTTCAACGCGTGACTCCGAGCCATACAATATTTTTAATTAGAACAACTCGTGAATTATGTTTTATGAACAGCTTATGAATAATGCAACTTAGCTTCGACAAGCAACCAGTGTATTTTTTTTAATACATCGATAGCATTTGAAAAGCAATATTAATATGTATAAGCGAAAATTCGTTTTAATTCATTTATTACATTGAAAAAGAAATTTCGTTTGGGAAATCTAAATATAATTCGCAATGTTAAGGGATATATTTGAATAAATTGAAAAAGGAGGAAATACAAATCAGTTTTTGAAATGCATTAACAGCAAGTGTATTTTCAAACGTATTGAACATAAGAGCTAATATTAAACTAATGATTCAAGCTTTTCTTTCTGTATCGCAATTAATAATTTACAGTAATCAGAGTTACTACCGTTTTCTCATAAGTATCACGAAGTTGGGGAATTACATTTCAGTATTTTCGCATCATAATTCTGTTAAAATTCTCTGCAAATTTTTTTAAAAATAATGATGAAATTTTGAATCCGATATAAAACTCTTCTATAATTTTATAACTCTTTGAAAAAAAATCCCAATTTTTTATATTTAAACACAGAAAAGTTTTAACTGATATTTATGTTTGGGAAATAAAGTTTGATGAGAAAAAAATGTAGAAAATTTCTCATGAAAATAATTTTTTTGTTTATTTTTAAATCAAACTGATGCTGAAATCTTTTGGAATTCATTAATATCAGTAGTTTTACGATTTATACTTTTTAAAATAAATTATTTAAATTTACTATATTTAAAAAATCTTTTACGGAAAATTATTCATCATATATTCATACTTATATTATTCTTTGTGCTATTAAATTTTATTACTTCTGCCAGCTGAAATTAAGTAATTTTCTAGCATATAAAAATTTTTATACTAATTTAGAGATGTTTCCCATAACAGTAAACTTTAAATAATTTTCCAAGGAATAGATTTTTTAAAAAAATTTCCTTGTTCTAACTCAGAAGTTATTTTGAAATTTCGACATTTCCTCCAATACTTATAAACTATAATTATCCAGCTTCCAAAAATAAAAAAATGCATAACTTTACTCTTGTAACAAATATGTAATATCAACATTAAAAAAATATCCATAAAATTTTTTCTTACAAATTTTTAAATTCTCGATATAAAACTTTTGAATTTAATCCAGATAAGGCAATTTCTGAAATAAAAAAAAATTGCTTCAAATAAAAAAAACTTTTAAATGGCCATTTCAATTTGTTCTATTCCTATCAATAAAAATATTAAAACTTATTAGAGTGCTGATTTACGTTTCAAATGTTAAAATGCTTTCCTTATATTAAAAACAATAATTAAAAAGTTAAGTTAATTAAGTTTCTTATATTAAAAATAGTAATAAATTTCTAAGTGTCCAAATTTCTAAGTTATTTCAATTTTCAAATAACTTAAATTGTGTGTTAATTCAAATGAAAGTTTATTTTTTGCACGAATGAATATCTTTTTTCATATGTCTGCCTTATTTCATGGTAAAAATTCAATTTTCTCTGCAGTGCTATTACAAAATTATTTATAGTCACTAGAGTATCCTTGGAATGCATGAAAAATAAGCATTAACCTTAAAAGTCTTATGCGATTATAATACAGTTATTAAACTGTACGTTTACTTAACCTCTAACTTTGATCAAAAATCCTACAACATATCACATCTCGATAAGAAATTAATAAATGCAATTTATTTTGAATGGCTGTTCTGAAACCTTAAATCAATTTAGTTAAGTATTATACAATTTAAATATATTTTGATATATATTATAGCATAATAATAGATGTAGAAGAAAATTAATTGCTGATTTGTGAAAAAATTTAAACATTACAATAAATATTTACAAAAATTAAGTTTTCAACTGTGGAAAAAGCAACTGAAAACGAAATCTAGCTATTGAATATTGGTTTAATTTGCAAAAATTATTTTGAAAATTTATTATAAATTAGGTCAAGGAAAGAAGATAAGGTAAATCACATTAAAACTAAGTTTTAATTAATTCAAAAAGATGGAGCAACAATCAAATATTCCATACACAAATGTGGTGAAATGTCGTGCAATGTTGCTGAATGATTCATGTAAACAATATTTTCTTAGATAACTTGCATTATATTCAGACATATTTACTTTTGTTTCCTCCGGACACACAAATTTTCTTTCATTCATCGATTATTTTCCTTTTTTTCCCTTTGGTATTTAATATCAAAAATCTTAATTTTGTCAAAACTATATTTCTTAAAATAATAACTAATTCATTTTTTATTCTTTTTTAAACTGTTTTTAAATTTTTTGAGGCTTTGGTTTCCTTATTTTCATTGCTTTTAAAATTTATCACAATATTTATCATATTTTTTTCATTATTCCTTAATTCTTCTTGATATTTCTCTTTATTATATACCTTCTAAGCAAAAAAAAAAAAAAAAAAAAAACTTCTCAAAACTTTTTTTTTCTTATTATTTTAATTGGAAAGGACTAAATGGAATTTTTTTTACTGGGCCATCAAAAGGTGAATCAAAAAGTAGTCAAGGAAAAAAAGGAAATCAAAAAATTCAAATAAAATTTTTCAATACAAAGAAAGTGATTAAGGGAAAATAATTGTCCATCTTAGGTATTACAAGGATAACGGATTCACTTAATGATTTTGTTTATATCACAAAAGAATTTTAATAATTTCTTATGAACTTTATCTAGATGTATAAAATATGCATTTGTTAAATCCTCAAAGCATAAATAAGTTAATACATTTATAAAACAAATAAATGATTGAATTTTAACATATTTGAATATATATACATAAGATATTTTTCATTCAAAAACTCCTGAGGAGAGGAAATGTATTTATTATACTTCAGGCTGCACACTACCCTACAAATTTGAAAAAAACCAGAATTTTTTTTTCATTTTCTTGTGCTTAATATCATTGGGAAGCTTGCCACCAAATTTCAGATCTGTGTGTGTGTGATAACAAATTACTATTTGAAATTTTCTGAGCTTAGGTTTTAGTTTCGGTTTCATTTTAAAGTATTTTTCCATTCTTGAATTAATTAACAATAACTTTGAGCACAATCAACTCTTTTAGTGTGAAATGGTTATTAATTTCATTTTTCATTACTAAAGTCATTTCTGCTTGATTATGTTTTGAGTTTTTTTGAGTTCTTATAGTTATACTTAATTAGGATTGATTTCAAGGTCAATGTTTTGTTTTTAAAATAGTTTATATAACTTAGAAGCTTTATCATCGATGTTTTCCTGTTGAGAAATTTCTGTAGCTTAAACGTTCTTAGGTTGATATGAGAAACAATATTTCGAAGAAAGGGAATACTACTGAAAAAGAAGTATCTAAAAACCAGCCCTCCACTGTGTGCGTGATATTGCTATCCGAATACAAGTATTCTGACCACAAGTATTGCAGATAAAACTGAATATTTCAATGATGCGCCAAACTAAATTATAGTAAATATATTGTAGTACTACCCATTATAGTACTTTAAAGTCACCTAACAAAATTCAAACTTGCTAAACTGTCCCGATTAAAAACTTTAAGAAATTTAATTTTATGTATAAAGCGGGTAATTTTAGTTTAAGTTAATACTCTATTATGTTGTACGTAAATGCTTTGTGTTTCAAAACTATTGCGAAAATATTATGTTAAGATTAGGCTGAATAACTTGTCGTAGTAACAAATGCTGTCAGTATTAGGCAAAAATATTTTTTGAGATAAAAAAAATTGTTTTCTGTCATATTTAATTGAAATAGTATTTTACAGTAGAACATATATTGGAAAATAACATATTAAACATAATTAGTGCCTTACAAGCATTATAAGTTTTCATTTATGCCTTTGCAAATTTTAAATGCATTTTTCTCGGACTTTTAATTTTCAATATATAAGTATTCTCTAATCCCTAAGGCTTTTTTTGAGTTCAAAAAAAGAGTCTTGAAATTTTTTGTATATACCCCCAAACGTATTCTCTATAAAAGTTAGCATGGATTTAGATCTAAAAAGTCTCTAGTTTTTTTTTTGTTTTTTTTTTGTGAAAAATGTTTAAATTAATATATTAAAAAATTCGTGTTTTTCCCCCGGGTTTAGCTAGAAAAATAATTAACACTAAATTACCCAAGGAAGTCATTTTGAATGCTTTTTAATTTCAATTAGCAAACAATTACGTATATAATGACACAACTTATTAGAATTTCTTACGATATATTTTTTTTCCAGGTGAATTAAGTTTTTTTTATTGTTAATATTTACTAATAACTATATTACTATAATTAATATTAAAAAATTAAAAATTAATTTTAAACAAATTTCTTTACACATTAGTTATTCTTTCACATTGCAGTCATTTTGACTGCTGTTGGGCAATATAGGTATATACTAAGTTTCAGTCTTTCTAGTGTTAATAAAAATCAACAAGAGAACAGATTTTCAAATTCATACTAACTTTTGCTTGCAATAATCTAAGAAACATAAATCACTTAAAATGACTGAACAAATTTAAAAATTGAGCATTTTATAAAAATTTCAAAACATTTCAAAAATTCCTAATTTTTTAAAATTGTAAAATAATGCCTGGTCAAACCGACTTTTTACTTTCATAGTCAACTTAATAAGTTAATCCGTATATAAAACATAACTTATTTTTACTGTTACTGTTTCCAAAATAATTTTTTGAAAAAGGGTACTGCGTACTCTTAAATTCTAAGATACTTTAGGTATAATTTCCTGCCCAATTCTAAATATGTTTAAACTATATTTTTAATTCATTTAAGTTTCATGGAATTAAAATCTTAAATATCTTGAAATACATCCTGAAAGCACACACAAAAGAGAACAGAATGCATGAAACCTTACAGATAAAAAAGCAAATAAAAAAAAGTAATCAGGGAATAAGATTCCCCTCCCGTGAAAGAAATGATAAAATAAAGGATCATTTTATTCCAATGAAGATGGAGTTTTCATTTTATTGTAAAGAAATCCTTTTCATGAGCGATTTCCATTTTAAGCCCTTCATTAATTTTGAAATATATATATACATATTCAGGACCTATATATCTAGTTAGACATGCAAGCTAAACAATTTTAAAATATTTATTCCTCTTTAAGTAGACATATCTTCCTGTTGATATCAATGTATGTCTGTTATCGTTATCTGGCAGCTTGTAATCATTTTTAAGGAAAAAGAAATTGAGTATACAGCACACACACAAGAATATTTTTTTTATTTAATTGCTTGGATATATCTGTTTATATGTTTAAGAATGATAATTAAAAATGAATATCATTAGATAAGGAATTCTGACCTAATTTTGAAAAACCTTTAGGAAAAAAAAACTTGATTTGATTACGAAATAGATGCAATGTTGCTTGAAAATGAGGTTTATACTATCGCTTATTAGAAACGGCTGGATTTTTTTGTTATTAGAGATTAAAGATAAAGCATTAGTAGAACAGATTACAAGCTCACTAAGGTTTATTGTTTATCTTTATTTGAATTTTTTAAATTCATTACATAGCTATTAAATTAAAATTGAGTTCTTAAAAGCTGAAATAAATATCTAATATAATTTTCATTTTAAGTCAAAATTATTTAAAATTTCAAAAAATCTGATACATTTACAGGAGTAGTACTCAAAGTAAAATGATACACGTAACTCAATGTTCAATAAATAATGAAGATTAATCCCATTACGTAAATATCAATAGTTTTAGCAATGTCTTAAGCATTACAAGTAATAAAACTCTACCATTTTTATAAATATTCGAAAATTGTATAAAACGCGTGGTTTATTATACTTTTAGTATCAGATTTATGTATTCTGATTGGGCAATATTTGGAATAAATTTGAAATGCGTGAGAATATAGTAATTTTGAATGAAGTAAGTAAAGATTTTTGTTTTAAAGACAGAAAATCGATTGTTCACTGAGCAACTAAACGTAATTAATAATTTTTATATCGGTGACTTCCATTTTAAACTTGTAATGAATCAAAATTTAAATATTAGTAGGGTGTCGTATTTCATATAGTTAAATTTAAGCTTTCAAAAAATATTACTTTTTATAAGTGTATTAGATGTTGCAAAATGATAGTAATTAGTTTACAGACCAATTGTAATAATTTTTACTTTAATTTTTTCCCTGGCACCTCTTTATTTAAAATTCATTCACAATTAGCTGGCATTTTAACATGTCGATTTAATTTATAATACACTTTCATTATAAGTACCATTCTGAAGAGTGCATTTTCCGATCTGTTGTCAATAATTGTGGTGTTCATGAAATAAATAATAAACCAAAAATTACTCTAAGTTTCGATACATTTTTAAAAAATCGCTAGTTAGCTGTCAGTAAATTATTTATTTATCATTAATAGTTTCTCTCTACAAGTTTTTTTAATTTAAAATACCCTTTCAAATACTTTTTAAATCATTCGTCCAGTCTATTGATCTATATTTATTGCTGGAATATTCAGTTGACAAAGATTTTCATATTAGTTTCTGTTTCATGTGTGTGTGGGGTGAATGTTATTCACTTACTTTTTTTGAAAAAACAAGACTCTTCTTAACTATTCGTGCTATTATTGGAGAGAATTTTTTAATTGAATTTCTCAGAATATATCAGGGATGCTGAAGCAACGTGCGTAAGTCCTGGCTTATTAAAGTCCTTTTTTGCAATAGAATTTTTAAATACAATATCACTTATTTTTTATATCCTCCCACTTACACGGAAAATCACAATATTTTTTTCGTAATTATAGTAGAATTAAAAATTTATCACTCGTAATATGTATAACTTAATAAGAAATTGCATGAAATCTTTTACCATGCTTTAAAAATGACTTTTAAATGAGCTCTGGTTTTCATTTCTATAAATATAACTAAAGCTGTTATAATGGTTAACATAATCAGTGAGCATGATAAATAAAAAAAAATTAGTAAAATACAGCTTTGGATTGTAATGATTAAAAATTATTAGTAATATCCTATAAAGTTTCCTAGCATGATTTATATATATATATATAAATTACACAAAAATAGTAAATGACAAAAATATAATAAATTAAGAGTAACAGCTTAATGTTAAATAATTATTTTTCTTTCTTGTACCTGATGAAAATATTCTCTAAAAGATTATTGAGTTTAACGACTATCGATTAAACTTATAATTTGATCATATAGTTTTAATTAAATAAATGTATTTTTAAAGTCCAAACATTTTTAAGTAAACACGTGTATTAAAAATTTTCAATAATAAAAGATATTGCAATTAAAAAGGGTTAGAAAATAACTTAATGATGCATGGGCTTCCTTGATATCCATGATTTGATTTTATGTATACCCTAACCATATTTACGGAGTGTCTGTCTTAAAAAGACATTTCACCAAAATTCTAGCATACGCCCTTAATAAGCGATTCAATAAAAATACATATAAATACAGTAATATTATTTACATATTTAAAATATAGGCCAAAAAGTTTAAATAAAGTAAAATGAGTAATCTTTTCAGCAGGAATATGGTTCAAACTAAGAATTAATATTATATAATATTTTTTCAAATTTAGCAGCAAGAGAATTTCTAAGCAAATTATGAAAGCAAGAGGCAATTGCCAAAAAATATTAAGTTAGTTTCAAAATACTGCAAAAAAATTACCGCAAGTTTGTAACGGCAACCTCAAAGATTGTACATAGGTAAATCCGAAATTTCCGTTCTTGAAAAATTTCTAATACAACCCGATGCGGTTACAGGTATCGAAGCCATAACAAATCCCAAACATGAGAATGAACTAGTCTCACAGTTTGTTAATCTCTCTAATTAATCAAATAATTTATGCTGGAAAGACTTTTTCCCACGATTAAGCTAAAAAGATTGAAGACAACTTATCTCTCAGAAACAAGCAGGGATGCAGACGAACTAATTCGTAGATAATCCTCCCACGACACTTTAAATCCTTACTGTAGCTGACCACTAGAATTTCTTTTCTAGCGGAACTTAGGATATTAACTTGGCTGTAGTAAGTTCATGAATTGGTAACTAACTGTCAAGGCTTTTCCACAACTAACAATCACTCTCACTCATTACTTCAGTTTGATTTGTATCACATTTCTTATGTAAGAAGGGGGTAGTTAAGATTTGCAATAACATCAAAGAGAACCCCAACTTAGTTTCAAGATAAAAGCTTAAAGAGTTACAAGTTGCATATTTAGAGAATTCAAACATCATGAAATTCAAGTGAACAAATTAGTAGGAGTACTAATCCACTATGAAGAATTTAAACCAAAATTAGAACTTTAAGAAGAAATTCTAATTACGTTTTAAAATACATCAGTATTTAAAAACCTAAGAAAAAACAAAGACCCGTTTTTGCAGCAAAGCTTTTGACATTAAAATATAAGCAGTTTATTTAAATGTTATTAAATAAATAAAAGATTCTAAATTTTGATGTTTCCCACGCACACAGATACATACACACATATATATATACTATATATAATATAGTAAATTAAATACTATAATTTAAAGGCAAGCAATAAGCAAAAAACTGGTAAGATAGTAAAAGGCAAAGTATAGAATCACTACAGTAATGCATTAGCAAACTCTTAAGCTTAGGGGCAAAATTGTAGTGTTTTATGTATATTTTTCTTTCAAAATTTATAAGTTAGCTTCATAATTAAAATTAAGTAATGGTTAAAAATAAATTTCAATCACACAGTATTGTTTTATCATATTTAATATTTTATTTGTAATTTTTCTTGAATACATCAAGGGATTATTTAGATTTTTTTCCAACTGAAAAATCTTGCTTAGAAAAAAATTTCAAAATTCTCATATTTTTAAATATATTACATTATTTTGAAAAGGAAATTTAATTTCCATTTCAGATTTTTTTGTAAAATTCATTGTATTCTTAATTCCCTCTCACTGTTCCCTAAATAATTTTTTTCAAATTAGAGTAATCAATGCATCATGATTTAGCTTAATATATTCTAAGTTACAGAATTATTTATGGATATTATAAAAGGTAAGAGAGAGAGAGGAGGATTCTGCTTTATTAGTAAAAATCATTATTTTGTTTGGATCATAATTATATGTGAGGATACCTCAGAGATAAAATCCTAAATATTCTGGAATGTACTAACGTTACATAAGAAAACTCTAACATCAACCAAACAGCTTTTAGTATAAATTTTCACTATGACAAAGCATTAAAAAAACTTTTGAAAGGAAAGCACTATTTTTCATATAACATATATTTAAATTATTGGCTTGTGATCTTTTATGGATAGCATAAAATATTCTGAAGTCATAATAAGCATATAACATTTTTAAAGTTGATTGTATAAGTGTTTTAAATTTAAATAGAGTTACACGAAGTTGCATTCAGAAATAATAACTTTTCTTGTAAGTAAAGAATTTTTAATAAATATTTTTTCTTCATAAATAAAAGTATTTGCAAAAAAAATTATTCATGATTGATCGTTAAATAATTATATCGAAAACAGTAAGTATGTAAAAAAAGTTTTTTAAATTTTTTCTGGTTTGCTTAAAGTGGATCATAATTTAAATGATAAGTTTAAAATTGTATCTCATATAAACCTGATAAAAAAAATGTTCCGACAAAACTGATCTTCAGAACAAATTTAGCATAATACAAGTGAAATCTTACACAATTTTGTCTAGGCTTACTTAATATTTTGCGTTTAATTATGATATAAATTCTACAAATAATAAGGATTTTCTTATAAAATTTCTTGATGTGAATAAAATTTTGTAAAATTAATTCAATAGTCAAAAATCATTTAATGTAGCAGGGCTAGTTTCAATACTCTTTCAAGACCAAAAACAATATTCTAAAAATAAATCCAATTTATACAATTATTTCAATCAATTATATTAAAGAAAATTTTGAAAAAATTTTTATTCTATTTTTTTAATTTTTATATGTTTTTTAAATATTAGTATAATAAGGCGAAGCAATAAGACTTTTAAACCCTTGCAACTCATAAAAAATGACTAACTCATTTTGGTGTTCAGAAAAAAAAAGATCTAAACTACAAATATTTAATCAAAATAAAACATATCTCTATGTTCTCTATTTTTTAATCAAAATAAAACATTGAGATATGTTTTATTTTGATTAAATATTTGTAGTTTAGATCTTTTTTTTTTCTGAACACCAAAATGTGAGTTAGTTGTTTTTTATTTTCTTTAAAAATAATTCTGCTTGCATTTAAAGAATAATATAGAACAAGTCACTCTCTCTGCTCCAGTATAAAAAAATTAGCAAAAAATAAACGATACTGTTGTATAGACACATATCCTTTTAATTAAATACATTTAATGTAGAGAGAGAAACTGTGTAATCACTTTCTTCATCACATGATAATTTACGCTCTTTATTATTAAATTTTCTTCAAAAAAATATTAGTGCTTTTAAGAACAAGTTGATTTTTTTTTTAATTTTAAAGAGTAAAGAACTTGATTCTTAATTCCCTTCCCCTTACCCCATTTTTAAATTAATGGTGAACTTGTAATATGGCTTTCTACTGTACACTTCAACTTCTTAGATTTATGGAAAATAAGATTTTTATAAGTAGACGAGTAATAAGGGACAAGAAGGGATGAGAATCTTTAAAATTTTGCCACATTTCCATAACAAAAGTTTTTTATGTTTCATTTCAAAATCAGAATGTAATAACGCTTAAGGTTTATTGAATTATTATTCATTCTTTTGAAGCAGTATTTTACAATTTTCATGTTATAGTTCTTAAAAAATCCGAGCGCTTAATTGAAACTTATAAACGTACATAAAATAACATAAAAAGCTAACTTAGTAAAATAGCATTTTTTTATAAAAGGTTTAAAATGTGATAAAATGCTAAATTACAATTTCTTTAACTCATTATATTAGGTTAACGGTTCAGAATGAATTAAATAAAAATAATAGATTTTAATTTCATAGTTCTCCAGAATCGCTCTGAAAAAAACCTTAAGCCCCACATTCACTTTTCTCAAGGCACACTATTCAAAACCAGAATCACTGCTTATTTCAAATGTTTACAGTGTCGCATTCCAAAAACTTCTGTTTTCTGATAAATCCGAGTGAAAACTCTGTTTATCGTTTAATGAAATTATTCTTTCTTGACTATGTATGCAAATCAGAATCGATTGGTACCTTTTGCAACTAAGGAGATAAAGATGCTGTTTTCGATTTAAAGACATTTCTCGAGTCGTTTGAAGCGTTCAGCGTGTTTTTATTGTCACTGATTCTAAAACGAGCTTCACATCTGCTCCATATCATTGGATACTTATTTTCCATATTTATCGGATAAAATATTTAATTTGAGAATTTTACGTCTCATGTGACAAAACAGCAAACCAGAAAAGCGTAAGGCAGAGCTATTTGCATGCGTTTATATATATATATATATATATATACGCACGTCTCTGTATGGATTTTTTCTCTCTTCTTTCGATTTCAACTGTTTTAAAGAGCTCATTTTTGAAAGGTTTGAAGAGAAGCCCCAAAAAATGTTTTTAGGGTTTTGCCTGAAAGAGTCAATCCTTTATCTTTATGCCGCATTGCGACACTGGTATTTATTTTTGAAAAATGACGCTCGGCTAAAAATTTTCTCTCCGAGCGAAAGCGATTAATTTGATGTCAGAACTTGGTTATTAAAGCAAGAAGAGCGGCAAAAAGGGGATGAAATTACGCTGAAAGAAAAATTATCCCGGCGCTTTTCGCTTACAAAAAGGTGATTTGACTTGCTTAGTAAAATACGGTCAGATTTATTAGTTTTCTGCTTTAAAGAGTATTAAACCTCATGCTGTTGTGAATATTACTCGCACGTGTGGGTTTATTGGAGAATATTTTTAAAAAATGTCTCTCTCTATCTATACTAAGGAGTAATAATCGTAATGATAACTGACTCCTAAGCGGCTGTCACTCAAACAGTGGGGAGCAGTTAGGAGGAAAACTTTTTTTCTCGCTCAGTTCCTTATGGCTTTCCGAGCGCACCGCAGAGGTTTCATTGTTAATCAGGTTTTCATTCAAGGTATAGAAGTAAGGGTTGCAAAGAACGAAACCTTCATCTTCCTTACAGGCCATCGCCATCTCGCTAGAAATCTCGGGAGCTCGCCAAACACAACTAGCAGTTTCACAACTTTTCTTCGCCCTATTTTACTTTTTTAATGTATGGGGTTGTCCTCCGAAAAGTATGACTACACTTATAAAATGAAAAAAGATTCCCACTTTTATGTTCCATAAAGAAAAGATTAACCCTCTCGCTACGTAGTGCTACGTCTGCTACGGGTACTTTGTCCATGGAAATCGCGGGATGCGCAGCGAGAGGGTTAAAGCTTCTGTTTAATGAAATGCAAACTACGAGTAGATAGTACAAAGTTCACGTTTTGCAACATTCTCGTTTCAAAATGGCTTCACCGCAAGAGCAAGTGCAAGTTGTAGTACGGATTATAGAATTTGAATCTGCAACACATGGGCTATGTAAATTTCGGATTACCTATAAACGAAGTCCACTTTCAAGATTCACAATCAAAAAATGGCATGCAAGATTAATGACGATAGAAAGAGTGACGTTAAAAACAAAATCTGGTATCCTTAGCAGAATCTGAGATTATTTGACTCGTATAGATTTAATGTTTTGTGTGATACTAAGAGTGCACATACATCAATACTTATATGTTTGCCTAAAATTTTATTATTGTTAATTTGATCTACAAAAATCCTCTCCAAGTTATAAGATATTTGGAGAAATAAAATAAAAGAAACTAATAAAGTAGTTCATGTTGCGTGAAATAGATCATTTTTAAATTAAAAGAATGCTAAACATAACTTTAATGTAATTAATTTTAAGATTTATTTCTTAGAGTGAAAAAAACTCAAATTAAATAAAATAATGTAAAATAAAAGAAATCACTTATCTGTAGGCCAGAATTACAACAGTTAATTTTTAATTTTATATCGCTCAAAGAAAAAGAAAAGTAAAAAGAAATGGGGAAAATAAGAAAGAAAATTCAGCATTTGTTTTATTCTACTTTCAATAAAAATTAATGCTTTGAATTTAAAAGAAAAATAAATAAAATTCTTCTCTAAAAATTTAATAAATATATAAGTAGATATATGAAACCTGATATTAAAAATTGAAAATTGGTGCGCATTTTTTTTATTCCTTTGAATATTTTGGTTTTAATATAAATAAAATAATACATAAAAAATTAAAGTAAAAAATTGGGAACTCATCAGATTTTTATTTTAATTAAAAATATCGAAGCAACATTTTAAAAAAGAAAATTTCTTCAGAAGAGTGAAATTGTTATAAACCGTGCTCATTTTGGGCATTTAATACATAATACTTTTTAGTTCCAACAGAAAAACTTATATGATTGATCAAAGAAAACATGAGATAAAAGTACATAGTGAGGAACCTATGAATTTAAATTAAGCATCAATCATATCAAAGATGCACATTGTATATCTTTATTGTTCATTAATTCTTAAAAAAATTTACAATGAATAAAATCAAAATTTTAAATTATATTTTTAAAGGCATATTTATCCTTCTTTCAAAATATTTATTCAATTTCCATAGTTTGATGCCAAATTTATTTTTATAAAATAATTAAGTTTAAAGTATTAATTTCAATTTTTGAATTAAAAAAATTAGTACATAAAATATTTTTTCCATATTCATTTTCCCACTTTTCAAGCATTTAATGATATTATTTTACATAAAAAATAAATATTTTTGAAATTTTTACTGCAATTTGACATATTTATTTTTCTTTACTAAGATGAAGTTGAAAACAAGGAATGTTTTTCTAGAACAATTAATACTTTTACTTATTAAAAAAAATAGTAGTCAAATTTAGCAGAGCTTCTCTTATCAAATAGTTTTAAAACATCTTAAAATTTTTATAGCTAACACAAAAATTACGAACTCTAAATATTTTTTTTAATAAATGCTTTTTATAAAAACAATATATATGTTTCAGTTTTATTTATAATTACTTTAAAAATATTTTAAAATATAAGTTAAAAATAAACTAAGGATGTGCTTCTCAAACTGAGTCAAAACTCTCCCTTAAATATGAAATCATAAATTATATAATAGATATGAGAGTTTATATAGTTTAAAAGAAGAGACTGAAAAATACATGTACTGATTTAGTCTAAAAAATAGAATTTTTCATTAAGTTTTCTGTCTCGATTTGATTTTCTATTTTATTAATATTCGTACTCTGAGCCAATACAAGAGCTTTTGGTAACGGATTTCGTTATTCCGAACCTCGACTAAATGACGAAGATGACACGTAATGTGACCTCCAACTCTTCAGATTTTTACATTACCCCACTGAGCTTCAACAGATTTATCATAAAACAACCTCTTATGTGGCACAAAGACTCGAACCCTCGACTTAACAAAGTTCACTATGAGTTCATGACCATCACCACTTGGCTACCGAAGCCATAAGATCTCTGCCTCAAGCAATTAAAAGTTAATTTTTTTGTTAAGAATTTAGAAGTTCTGATAAAGCGCAGTTTTGGGTAAAATTCAAAAACACATCTGGTTTTCAACATCACTTACAAGTGGAAGATCTTTAGGCAGGATTTGGAATCAATGGTTGAGGCTCTTCAGTTTTTTGCCTATGTATTTTTAAATAATAAGTATGTCTAGTAAAAAATATTATCCCCACTCCTTTCTCTTTTTTCTGTATAATTCCTTCCTTCCTCAGTGGCTCAACAGCCCAGGGGGGGGGGATTGGCCTTCTCAAGAAGCCTTTCCCAGGCCAGCCTTCTTCATGCTAGTGTTCTTCAATTCCTAGTTCTCAAAACTAGGAGATCTTTTCCTAGGCCAACAATCCAGACAAGATTTGGCCTACGCTTTCTTCGTCTGCCAATTGGTTGAGCATTGAAGACTTTTTTAGTGGAGCAGTCTTCGTTCATTCTGACAACGTGACCTGCCCAGTTAATTCGCTGTAATTTGATAATTTGATTTTAATAATATCAGATTCTTTATATGTTTGATAGAGTTCTAAATTTCATCTTCTTCACCATGTTCCATTTTCCTGAATTCCTCCAAAAATAAATCCTAAAATCTTCCTTTCGTTTCTATATAATTATTTATTGAAATAATATACCTGCATTCGCATATACATTTAAGTATGCAAATTTAATTAGCTTAAGATATTTAAGGTAGGTTTTTTTTCTGTATTAAATTCGTTTAACGTTAAAACAAAATGTATTGAGAATCAATGAAAATATTAGAATTAGTCAAATAACAGGAAAAATCCAATTAATTAGTAAAAGTACAGCCTTGGGAAGGCATTCCTTGAAGTGACTTCCAGCAGTGTTTACTTATTTTCCTGTAAAGGATCATGATAATAATTATGAGTGGACAAGAGTTACACTTACACACCCAATAGAAGTGATAAAAACATATTTCGTAATTTATGACAAGCTTAAGTATCCAGCTACTTGCGAAAACTTTTTTTTTAAACGATGGAGATATAGGGAGTTTTCTGTTGCTTTCAGATTTGCTTAGTACATTTTAAGAAAAATATGCTAAAATTAAGAAGAGAAAAAGAATTTATGATTATTAAAATGGGAAAAAATGGGTAAAGATTTACAAAAAATAACATAAACGGGACCCATTCTGTACCAAACGTTTATGAACAAATTTTCAATTTTTCAATTCTGATGTGTTGCTATGTTATTCACTTTTGAAATAACCTTCAGGATAAAAGATATTTTAATTTTTACAAAAACTAGAGCATTTTACCTTAATTATTATATGAAATTGCTTAAAAAAAGGGATTTTATTAACATAACGGACTGTAGATATTGTAATAAAACAGTGATTGATAAATTTCTACTATTCTACTATTCTACTACACTTCCACTATTATACAGAGCATACACAAAAAATTCTGAGTTAGTTATTTTCAAAACTTTTTTAGCAATCACTGTCCCGTTTGAGCATTAAAAAAAACACATTTCGAGTAAAACGTGTTTTGAAGTATGACATCTTGCTTAAAGTAATGGCATCTGCTTTTACTAAAACACTTGTAGTTATTGTTCTAGTGAACGGAAAATAAATAAACTTGGTATTTTTAGAAAGCTGATAAGATGATCTATAAAATAAAATCCTAAAAAAAATTGTCAATTTTTGGCAAAATTCACAATTTCAGGGTAGTTAGATATCTTTTGTGTTAATAAAAAGAATGTTGAAAGGACGTTTGTATATGAACAACAAAAACCAATTTTAATTATTAGTGTGAACATGAAACTTTTGAATAAAGCACTTACAATATTATTGGTAAAGAATTTTGTTCACGAAGATTGGAAGTTAAATTCACAACACTACGAAATGGTTGTTTTTACATTGAACCACAGAAACAGAAATATCTTCCGTAGTTCTTAATTTTGAAGAAATCTAAAAATGTTACTTTAGGTTAAAACTGTATTTAAATATTTATTTATTTGAACATAACAGTCTTGGTCGCTACCGCTAACGGAACCACTCTTACGCAAGAGTATGCATGTAAATTGCTCTTTGATACTTTAATTACCTGTTTTCACTTATAAATTGGCTCTTTTGTCCTGATAGCTTACCGGCCCTTGCCTTAAGCAATTTGACCCAATAGCTCTGCTGGTCCCCTCGTTTAAGAAAAGCATTCAATCGTTGCTAAAACAAGTACTAATGAGATTTCCCGTACCAAGAACATCCTTCCTTTTACAGGGGGGTCTTTCTCTCTTTGTTGGGACCGTCTCTGGAGTTGACACGCTTGGCGAGGGAATTGAGAATCTTGACCCCTGGCTTTCACAATCGTAGGTGAGCTGAGAAATTTTCTACCCGAACCAAAATTGTAAAGGGGATCTAAGTGCTATAGCAAATGAGAAAGGGGTATGTCATACAGTCCTTACCCCCTTTTTAATTAGCTGCCTCAGAACTTGAACAAGGTGAATGTGAGACCACAAGCGAATGCCAACTCATATCAGAAGTCAGCTTAATAGCCATAACGACCTCATCTAGTAGTTCAAAACAGATCACGAATAAAGAGATGGTCTATCGAACAATAAACAAATACCTTGATCAATCCAGTTAGAATTCATTAATATTTTCTCACAGCTGCATACTGGTGATCCTCTTTGTCCATTCAGAGCCTAAGTGATTTGTGGTGCCATAGAATAGTTTTCTATTCCGTTTGCTTTTCAATTAGGATCAGTGCGAAAAGCTAAATAATAGGGGAAATTCTTTGGCTGAAGTTTTGAACTTATTTAAGACTCGGTGAAGATATTGAATATAGACATCGATGCAGATGAGCGAAAATTTGATTATGAATGCAGAGCGGGGAAATTCCATTATTCAAACAACAGAAGTAATTAGTAGACTAAAAGAGATCGAGGGCAGACACTCATACTGTCCGAATACTCATACGCCCTCTAATACAAGAGTAGGAGTTCAGTCGTGAAATCGTAAATGCTTTGACACGCTTAGCTTTATAATTATTGATGTAAACTCAATTAAAACAAACAATTCCTTAATTAAAAGGAAATTAAGAAATTTAATTGAACATTATAAATGTTATTTATGTAAAATTTGTTTGAATTTTAATTTGACCTATTCACCGCCGGGTAATTTAGAGCGTCTTCCTCTGTGTGCCAAGAATTTATTTTAAAGAAAATACGATATTTTGCAAAATGTAATAATAGTAAGTTACTCATATAATATTATAAGGACATTTACAGTAATTTTTATTGAAAAAAGCGCTATGAGATATCTTGTAGCTGGCGTCACTGAATATCAGATTCCTGTATTGAATGCCACTTACGAGTTACCTTGTAGTGGGTTTTTTCAATAAAAATCTTAATATACAAATATTTCTTTTCAGTTTGTTTGATTTTACAAGATTATGTCCTAATTTTTCACCTGGTTACAATCAGATATATAGATGTGTTATGATATGTCAGATTTTCTAACACATGTGTAATGATCCTCACTGGGAAAAAACTTTAAGGTATCCGACTACCCTAAAATTGTAAATTTTGCCAAAAATTGACAAATTTTTTTATAATTTTATTTTATAGGTCATCTTATTAGCTTTATAAAAATTCCAAGTTTATTATTTTCCGGTCACTAGAACAAAAACTACAAGAGTTTTAGTAAAAGCAGATGCCATTTAAGCAATATATATGTCATACTTTAAAATGTGTTTTTTTAAAAACGCTCAAACGGGGACAGCGATTGCTTAAAAAGTTTTGAAAGTAATTAACTAAAATTTTACATGCATGCTCTGTATAATAGTAGAAGTGTTTTAACATTCAGATTTATCAATCACTGTTTTATTACAAAATTAATAGTCCCTTATGTGAATATAATCACTGTTTTTTAAGCAATTTCTTATAATAACTAAGATAAAGTGCTCTAGTTTTTGTAAAAATTAAAACGTCTCTTATCCTGAAGCCCATTTCAAAAATGAATAACATAGCAACACATCAGACTTGAAAAATTGAAAATTTGTTCATAAACTTTTGGTACAGAATGTGTGGGGTTTATGTTATTTTTTGTAAATTTTGACCAATTTTTTCCTATTTTAGTAATAATAATTTCTTCTTCTCTTGTTAATTTGAGCGTATTTTTCTTAAAATGGACTAAAAGAATCTAAAAACAACAACAACAAAAAATCACCATATATCCATTTTTTTAAAAAAAAAAGTTGTCGCAAGTAGAGTCGGATACCTTAAGGCGATGGTTGTTATAAAGAGTTATAAAATAATAAAACTGGACTCATAAGTAATAATTAGCAGGCTTCAGTAATAACCGTCCATTGGTAGAAGAGAAAAATACCCTATCCTATTTCTAAATATTCCTGCAAAATGCATACATGTTCTATAACCAAAGAAATCAATAGAATAAAAAGATGAGGATGTGTCAATTTGAGGAATCAATAGCTATGCATTTATATGATGGCAATGGCAGCAATGTAGGAGAAAGCAGTGACTATAATGCAAATACTACTGATTTTCATTACTTACAGAATCTTCCTCCCACAGAAAAAAAGGATGCCTACAAAGCCAGGACGAATGTGTACAAAGCAAAATAAACGTAAGGAGACAAGGTAATTTTGTCCAGTGTCTCCTAACAACCCAGCGTTGATCCTTACTTTAAAGCTCATTATATACAGAAACAATAAAAATATAAATATATTTTAATTTTTGGAATACCTTCATATATATATATATATATATATATATATATATATATATATATATATATATATATAGTTATATATATATATATATATATAGTTATTATGTTGCAATCTAATCATCTAAGTTAAAATTTTATCAATAAAAACTGATAATTAATATTTTTTTTTGCATATATAAACTTTTCATTCATCCTTTCTAATAATTCTTAACCCAAATGGAGATATATAATCAATCTAAAATTTCAGCATACACTACGAGATATTTCGTAGCCGGCAGTTTTAGTACACAAACTTAATACGAGATATCTCGTAGTTGGCAGTCAGTGAATTAAGACCAATGGAAAAATATTTTTTCTCTCTTAAAATAATCGGGGATTTGAAAACACAGCTGCATATATTCTGACCAAATAAATTTTCAATCGTGCATACAGAAAGAAATATTCCTTTAATTTCTCCCACAAAACATCCGTTATTTACCATAGCCACTGGGCCGTAGTTCAAAATTATGAGGTCCGTCGCCAACAGCTCTCGTGTTTCTTCATAGGGCGATGTAAAATAAAAAAAATCAAGTCAATCCAACCATTACTTACAATCTTCCAGATAAATTTTTATAAAAATGGTTAAATTCTAGATTTTCTTCAATTTTCTTCACATAAAAACTGAGTCATTACACAAACTTATACAACATAAATATAAAAACTTTAGATAAGCTCTCTATCGCATTGAAAATTCAGTATGAAAAAATCCACATCTAGCAGTTATGATATGAATGTTTTCCGATAAATAATGCTAGACTTTCTGGCTCAGAATTCTAAAATTTGAGCAAATTTAAATTTATGTAATCAAACTAACTTCATGTTATCGCAGAATTACTTTTAGATAAGCAAAAGTGGAAGGTGTGGATATTTTAAGATTATTATTCTCTGCCAATTATCAGCGAGAAACACTTCTCTTTTTAAAGAATTAAAAACCCTTTTTATCATTTTTCTGTGAATTCGTTTCAATATTTTTCATACTGAAATAAGATTTTCCATTTTGGTATGTGTTTTTTTTTATTCAACAATTTGAATTATTTATTTTCGCAATATTACACACACATCTATTCAGATAAAATGTTAGCATTTTTTCTAAGGCTTAATTCATTAGTGTTGGCATATTCAACGCAATGTGACTAATTTTCAAATTTTTTTAGATCATTAAATTTTAAGTTTGCTTGTTGTTTATAACTCATTATGACTAATGAAATTTATGGAGGTCTACCTGTAGAAAATTTCACGCATTATTTACAATTTTGATAGCGTTTTTACATTACTCGACAATAATCCGATACCCACTGAAACTTAAAAAATAAATAATTTATTCAGTTACAAAAATATCTTGCCAATATTTTCAAATTTTTTTATGAAAAAAGATGTAAAAGATAAAAAAAAATATTTTGAAATGAACCATTCCTCAACACGTTAAAATATTATTTATAATTTATTGTTAAATTTTAATGCTGAATAATCTCATTAAATGGGATGAATACTTTAAATAGTTTTAACTTTTGGATATCTTTTATAAAATAATTTTTCCTTTTAAGAGATGCTACTTTAGTGATTTGTAACCTTAAAACAATCTTAATTGTTCTAAGTATTTTAAGCGAAACAGTATTAAACATGATTTGAAGAATTCTGTCTTTAAGGGAAACTATAAACTATATATTACAATATAATATATATATTTATAAAAAATCAAATATCAGCTTAAGGTATCCGACTACTTGCGACAACTATTTTTAGAAAAAAATTATGCATGTGGATTTTTGGTAGTTTTTAGATTCGTTTAATACATTTTAAGAAAAATATGCTAAAATTAAGAAGAGAAAAAAATAATTATTACTAAAATGGAAAAAAATGGGTAAAAATTTACAAAAAGTAACATAAACGAGGACCATTCTGTATCAAGGGTTTATAAACAAATTTTCCTCTTTTCAATTCTGATGTGTTGCTATGTTATTCATTTTTGAAATGGCCTTTAGGATAAGAGATATTTTAGTTTTTACAAAAACTAAAGCCCTTTATCTTACTTATTATATGAAAATGTCTAAGAAAACAGTGATTATATTCACATAAGGGACTGTAAATTTTGTAATCTGAAGTATAGAAAACTTTTACTATTATACAGAACATACATAAAAAGTTTCAGTTAATTATTTTCAAAAATTTTTTGAGCAATCGCCATTTCCGTTTGATTATTTTCAAGAAAAACACATTTCGAATAAAACAGGTTTTAATATATGACATATTGCTTGAAGCAAAGGCATCTGCTTTGACTAAAACACTTGTAGTTTTTGTTCTGGTGAAAATAAAATAAAAAATGGCAATTTTTTGCAAAATTCACAATTTTATACCTTAAAAGGGAAGTCGGATACCTTAAAAGGGATTGTCTTTTCAATAAAGTAAAAAAATTCTGGTTATTTGTTTCAAAAATGATTTGTAACTAAATAACATAGCAATTGTTTATCCCAAATAAAAAGTAACATATGAAAGCTCAGAGATTATGAATAAAATTTATAACAAGAAATCTAAGGATTTAATTTTTTTTAATGCTTTATAATTAATAAACTAAATATTCAGAATAAATTATTTTTTTATATAAAAATACCTTCTAAGGCAATTAGTTTATAAAAATAATTCTTATATTGTTTAATTATGCTACAGTAACATTTCTAAGTAGCTGTGAAGCTCAATTTAAGGACTTAATTACTCTTAAGTATGATGGTGGTAAAATAGGATAAGAATACTATGATAAATCAGTCTATTCAAAGAAGTATTCATATGAATTTAAAATTTTGCAAGTAAACACACATGCCAACTCAACAAAACTGAATACTTATTTCCACTGTCTAAATAAAAATCGATGCTGTTCAAAAAGTATTTTGGGAAGCCGATGTCTATTATTTTACTGGTTTTCTCATTATTATTTTTCTGACGTATGAGCATTTAAACAAATTTAGAAAATAGACTAAATCATATATTAATAGAATATATTTTTTGCTTTTTATGAAACTCAGTGGTTAGGATAAAAAGTACTATAGCACTATTTTCAGTCTACTTCTCATGATTCAGTGTTAATTACGAAATTTTACTTGAATCAAATATGAAATAAAAAAAGGAATATGAAATCAAAAGCAATACATGAAAACATCGGTAAATTTTTAAATCTACTGAAAAGAGCATAACTCAAATCTAAACTATCTAATTCTTAGTGCTGATCCATATTTCATATAAGTGTACGGGTACTATTCACTATTTTCTTAAAAAGCTAAGAAGCTTCGTAAATTCTAAAAAGTTCACGATGGATACAACTTGCAATCCTTGGAGATAAAAATTTAAATAAAAATGTTTCGATTCCCTTTTTAAAAACTTAATTTAATTATTTCGAACACATTTTATCGTTTTCTTTCGATGATCTACACTAATTTTAATGAATATATGAGAAACCTCTAGCAAACCAATAAATTAATTCCATAACAAAGGATTCTAGTTTTCGATTTCTTACTATATTTCTACACAAGTGAGAGAAAATACTCATATAAAATTCATTAAGTGATGTCAAAACTGGAAATATATATCTGGTTTTGATGTAACAGAAAAAAAATTGCATACAGCAAGAGATGATAAATCAAATTCCTTTTCAACCAGTTTGAAGCATCTTTTTGAAGATAAATTTTATTTAAAAATATCGATAGGACGCTATCAAAAGATACTTATAAAGATGGTGTTCAAGGAAAATATTTTAAGGAGAATTAAATTGATTTTTAGTAATAAAATTAGACAAATTTTTATACTAAAATTAGAATGAAGATTTGTATTTCATTGAATGAATAATGTCTTTGAAATACTTATTACTACGTTCAAATAAAATTATTGCCAGTTTTCCCGTGTTGATATCACATTCAGCACTGATATTTGAACATTTTTCTATAAAGGAGAATACTTCGTATTATATATATATATATGTGTGTGCGTGCGTGCGTGTGTATGTGCGTGTGCGTGCGTGTGTGTGTGCGTGTGTGTGTGCGTGTAGTGTACATTAACATAGCCGTAGTTAAGTTGTGTTTTTTTTAATGATGATATTTGTAAATTATACATTGGCATCCTTTATATTTAATAAGAAATCTAGAACACTTAAGAAAGCGTCTCAAAAATGAGCAAAAAATATTTTATGTGTTTCAAAAAATTCTTCTAAATAGTACTTCTTTCTTTATTTGCTTTAAAACAAAATTTGTTTCCTTATTTCTTAAAAGATTAATAATAATTTCAAATACTTAGAGATTAACTGTATAATTAAGTCCTAATAATTAGTTAATTAAATAATTAATCCTGTTTCTTAATAATGAATAATTTTTTTTCTGAGAAAAGCAACCTTTATAATCTTATTATTAAGTCTTACACTAGATTCCTATTTTTATAAGATAGATTCAGACACATAAAATTGTAAAATTAATACTTATAAATTGTTTTTACAGAAATGAAAATTACGGTAAGGATCGTGTTTCTAGAATTAAATGAATACGAAAAAGAGAACAATAATATTGAGGTATTTAAAGAGGAGTTTTAGAAAAATGAAAATAGATTTTTTAAAATTTTGTACAAAAACAAACACTATTTACTTTCCAAAACTTTATTTCCTCAGAAAATCCTGTTGCTCACTCACCTCAAAGAGATAAAAGAGAGATTTAAACTAAGCCGTTAGATATATTTCAAGAGAAAGAGAGGTTGCTACATTTTATGCTAGGAGAATTCTTGTAGTATCCAACAACTTTTTCTTGTCTAAAATCTCCTAAAATTGCAGTATTTATTTCTCATTTGGTCATAATGTTCTAACAAAGATTAATTTAATCCTAGTTTCTTCAGGCATTTATTGTGTATTGTGCCAGCTAGATACTTAATCCACTCGTATATCCTTAGAGATATCAATATTTGTGATTATTTCTGCATAAAATTGTAAACTTTAGCTCAGCTTAAACATAATGAAGCGATTTTATAGAATTTAACGTAATATTGCAGTTATGTTATTCTCACTTTAAGCAATACATGTTGGATTATTTGACTCTCTATTTTTATCTGGAAACAATTATTTTCTTAAATAGAAAATCTTTCTCCAAATTTAAAAATTCTAAATACTGTATAACAGAAATGGAAGAATATATCGATTTAGTTAGAAGGCTTTTCAAAAAGGTACAATACTTCAATTATGCACATATTTATGCAATGAGATATTGCTTTTGCATATATAATAGAAAATTCGTCCAGATTTCTAACATTTTATACTGAAACTATTATCAAATAAGAAATAAAAATAGAAGAAAAGATTATAAAATTTTAAAATGAAAGTTCTTTTATAAATCTCTTAAGAAATAAAAGCCTTCAAATTAAATTATAACTGTTAAAAATAAGAGAGTAAAATTTTAAAAATCGACAAATAATACGTTCTTGTAATAAGTTAGTACTATATAAAGATACTTTATTTAAGAAAGCCTTATATAATATAGCCTTACATAAAGCCTTAATTACTACGACTTTGCTATAATTTTGGATAACTTACTGTTAACATGAGGTTAAAAACTGATAACTTGCATTGTGCTATAGAAAAATTCATAAGTACTGCTATATGTATTCATATTTTTTATTATTAAAATGGTTTATTTGAACAATTATAATTAAATATTAATCTAAATCATGTAAGCTTTCAATAAATGTTCAAATTAATGATAAATTGACGCTATTAATTTCAAATATAATCAAGTATCAAGTTTATGAGTTTAGATATATAAAATATGACCAAAAAATAGCCGATTCAGGCATATAAAACTTATTCAATCTATTTGAAAACTCAGGACAAACCCGAGGACTTTAACCCCTTAAGATTCTCACGCACGATCCAATCTTCCTGTTCCGTATACTGCTTTTTTTCTTACGTTCTTCTGATCCTTAACCCCATACACCCCCCTTCGAATTTCCTTGACTACTTTCTTACGCATAGAGAAAAAACAAAGTTCAACTACCGACCTTTAGCGACTTAAGAATAAGGTGCTCGTCTCAAAAGGGAATTTTTTGTCACTTGATTTTTAGTTCCCACAAAATAGATTGTTATTGGTTGAGGACATTGACAGTAGGAAAGTGAAAACTTAAGATTTCGATTCATTTCCAATACATTTGAAAATTCAAGCTAAACATATGCATTCATTACGAATTTTCATACTATGTATTTCTTATTTAAATGATTGATTATTTACGAACTTTTATTGTTACTTTTTTGCCTTATCCTTTATTTTATAAATTGTACATTGATATTAAATTAAATAGATTTTTTAAACTTGAAAATTACATTCTTTATTGACATTTCAAATCTCTGAAAATGTTTTCTCTTTTTTTTATAAATAGTAATTTTTATCTGAAGTTTATGTATATGAATTTAAAGAAAGATGATTTATTTACAAACTCATATGCCCCCCTGAATAACATAAAAAAAACTCTTGTAATTCTTAAGTAATTTGTTAACATGGAGATTTGTAGCTTTTTGTCAGAAAGTTTGTATTCTAAATTTTTGGCTGTATTTCCATTCCATCATTTTTGATGGTGAGACATTTTTAAATCCCATATTAATTTTTTAGAGTACTTAACGATTATTGAATCTTTCTACAGCAATTTCTGTCGGGTTTTTTATTGTTTGTACTTCTAAAAAAAATACAATTTTGCAATATAAATTAAGTATGTGCAAAAAATGAAATAGTTTTTAAAACAATACATTAGCTAAGAATTACTATACACAATAAGGAGATCTAAAAAGATAGCACCATACGTAAAAATTTTAAGCAAACTATTTAAATTTATCTCTCCTCTATTTTCATTACGTTGGTTTACTTCAAATCCTTGATTACACAAATATCATTAGATACGCACATATATAAGAGAACACACACATATAGGAAAATTTACTATTATTATGTTGAAAAAATATTTCATACTTTTTTTGATGGTGAATTACCATTAATAACAGTATAAAAATCCCGGATGAGTACCTATTACTCTTGTTACTTACAGTTTTTTTTTTTTAACATTTTTTCCAGTTAATGAAAAAACAAATTTTGCTAAATTCATAAGTTAACTTCAATTTTCATCAAATTTTAATTTTACGTGAGAGTTAATGAAACGCTGAATCTTATTCTAATACACATTGCCTATTATATAGGCCTAATTTTATCATTATACACCATCTTCATTATTGGCATGGAATACATGTATATTATATGTAATGTACATTATAATGCATGTAACATTCTGAAATTACTCATGATCCCTAATAAAATGCAATATTACTTGTCTTACAATATTCTTGTAAAGCAAAATATTTTTTTCCTATGATAAACAGCCAAGCAAGCTTTCAGTCTGAGGAGTAGAAATATATCCAACAATTTTCATTATTTTGTACCAGGTAAAAGATTTATTGAATAATTACAAACTAAACTTTTAACATTAAAATGAAGATATTTATTCATATATCTTTAACATAATTTTAAAAATTAAAACTCTTTAAAATATGTCCAAAATTCAAACCACTTCTTTAAAAAATTTTATTGAAAATATCGAGTAAAAATTTTTTGACATATTTTAAGGCACTTAATGTCTCCAAGTTTTTGAAAAATTCTCTAAAATATAATTGTTTGGTAAACATTAAATTGATTAATTATGAAACATTTAGAAATATATGTAATTTAAAAAAACTGAATGCTTAAAATGATGTACAGTTGGAATATAATGAAAACATGCATTTTACATTATCACTAACTTTCTTTAGTAGCATACTCTATTTGGTTTTGGTTAGGCGTTGAAAACCGGTTTTTTTTCTAAAATTTCCTCACCATAAAAACAGGTTTTCTTGAAAAACCTAAAGATAATTATAATTTTTTTTCAAGATAAATAATTTTATTTTTCTGCTGTTATTCATGAAGTAATTATAATGTGTAATTTATTTCAACTCAATTACAAAGAAAAAGTATATTATATGAATGAACAAGAGTGCATAACTAGTAAAGAAAAAATATTATGATGAAGTAAGTAGATTTAGGGAGGCAAATAAATTTCAAGACTGAGAGGGAAAAAAACATTATTTTTACAACATGGTACAGATTTTGTATTGTAATGACTGCGAAAATACTAAGTTTTTGTAAATAAATACCTTGCATGTGTAGTATAATATACATTGAATTTTATGTTAAATACTAAATACATTGATTCAATGCACGCAACAGGCAGCACCCGTCAACGGTAGTAATTTCTGTACCTGTTGGTCGCATTAGTTTTTCTTAAATATTATTTTATTGAAAAAACAAGATTTCTAAGCTACGTTGTATGTTACTTGTCTAGTATTTTGACGTAATGAATTATTAATAATAAAGTTAAGCTATTCTTCATTTTATTTTATACAATTCTTTGGTAAAAACTGATTTCAGTTGCTAAATTATGTGCTATATACTTTTATTTGTTTTCCTTGGTTTCAAATTCCCCATATTTAAGGTAGGTTTCCTTTATATTTAAAGAAATAGTCTATCTTTGAACTTTATTTTTTTTAAAAATGCCAAAAAATCCGTTTTTGAAATTTTATCGAGTTTATCAATCCCTAGTGTTGATGCAATTATTAGAATTTGAATATATTTCAGAAAGTTTAGGTATTCAAATTTTATGTGATCAATTAAACATTTTAACTAAATAGTTTTAGGCTTGCTTATATAGTGAGAGAATATATAAAACAGAGATTTAATAAATTCAGGAGTAGACAGCGTAAATTTAATTACGAATTTTAAAGTGAAACATAATTAAAAACATTAAACATCGTTTTATCTAGAATTGAATTCAATCATTTAAATGCTAGAATAGTTATTCGGTTTTATTTTTAGGTACACAATTTGGAGCAAAAGTAAACAGTGTTTTAATTTCGCAGAATTACCTAAAATATTCTTAAAAAAAAACAAAAAAACTTAAAACTTAAGCTCATCATCGATCATTTAATAGTTTACATATGATATTTAAGCATTTTATTACAAATTCGGATATTATATTGAAATTTACTGAAGCATTTTTACATAATAACCAATTTAACTTTTAGAACATGAATTCAACTTAAAAAAAATCTTAATTATTAAATTCTACATTAATACTGAATTTGAATTGAAAATGTCATGATGCAAGTTTTCTAGCTATTTGAAACTTTTTGATGCCTAAGAACCTTTTTAAATCAGACGTTTCATTTGTGTACGTGAAAATGCATTTTAAAACATAAGATTCCACAAATATTGTATACATATTTGAATGCAAAACACAAAAATCCATAAACAAATAATAAATTTTTACTGTTAAATTTTATCGAAAAAAACCAAAATAAATTTTAAAAATTAAATAAAAAAATAATAAATACATGCATTACACATTACACACACATTATGAACATATTATTTTTCAATTAATCTCAGTAATACAGTAGATAAGATTTGGACAAATATATCGGTAACAAATAAATATAATCACATTAGAAAGATAGACATATTTACTTATCCATTCTGCAAATATCAACTACAGATACAATGTATTTTCTCTGTCATCATATTTAAGCTCTTAAAAATATAATCTGCCTTAATAGCTTTTAAATTTCCTTTATTATTAATAGCAGTCATCAGTTAATATTCGAAGAACACAAATAAATAAAATATTCAATTAGTCCAATTAAAATTCTTTTTAAAGAGCATAGGAACGTCTAGAAACAAATATCACAAATACCTGATACTCGTAATTCAACTTAAAAAATAAATACGCATTAAAATCGTAGGCCTTCATTAAGTCTAAATTTTGTATGTGTCATTATAAGCTTATAGCTATTTTATTCTTCTTTTATTGTAGCTGTTTGATTTAGCAACAGAGAGCTGATTTATTCTTAGTGGAATATTTTAAGTAGTTAGTATGGTATTATAGTTGTATGTATTGTTGCTAATCCTTTCTGAGAGTCGTTTATATAAAGAAAGAGTAAAAAATATAATTCTTAAATGTTTCTAAAAGGAATTGATTAAATCAAAGGTTTGCATTAATGGAATATTCTTATTTTTGAATCCCAATATAAATATATAATTTTGCATTTGTTTAATAAGTTATTGGTACTCAAAATTCATTCAGTTTTCGATATATGCCTTACTAGTTTCTGCGGGCTGGAAATAGTTTCTAAAAATATTTTATTATTTCTGTTCTTTTTAGAAACTGTAGATTCGTAATAGAAACCGTTTAAAACAACTTCAAATCCTATGTAGTATACCTATATTCTATGTTGTATACCACAACCAAGAATCTTAATAAAACCATACTGTGCAATACAGGTTTTTCTAAAATGCATTATTTCATATTTAAAATCATATTTATAAAATATAATTATATTTACTACTTGTCTAAGAAATCAAGTTAAACTGTTAACTTTTATATAATGAATTATTCGAGTCGTTTTAAATCAAAAGACAAAATTCTTTAATGTGAGAGAAACATATGAAAATGTTAGTTGTTAATTTCCCCCCTATTTAACTGCTAACTATAGCATTTTACAATGAATATAATGTTTCTTTAATTGTTAATTTAAAAAAAAAACAAAGAAAAAACCCTGAAAAATGTATTATTTTAGATTTTTAATGTTCAATCTATTATACTAAAATAATCCTCCCAACATGTATTTAACAAGATAATTAATAAAAATACTTTAATATACGAATATAAAACTTCCTTCTTCTTAAAATTTAGTATTATAGTTAACAGAAAAGACTTTTCCTATTTCTAATTTTAATAATTTTTATAAAGAAAAGTTACATAAAATATAAATTTATAATTGTTCTATTCTTAAAACATTTTTCTATTAATCACTCAATTTGAAAAATAAAAATTTCAAGAACCCGTAATTTGAAAAAAATTATGAGTCGTATTATATATATATATAATTTAAAGTGATACTTCCCCAGATTTTTTTAAAATTATCCTTATACATAAAACAATCATTATTTTATTATTATATGGTAAAATCAGATCGTAAAATCTTGACATAAAACAAAGTTTGAAATTAGGGATCAAAAAGAAGAGAGCGAGAAAAATATGCTTCTCAGTAAGAAATTTAGGGAATTACAATTTGTATTATGCTAATGCATCTTATATACTCGAGTCTTTAGCAAAAAACGTTTGAAAGGGGGGGGGAGAAAAGTTATGAAACTTTAAAGCGCCCTCTGACGGCAAAACTCTTCTCGGTCGCTTCCGATATAAACCGAGTTTAAAGCTTAGCAGTGTTTGAGTTCAAAGCAGGGAAATATCAACCAAATCTATTCATAGTAGTTTGAGATAAGCAAAAAGAATATAACTGTGGAGTTGATCTTCGATAAACACGCTTACTAACAAGAATACAAAAAAAAAGAAACTTAAAAAATTGAAATTTATCATTATAAGTAAACGTCTCTTTTTAAATTAGTCAGTGTTTTTATGTTTAACGTTTTCATATCAATAGACATCAGGCCGATAGAAAGAAAATAATTTTCATTCTTAAGAGTGGAAATAACAGATTTAAATTAGCTGTATGCAAATATGCATTAATGTTTCTTGAGAATTTCGTAAAAATCCTGGAAGGTAATCCTTTAGTAGTACATGTTAACAAAGAAGTTAAGCCGATGGGACTAAGAAATCAAACAAGGAATTTTTAAGAGAATAAAACCTATTTAATACGCACCAAGCTAGTAGGGAAAAAATTTGCATTGAAAGTAAGGTAATGTATACAAAAAGCAATAAAAAAATTACTTAAGTGAAACAATCGACAAGAGAAAACTGCACAGCCTAAACATATGTAAAATGGCTTGCCATTCATTATGGTTTTAACGTAATGAATCAAATAGATGGTATTTTTCATAATAAATAAAATGAAGAGAAAATCAAGTTTCTGTGTATTTCTAGGAGACTAACACTGCATGTAGTCAAAATAATATTTTCATTTAATCCCTCAAGAGCCCAGAAAGACATCATTCCTACTCAAAGCCTAATCAATATAACAAGAAACAAGTTTTATAATATATTACGTAGCCTGAAGCACACACACAGGAGAAAACGAATAGAAAACAGAATAAAAGAAAGACGATGAAGAAGAAAAAAATGATAGTATGGAGGATGGAAAAATAAAAATAAAAAAGTCACCTCATTATAATAACAAATGACTTGGAGCTGTAAGATTTCTTTCAGGTTTGAACGCTAAATTCATTAATATCATTCGCTCAGTAAAGAAGCAGGGAAGTGAAAAAAAAGTTGCACAAAATAATGAGAAAGTTCTTTCGGGGGTGAAAATAAGGAAGAATTGATTTGACGAGAACCCTAGAGGGGCGAACAGTTTCGGAGAAAGAAGGCATTTTTCTCTAGTTTACATTCAGGAACCACGAAAGAATAAAAAGAAAGCGATCTCTTATCCTCTGGCGTGCGTTGTTCTAGTAGTTTTCAAGAAATAAAAATTCTCTTCACAACCCCTTCTTCTCCGCTTACCCCCTTCCTCTTACCAGTATAGAAGAGAAATGCGCTGAAAGAAAACGACGAGTTGAAGTGAATGGGGGAGGGGGGAGCTGTGATGAGCTGGGGGAAGGAAGTTTAGAAACCGTGTTCTCCACTCTTAAAAGATCCAGCTCCCACAACGGTATAGCAGATAAAAGAATGAAGCGAAAATTTAAATTACCAGAGACAGAAGGGACGTAGAGGAGAAAGATATAAAAGGTTAAAAAGGATGAAAAAACGCGCCGCTGGAAATTAAAAGAGGAAAGATAGTAAACACGGCATGCAAAGACATGTAGGAGTGGAGTGAACGAAAAATCAATGCTGGTGCCACGCGCTTCTAAGCTCTCTAATTAAAGACTTCGTAAAAGATATTCACGAGAAAGGAAAGAAGAATTTTTTTTTCGCTCCTTTAAATTCGGGCTCTGTATTTATTGACCGCGAAACATCCAGATCGTTAAGATTACCCCCCCCCCTCTTTGAATCCCTTAAAAACAAGAAAAATGGGAGGAGGGAAAAAACAAAATCCTTGTAAGCCCTTTTCACAAACAAAATAAATCGTTTTTAATAAAAAAAAAAGTTTCTTCTGAGAAAAATGGCTCGTAATTAAAAATATAATTAGCAAAAGGCCGACTTTTATGCTGGCAGCTACTCGTTTTGCAAGGCCTTAACGGCTGGTATTTGTCGCCTGGTTGGAAAAAGGGGGAAAAAAGAGGAAAAAATAACAACCTCCGAAAAGCCTCGTTCCGGATAATAAACACAGAAAGGATTTTCTGGAAAAGCCCATTGTCTCCCTAGTTTATAGAAGCGGAGAAAGTTAACGTACTTTTAATTAGAAAAGAGCTCGTTAAAAGAAAGACATATGCAAAAATCAATATTTACTAGCGCAGAAGCATACCCATCAAAAGCAGTGTTTACTCAGAACATAAACAATTTCTGTAGGATGAGAAAACCAAAAAAAAAGTCCACAGAAGAGAGTTTATGATTTAGCACGATCCGGTTATGAAACAGACATTTTCGATGTAATGAAGTATAAATAGGAAAACACAAAAATTTTTGCTTGACTTAAAACAAAACTAACTTATATGATTTTGAACATAGATGCTAGCTTGTGTGTGTACCTAACGACATTTTAATGCTGCGCTCTACCTACGCGTTCTTGTTTTTGTGTGCATCATTCAAAAACTAATTATGTGTTCCGTTCCCATTTTATTGTCCCTCTTTACATCTCAACTATAATTTGTAACTTTATTACTGTATCGTATTGAGGTGTAATAAAATGTTTTACGGCATACTTAAATGACTATTCGATTTCTTTTTAAAAAGTCGCTTAACTCTCAATCGAAAGAACTCTGATCTCTGCTTTTCTACCTGACACTGCAGACTTGCGTGAAAAATCATATTTTCACCTATCTGACTTCAAGTCGAATTTTTCAAAAAGTAAACTTTGAATCCGTAAGTTTTATAACTATATTATGTGACAAATTATTTTTTATGCAACGGGCTGATCAATAAAAAAGAACTTTCGATTTAAAAAGAATTCTCTTTTAATTTATAATTACATTTGAATTAACTATGATTAATACGCCATATTAGTTTCTTTTTTGAAGCAATAGATATTTAAGACCTAGGAAATGGAGCAGCTCTTAAAAAAAACCCGCAAAGGTTATATAGACATTAAAGCAGAACTATATGAGAAGATTGGTTTTAAATTTTTATTTTGAATATATTTCAGTTTATAGGGTAATAAAATTTATTTTGTTTTATATGTTTTGCCATTTATATTTTATTATTTATGTGTTTTTTTAAGTTGTGCTATTTATGTTTAATTATCTATGCATTTTTTTTATTTTAATCATTTCTAGTTTATTTTTCTTTTTACCATTTTTTAAAATTTTTTTTATCGCTCTTTATATTTATTTTTTTCTATATATATATTTTCTAATTTTTTGACTTTTTTTATTGTTCTGTTTTTTATTGCATATGCTTTTAAATAATTATGTTTAAATATTTTCTATAATTTTTATTATGCATTTTTTATTGTTTTTATGTGTATGAATTGAGTTGTAAAGTTTAAATTATTTACAAAAATAGTGAAATTTGCATAAATGGTTATAAGATACACTCCTAGCTTTAGTTTTAAAAAATTTTAGGTTCAACCTCTCTTAACATTTACATTTTGCTCTTTTCTGTAGCTAATTAAATTTCTTTGACTTTTTTTTTATACAATAACCTTTCAAAATTAAGGATAAACTTCATTATTTAACTCTACATTAAGATTATTGTAAATTAAGTAAGTTAATTATGCTTTATCACTTAACAAGGCAACCATGTATTCTTTTTTAGATTCTTTTTTTTGATATAGTAATAATATCCATAATTGAATTTATATACATATAAAGATCAAAGTTACATCTGCCTAGGTTTGATGAAAATGAGTAAATAAAGTAATTCGTCATGATTATTGCTACGCATAATTAGGTTAGAAGCAAATATTAAGAAGAAGTGTGATTAATGTAATTATGAAATTAGCATTAACAAATTGAACCATTTATTAGAATCAGATATATAGAAGTTTTCGATGAGTGGTTTCTTGTTTTAATTTAATTGTTTTCATTTTATACTACATACCATTTTTAGCAACATCGAGTGTAATTCAGAGTATTATAACACTAAAAATACTGGTTTGGGGATAGTTCATATTGTTTCGATTTTTTTTACTGGCACCTGTATATGCACTCTACTATGAAATTATTCTAAATTATTAACAGACAATAATGAAAAATGCTATATAATAATTAGAACTGATTGAAATCGTCTTTTATTTATGATTTTATTTCATTCAATTTAATTTAAATTTCAAGTTTTATAAACCAGTTAACAGTGGCGTCCCCGTTTGAGAACGTGCAACAATGTGTGTCACGGAAATTGAGCGTGACGAGTATACTCGTCAATCACAAAGTAAGTGTCGATGTTAAAACATTGGTTCAAAGCGATAGGTATATTTTATAAAATTGGCAATTTTATTACTTGTAATTATTTACCTTGTTAACATAAACACATATTACATACATATTTCTCGAAAAACGCAAGAAAAATTAAATACATATAAAGGTAAGTATTTTTAAAAAATCAGTAAAAATCAACTTTTTAAATTTTGCCTTTGCCCCTTTTGGGCTAACATCTATCTACAAAGTATTATCATCGCACTTAAATAACGAATTTATACGCTGTTTCAGATGGTCCATACAGGGACGCATGAGTTCATCTTAAATTTTTCATATTTTTTTATTTATTTATTTTACTCCAGCCTTGTCTCAAAATATTCTAAACATCTTAAAATTTGAGAATATGTTTTGTTTTTCTCAAAAATTACGATTTAAATAGCAAGTGGTCACTTTTCTTACGCTTGACGAGTATACTCGTTATGACACAAAATCCTGCAACTTCTCCATGACGAGTGTACTCGTCAATCCCAGTTAACTGGTTAATTCAGTATTGATTTTGTGACAGTTACTTTTTTTTACAACACAGGTAATTTGATTAAAAATTTATAATATATTTTTACTGCAATACTATTTTTGCTACGAGACAAAAAAATTTACAATAGTCTTTATATTTCGGTACTTTTGATCAATAAGCATACACGACAGATTATTGTTTAAGAATATGATATATCTTCAATTTCTTTTCCATGTTAATATCTCAAGAAAGATACTCTAAACATTTACTTCATTTGAATTTCTTGTCAATAACTTGGTCCCACAATGATATTAAAAATCTGGTGCAGATTGAAATGAAAAGAACTGAACAAAATAAGAAGTATTGTTGTTTACTCTACACATAACAATTGCATTATCCAAAAACGATTTTGCTTGTCACAATAACATAATCCTTATAGAGGAATGCGAGAAATAGGGAGGAGAAGAAAAATATACGAGTTTAAACTAAACGTTTTGCTTCACTACTGGTCGTAAAACGAATGACATAGCGGAATAATCTCTTTCATTGTAGCGAAGTATTCTTAGAATTCCGTGAATCCCTTTTCTTCTTTGTGAAATGTCATACTTCAACAATATTCTGGAAATTTCGTCACTCGTCAAGTTTCATGTTTTATCTCAGAAAATTATACTTTTTGAAAGTAATCTTTGTTTTGTTTGCTTTCGCCTCTGAAACGGTCTCTCCATTGTTGAGACCTATTTCATGCAAATCTACTTCGTTCTAATGCAAATTAACTCGAGTTCACAGATTAACGCACAGAAAGTCTCAAAGTATTCTCACTGCAAAATTTATTATATCACTCGTGTATTCTTCATAATGAGATTTTAAAAGAAAAAAATGTGTTCAAATTCGTGTTATATTTTCAGAATAGCGACTTAATTAAATTGCATTTTGTAAAAATGAGTTTTTTGGTGTTTTTTATTATTGTTCTGACAAGTGCATTGCTGTGGAAGAACTGTATATGAATGACAAAATAAGTGAATCAGCATGTGGTTAATGAAGCTGAAATTAAAAATTTGTTTTTTTAAATCTTCATTGTTTATTTTTAATTTTTTTAAAAAATTAAGATTCTAAGAACTGAAAACAAATATTTTTCATAAATTTTAAGGGTGTTTTAAATTAGAGATATAGTTAATTAAATTTTAGTTCGAAAAATAATAAAAGGGGGTCAAAGAGAATTTTAACGTGTAAATGATAGTTTATATATATTTTTTAATCTCACTTAAATAACTCACAATGCCTTTAAATAAATAAAGCTGGAAAAAAACGTTTACATTCCTTTATATACATTTATAATTAAAAAGCTAATTATAAGCTTAATATATAAATTATTTATTTCTCAGTTTTATAAATGTATAGTAAAATAGTGCGTATGAAATTAATTATTTTTATTTAAAAACAATATTGAAAAAATATGGACTGTGCAATTTATAGCACATAAATAAAATGTAATGTTAATAAATCTTTCACTATTTTTTTATTAAAAAATATTGAAAACAATACATACAAGTGCGTTTTAAAAGATATTTTGAATACTATTCTTGACACCTTTGCAGAATTTTGAAATTTTCGTTTCAGATTCAAAATACTCATAAGCTCAAGTATTTATGGATAAGGGAAAGAACATATTATATGCAAACTATATAAAATATTTTAAGAAACTAAATCGATGATCAGAGCCCTGTAATATGAATATTAAATTTTTTGTTAATATATTACAATAAATACCAATAAATTTTACTATGATATCTAACATGCGTTTGAATAAGTATTCAATATATTTGCTAGCTTAAAAATTTAATTACCTTTTTAAAAAAATGTTTAATAGGATTTAAGATCATATAAACAATACAAATTCCATGACTGTGTGTAATGAGCAAGATTTTAAACATGTATAAAAGATATTCCTTATTCATATTATTTGCTTATATTTTATAATTTTACATTAAATGTGCACCCAAAAATGCACTTAGCACATTCAAAAATGGCTGTAAATGAAATCTTAAATATATTTAATGAGCTAATTTCTCCACGGAAAAGGAGTTTTTTAAATGCAACAAGTTGAAAGCTGAATAAGATGAATTATGGTTATCCACGGTCTTTTGATGACAAGGTAACTATATAATTATTTTTATTCGAATAACTTTTCAAATCAATTTAAACAAGAAATTATTTTACACGAACTGCTTTAAAATAAATGTCTTAATTTTAAACCATTCGTGATCTTGAATAATCTAACGCAAACAAGTTGACATTCCTCTTTGTGTGTTAGGCGAAAAAGACAACATCCAACACTAACTTTATTCTGCCTCCTTTTGATTTTTGCTATTTTTCTAAAAACGTTCGCTTAAATTCCACCTCTATTCTTCTCGAATGCATCACATTTGAAGCCTCTTGCCTGCTTGTTATTAAACTAGAGAAGCAAATTCTCTAGCAACAGAAAATAAAAATGAATTTTGCATCCGTTGTCAGACGCATCCTCTAAAGTATTCTAGTAGCGAATTTCTTTTCTGCTTATGAAAGTCCCTTTTGCATCTGACAGAAAAGGGGGTCCTTCTTTGAAGTAAAAAAAAATATGTGTGTGTATATATATACCACTAGACGAACCCTGAAAAGTGCGCTTTCGGAGCAACCAGACGCGTGTTGCCATGAAAACCTCAAGAAGACATTAACTCCTGTTTCTAGAATCCGATGCCGCGCATTCTGAAAACGAGAAAAGGCAAAACTGAAACTAAAAAAAATCCCCAAGTCTTTTTCCTGTGTTGGTTGAGGTTTCCGAATTTTCTCTCGGAGAAGAGAAAGGCAAGAGAGGGAGCAAAACAAATGAATATTTTGCAGTGCTAACCATTTCGTTTAGCGTTAAACACAGGGTCTCTTTGGTGATTGCATACGCGTTATGCAAATGGGGACAATTATGTACCGGTTTCGGGAAAATGTGCTTTTGCACGTGAGGAGATCCTATGACGTCATGATCCGCCTTACAATCCACGCACGCTTCTGCATTCCCTAAGATCGGCCTCAAATTAAATAATGGGAATTTTATTCCGGAATTAGATGAAAGGAGCAAGATTTTCCTGTAAAACGTGATCCCCATTTTCCCGTTGTCTTTTATGCACGAACTAAAGCTCTCGAACCTTGAAGGAGTTTTTTTCCCCTAACTTTCCTCTTTTCCCGCCTACTTTTCTGCTATGGGTTACCGAAGGAATTCGGATTCTCTAGAAAGGCACAGAAAAGTCTCCCGCAAAATTAGCGGGCTTCAAAGTGACCCCTGTTTACAAATTCACGACTTGCCTATCCGGAGGTTATGCAAAGCGGTAAACGCTTTCCAAAATGAAAATAAGTTGGTGTTAAAAAATGTTGTTTCGGGCGTGGGTGCCATCTAAATGTTCAGATGAGATGGTTATTCATTTATGTGGGCTTAATGGATAATCTAATGTATTTATGGCCGCATCACATCAAAATAACGATTGGTAATGGCAGGAAGAGAACTAAAAAACGCTACCGCTAATATGATGGAAATACATTACTGCTTTTAACGATGATTTGGTGAAATGGGTCGCGCAAATTTGTCTTAAAAAAGTCGAGCCTGAAAAACAACACATCAGAACTATTACTTTGTTCGCCAGAATGCCATTTTTGAATGAATTTTCTTTTAAAAGAACCTCTTTACAAAATATCCCAAACATGTGGAAGATTTTAAAGTCTTAAAAAAATTCCTTTTTAATCCGCATCGTTCATAGGGCAGGAAATTACATTTTTGAATAGCAAATATAATATAGAAACTTAAATCCAGAAAACTCTGTGGCTTAATATTTATTTCTAATACTACTACTATATCCTTTTCCTATGTGTTTTAAAGTATTCTATTTGAATTTAATTTCTTTTAAAGTTACATTTTATAAGAAATTATATCAAGCTGACAGTGAAATCTATTTTTTTTCTTTATTTTTTATTTATTTTCAGTTCATTAAAAACAATTGTATCAAAAAATAATTTAACTAATAGAAAATTCTAAAAAGCGCATTTAAAAATTTTTCTTTTCATTTCATAATTTATAATACATTTCCCCAGGAACAGTCAAAGAAGTATTCAAAATTATATATGAGTTGTAAATATAACTGTAAATAATATTTGTAATACCTATAGTGTCAGAAAAAAGAACCAAGGAGAAAGAGTAAAGGAAGTCATTCCTCTTTATCATTCTTTTCGAAAATTTGGAATGAAATCAGTTACTAATGGATGTATAAAATCCATTTAAAGACATTTAAGTGTCATATCCTTAAAAATAATTGTATTAAAAATAATTTAACTAATAAAATTCTACAAACCACGCTTTGGATTCCTTTCCCTTTCATTTCATTTATTATACTTTTCATTTGAAACAGTCAAAGAAGTATTCTTAATTGTAATTAAGCTGTAAAAATAACTGTAAATAACTTGTAATACAGTGTCAGAAGAAAGAACTACGGATGAAGGGTAAAGGTCATTGCTCTGTACCATCCTTTTCGAAAATTAGGAATGAAATAAGTTACGGTATATATGCATGAGACCCATTTAAAGACATTTAAATCTAATATATTTAAGTTAAAATATTACTTAAGCTATATTAAAATAAATATCAGGTAATTTTTAAAAATTAAACAGTCTTATTCTGAAAATTTTACTTGTTTCTTAACTTTAAAATATTGTACCAAAGTAAGACATATTATTTTTTTTTTAAAAAAGAAAAATAAAAAAAAAATTCTATTTAAATATTATAAAAATATTAATATATAATTTTTTTTTCAAATATAAAAAATATTTTATTTATTTTGGCATAAAAATATACATTAATTTGAAAAACAATAGAATAAAATCAATTAACCTTTCAGAAATAATTTTGTGAGAAAAAAAAGAAAATATGATTATGAAAAAATAGACTAAATTTTTTTTTCAATTTAGTATAAAAATTATCTCTTGGCTTTCTATTTATGAATCTTTAAAGCTCAACAGGTGCACGACCCGATCAACTAAGGGGTTACTATCCATGAATCAATATTATTTTCTGAAGTAAAGTTCAAACATAAAACTTTTTTCAGACCAGGTTATGTGAACAGCGCAACCCTTACTTTACTTGAGGATTTAATCTTCCAGGGTACAATTTTTTATGTGTCTACGCAGTCTTTCCTTGAGAAAGAGGCCCCTTTCTTACAAGTTCACTACATGGGTCCCAAGGTTCCCATTCAGGTACTCTTCACCCTTTTCTTACTTCAACGCACCTCCACATCCCTTTTAAAAAGACCCCTTTTCTGCATTGAACAGTTATTCTATTTTTTTTTATTTAAGACGAAGAATGTTTATAAAAAGTAATTTCCCATGCTCATGGAGTTCATCGGCCTGACTTGAGACATTTTCTTTATCAATATGGAAGCGGTCGACGACATTGTATTATCAATACATCGAAATAATTAATTATTTTTTTTAAAAAAAAAGTACAATCCACGTAAATTTTAAATTTTTATCTTACTGCAATAGACCAAAAAAGTTCTTTGTTGATTCAATTGTTGATGATTGATACATGAGAATTTTTATTGGTAGGTCATTGATCTCAAGTGATTAAACTACCGAATTCGAACTCTTAAGTTTTAGAAATCGCTCTTAGAAATTGATGATTAATTTTTTATTAAAATTGAAAATTGTTATGCTATATTATCGTGAAACTTAATTTTAAGATAACTTTTCAATAAAATTAAAAGCTTAATGGCAATTTTCTAAGACATTTAACATTTATAAAGAAACATATATTCTTTTGATATCAACAAAGTAAAATTTTGAAAGAAATGGGAAAACTCCATTAAAATTTCTTAATCTCTAGATTTAGTCTATTTTAAATTGTGTTTTAGCATTGAAGCATAATTCGTTAAAATTAGAAATGGCAACAAAAAAAATCTCAAATAATTTTTATTCATTAAATTATTTTCTGTTGTTTTTTGCAATGAAATATATGTTAATTCTTTTTTGCGTGTATTTAGATCTTATAGAGAATTATCATTAAAAAGGACTTAAAATTATAAATTCAAAATTTGCATTTTAGCTGTAATTATAAAAAAACATGAGTATTTAAAAGTGTCTAGTACAATTCATTATTTTCAATTTTAAAAAAATTCTAAATTAAATTAATTTTACCTGTTTTATACAAAATGTATTTTGAGAAAAGTAATGTTTTCATTATCATTATTTTATCAATGTTATGAGCTTAAGCATCTATTGAATTCTAAATTTTCAGTGAGAAAATTTTAATGGTATACTTTAATAAAATCTTGTCTAGTCTTAAGTATTATTTATTGTATGTCGATATGATTTTAATATTTAACCAAGAAGAAATCAATAAATGAATATAAGTAACTGTCGTATTTTAGTCTTTCATTAATAAATAATTTTCATTTCCAAATTGATTGTAAGTTAAAACAGTTTGATTTTAAAAGAAATGCCTTTAGTACAGATCTTGATGTTTTTATTACAATGAATAAATCAGTTTATAAAAATTAAAAAATATGAATTCCATATAATTATTTCTGTTTTATTTGATATCGTGTTGATTTAATTCGCTGGTACATTAAAAAGTAAGAGTACAAACTTTAGAAAAAAGTGGTTTAATAATTTTTGAAAAGCCAATAATGAAATAAATTTTCTAATTTTGATGGTGAGGCAATCGCAAATTTCTCACCATCGATTTTAAGCCCAATTATATTTCTTAAAGAACTATAATGAAGACAATTGAAACTTTAATTTTTTAGTAACATTTTACTAAGACAATATTTTTGTAATAATTTCTTACAATTGTTCAGTTGAAAATTTAATTTTTCAAATCCAGTGAAACAGGAATTTAAACACCATCCAAGGGAAATGGTAGAAATTTTTTTATAAATTCTTCATATTTCAGTCAAGCATTAAATCTAGATAAACTTCAAGATCAAAACTTCCGTTGATATAATATTTTTAGATTTTAACCAGTTCAATGTTTTTTTAAAACTCTGCTCAAAAACATTGTTGCAAATTGTTCATCTAATTTTCATCTTCAACAATTAAGCAGAGAGGGAAACTAAAAAGACAATGTTTACTTTTTAACATTATTTAGCTATGAAAAAGGCTAGTAAATAAATTTTAAATTCAAAATATCGAAAAAGAAAATAAGAACAATTAATTTGTTAATTGCTGAAAAATTTTTACGTACCTTCTAAGACCCATTATTTCATCTTTTTAAAATAAAAATTTCTACATAGTTCAATTGAATGCCGTACTCGTTTATGAAAAGTTGAATCATCAACTATTTGATTCTCTTTTACCATTTTCCTCAGCTTTGTATCAAAACTAAAAACCCTATTCGAATAATTTCAAATTCTGAAACTAAATTTATCTTAGATTACTTTACTGAATAATCGTTATTGTTTTGATTTATCTTCATCATCGCAGAGTTAGTATAAGAAAAATACAAATGCGTAATTTAATCCATCCCTAAAATATTTATTAAGCTTATATACTCTCAAAAGCCCCCTCCCAACCTCCCCTACCTTCATCATTACGGCATCAAAAACGAAATTTTACAATCAATTTAGTTTTCCTCAGAAACAAATATAATCGTTTTATAAGTTGTATTAGCATATCCTATGATGGACGTCATCAAGCAGATTCCAAACGATGCCTGTTATCGAACAGTCATTGGGTGTTCTTAAAAATTAATTTAAAGCAACGAACTTTCTGGAAGGCAAGAAACAAAATGATCCAAAGCAAATATTTAATGCTTATTCTCCTTCACTTTTTCCGAAAGATTCCTCCCCGTAAAATTGGTTAAACGTTCATTAACCTTAGATCATATAGAGTGAAGCCAATAGACTTCTTGTTAAACTCTCTTTTAGTGTCGTTAGGACGATATCTATTTTAGTTTTCCTGATTTGATGGATGCTGATTCGAGTTTGTGGCACAATTAGCACTCTTTCACGCACATCCTTCTGCCTCTCTTTAATTGGAGAAAGATAATTAAAACAGCAGATCAACTGCTTACTAGAATTTCACATCTTACCACTAACTACTATTGACCAGTTCAACACTCGCTTCAAACCCTCAAAGCGTGATTGAAGATCATCAGGTGTTTCCTACTCACTTAACCTAATTACGAAAAGCAGATCTGGAGATTTGTTTGCGCTGATCTGCTTTCTTCAAGGTCTTCGCTTTTTGCGCAAGTCCCTCAGTCAGTTAGAAGGACTCAATGAGATTATCATAAACGTGCAGTACCAAATAAATGGATCCGCAAATTTCTTACCCATAGAAGAATATCCGAGTCAATTCACTTATGGCGTTTAACGGAAAACAATTTATATTATTTTTTATCCTTCTATTTCTTCAGTCGATTAGAATTAAAGTTCGAAGTTCAAGCAACGAATGGATAATTCTTAAGCACGATAACGCTCGTAGATAATTTTTTTTCCTTACAGTTAAAAAATTCTAGTATCGAGTTTTTAAAAAAAAAAATCTCCGATTGATTTTTAAAAGTAATGTAAAATTATTTTATGGGAAATAAATTTAAACTTAAAATTTTTATGCATAATTCTAAATTTATTTTAATGAGATTTATTATGTACATCTATATTATAGAGAAAGATAAAAAAAAATGTAAGTAGTTCTTTTTAAGTAGCGAAAAGTCAAATATATCTTGCAAAACTAAATTATTCCTAATTATATGATAAGGCTCTATGCAATCTTTATAGGGAATTAAAAAATTTACTGTTTTGTTTCTTTTTTATTAAAATCTCTGCAGACAAAAAAAAATGATATCAAAAATTTTTTTTTTCATGAATTGAACTTATGAAAGAAACGAGAGTAACTTGTATATATACTTATTCAAAAGAAAAAGGGGGAGAGATAGTAAATATTTTTTAAGTCATACGTTTTGGTATGTATTTTCTCGCTTCAAAAGTTTTTTAAAGTTGACAAACTGCTTAAGTTTTAAAAAAAGTATTTATAAATGTACTTTAATTTTTAAATTAGTTTAGGATAAAGATTCTCAAACAGTCACATTTATTTATTTTTTGCATAAAATAATTATATTTTTAATTAGAGTAATATGGTGATATAATATTTTACTATTCTAAACTAGCCATTAAAATTAAAAAAAGCGAATAAAAATTTTACAGTTCTATATTTTTTTATAATTTTTTTACACTCATAAAGTATTAATTGTGGAATGTGAAAAACATCTTTAGAAAGTATACATACCCTTTTTTATTTTTTATTTTTTAGAAAGTATACATATACATATATTCCCCTTTAAATTTAAATTAAATAGGAAGTAGTAATTTAATTTAATGCAATCTTCAATGTATAGTTTTAATGATAAAATGTCAGCTAAGGTGATGTTCTTATCATTTGACAGAGATTCAAAACTATGAAGTCTGTCGACAATAGACTAAGTGTTGTTTCTGAAAGCAATGTTAAAAAGCAATCAATCAATCACTACATATTTTAGAAATAAAAGATTATCTCAGCATTCATAGTTCAAAATGTCATATTTATTTATATTTATCATCATTTATTATTTAATGGTATCTTTTCTTTTTTTATTCCTGATCGATGAAATCACGTTTTCATATTACAAAATATTATTTTTCCATTAACTATCTTATCAACCAAATTTTCTAACTATTTGAGAAAATTATTGTATAATCTCTATTTATTTTCAAGAAGAAGTATTCCTTTTTGAGTTTAAGAGACCCTATTAAAAAAGAACTTGGATTACTTATATAATTCGAAATAATTTATTTGGAAATAAACACTACGTTTTTCCAACTTTTTAAGGAAATAGACTTTTTTGATTTTAAATATCTATTTTTCTTAAAAGTTAAAAAATATAGAGATTATTATGAGACAAGAACTAAAATTATATATAATGTTCTTCCTACTGGTGAGGAGAAACTTGGAGAAAAACTAAGTGTTATCTAAATGCACAGATAAAAATTCCATACTTCTAAAAATAAGGAAATATTTAGTTTTAATCTAATTTTTTATTTATTTATTCACCGAGGGACGAGATTTTATTATCATTCTTTTCATTGTTCCAGAAGAACATAATGTTAACACGCCCCTCTCAAAACTCACTCCTGAGCATCGAACATTATCTATTCCAGAGGAACGTATTCCTTAAATTATGTAATAACAATAACGATACAATTTATAGGCATTATTTAAAATAAGTACTTTTTACATGCTCTTATTATCTGCTGCCTTATGAATTTTTCAGCACATCATCTATTTTGTTTTCATAGAAAGAAGACCGCTCGGAATGTAAATCTTAGTAACTTTTCCATTGATGTCTCAATACCTTCTATTCTTTGAGAACATCTTAAAGAAGGGGGAGGGGGTTTAATCGCCTTCAAAGGACAACAGCTGCGCATTACGGGGAGCAGAACCTTTGTTAAAAAGAGGTGGTGTTGGAAGACGATTAGCGCTAAGAAATGAGTCTTTATAATCATGCTTTACTACATCTTTAAGGGAGGGGGAGGCCCTTATAGGGGTGCAGGGTTTACACTCTCAAACACCAGGTGGCGCTGCACTTCATGGTGGGTTCTCATTAAATATATTACGAAGGAAAGTGCTTACACTTTTTTCTTTCTTTTTTTAAGATTGGAAAATCGTTTCTATCGATCATTGCATTAGACAATTTTAAAGTATACTCCGACGAGGCGTTTCTTTCCTGTGACCTTTGCTATGAACTAAGATGAAGCCTGCTACCAATTTTAAGGCAGGATAGCAATGAAGAAATTTATTGAAAATGTTTTAAAAACATAAATTTGTGAAATATAATCGATTAAACAGTCTGGCACGTTCACAGAAATATCAGTATTTAAGATGGGATTCGGATCCCATATAGAAAACTATGAAATTATTTTTTTAATTTTTTCATCTGGATTAAAAAATCTATACTTCTTTTAAAAAGATGTTAAGTTTTAGAAGTTTAATGTTAGAACTCCCCTGTTTCTAAAAAAAAATCATATATTTCAAATTTATATGATTATATCAAATTTTCAAAAACGACCTAAATATAAAAAATTTTCTTTATGTTATAATTATTATCACTATTATTTACTAAATATGAATGCAAGTTTTTTAGACAATTCAAAAACTGACAAACTTTCTTATGTGATATTATGAAAAGCTTTTTTTAATTAAATTTTACACTGTGTTTCTATTGATATTTAATTATTTGTACACTAAAATCGATAAAATATTTTTAAAAGATTGTTTTGCCTGGGCAAAAATTGAATAATTGGAAAAAAAGAGAGTTTTGGAAAAAAATTAGTGAAATTACATTTGAAAATTGAAAAAAAAAAATTGAGTAGTACTTTAAACACAACAAATAAGAATTTCTAAGACATGCCTTTATAATTTTTTTTTCAAAATTTCTCTAATATAAAAGTAATAAAAAACTTCACCTGTACATATCAAAATGACTCTAGAAAAAATGAGACTATTATCCTTTCATTTTTTTTTTTTCTCATCCACAAAAAGTGCCATTGAAAATTTAAACAAATTTCATCTGAAAACTTTATTTACATAGGTCCTTCTGTTAAGATGATAACAATAGCGATCATTACTGAAATAAGCTCGATTATATTTGCAAAACCTTTCATAAAACTACTAAATACACCCTTCGTTTCCAGAAAAAAAACTATTTTAAAGCACAAGCGTATATATAAATTTTTTAATCAATATAACTCTGTTGTTTTGAATTTCACTCCGGTAATGTACATAAGCAATTTTCCTGTAACCGAAGGCTATCCTTTTGGTAAACATCACCCTCAAAAATAAACGGGAGCCCCGAAAACACCCTTTTACACAAAGACAGGAAGTGAGCATTTAGAGCCAGGCGCTATCGATATTCCTATTCTAAAATCGGCATCGGAAAGAGCAAAATATAGCAAAAGTCCTCCGCCCGCCTGGGTAAGCCACAGATAGAGTCGAAGATAATACGACGGCCCCCGGAAACATTAATTACAAACGTCGCCCAAACTTTGCGTTATATTAGCTGATTGGTTAGAACGAAAAAAGAGCGAAAGAAATTCTCTAGCAAACTCATGGAATTTAATAAACGCAGAAAGCCCGACCGAGATATTTATGATGTTCGAATGTGTTCAAATTAAAAGTCCGTCTGTAGAGCCTCCTTTTTTTTAACTTCCTGCATCGCGGAATGCGTTTATACAGTGACCAGGTTAAAGCATCATTTGCTTTCGCAGTTAATGGTTACTGGCTCTTCTTTTAAGTCATGTCGATGGAAAATTCGCTTCTGGAATCAGAGGAATGAGGAATCAAAGAGAAAAAAATCGATTAATTGCGTTCCTCGCTTTTTTAGAAAATTAATTCCGCGCAATAATTTATCATTAAAACAGTGAGAGGCTGTAAAGACAGAGGGACTTTCAGGTGTCAAATAGCATCGACTTAGATACTATTTATCTAATAAATCAGCTTCGGAAAGCATGCCCAGGAAGGATTTTCTAGTATTATTTGTGTTATTGGTATTAGAGTACAGGTGAAAAGATAGCTTGCGTAAGTAAGTTATGTAATCAAAATGTAACAAAATGAAGTTAGGTGTTTGAAGATGTAATGGAAGATTATCATTAAGAAGAGAACTATTATTGTGCGACCCCCCCCCCCTCCAACACTTTTGTTCTTTTGAAAAAGTATTTTTAGGAAAACAATTTTTACAATATGAATATGAATGTCCATAATATGAATTCAAAGATATTTTTATTTCAACGCTTTCGATCATATTGATTAGATCTGTTTAAAGGATGAATAATATCAAGTAATATAAAAAAATAAATTTTAAGCCAATTCCTACTTTGAATGGATGAATAGAACGAATTTTATTAACTATTGAAAATTTGAAAAGATATATATATAGTAACAGTTACGAAGCAAATTTTTCTTGATATAGAAATTAAATTAAAAGATTATAAAATAGTTACTAATATTTATGATAAACGAGAAGACTTTAATTTCAATATTATAAAAGTACCGCATTGGGAGAGTAATGTGCATGTATCTATATTCAGAAATATTGTTCTTAATTACACACTACGCAATAAATTTCTAGTTTCTAATAAATCAGAAAAAATAAAAAATTATAAACATTTTACTAAATACTGTTTAATTCAAAACTACCCTATTAATTTTATTAATAGATATTTAAATAATGAAATTCTAAATAATAAGGATTAAATTTCCATAGTTTTAAAAGGTTTATATTATAGATTTATTATTCTTCCTAGATAGTTTTTAAATACCCCCAGTTTCTAGTTTTAGATAAAATTACTTTTTTAGAATATATTATAACTTTTAAACTATATTAAGAGTCTCTAAGATAATGGTAGTATGTTTACATTTCTTATTTTATTATTTCTATTCTTTTCATACTTTTGCTAAGTGCTATTTTTCAGCCTTTGCTTTGTTTTGAAATTGTATTTGGGTCCAGAATCTGGCAATAACTTGGTTATTGTACTCAGATTTAGCGCGGGCTCTGCATTTCAGTATGCAATTTTTGGGTAAGTTACCTCTTCCTTATAATGGATTTAGATTTCCTATCCATTATTTCCAATTGGTATTTGCTCGGTATTATTAACAAAAAAAAAGGGGAAGGTTGGCTGGCCAAAAAACATGTTCAACCCCACTTTTATACAGAAGGATTTTTTTTGAAAAAATTTTATGTATACTAGCTGTCCTAAGTCAGCAATGTTGATAATACTGAAGCATCCATTCTTTTGTATTTTGCTCTGTTGTTTCAATCTTTCATATCTCCTTCTAAATTCTGTTGTATTGTTATCTGGCAATTGATATTCTTTTATGTATTGATCATGTGGTTCATCTCTCTCTTGTAGAGAAATTTTGATTATATATATATATATATATATATATTGGGCGAAAGTGAACTAATAGTAGAAATTGAGAAAAAAGATCGTCATTTGTCTGTATTAATGTAACAATGCACACCTGGTTTGGCTAGTTTGGCTGAAAAACCGGTTATTGATGCCAACTTTTGTCATTGTTTTAACAGTTGCATTGTTACAACAATGGAGACAAATCTAAATTGGCGTCGAAAACTGGAAATTAAATTAATTAATTAACTAATAATTAATAAATTAATATTTGAAGAAGCTATATTAACATCAAGTGCCATCCACTACAAATTTAAAAAAATTATTTGAACTTGATTGGATGAAAAGGAAGTATTTTACTAACGATTGAAAATTTGAACAAGATATATATATATATTTTGGGAGAAAGTGAGCAAAGAGTAGAATTGAAAAATAAAGTTGCCTAGAACCACACATAATATTTTATCATACTAATACATTTTTTAAACTTCAAGCTTTTTCAAAAAAGCCTACATTCTTGGGTATTGAGAAACCTATGCTGAATTAATATTTAAGTAAAATTATTTTTAACTTAATACTGCAGAACTCTCTGACATGTATTTAACAAAAATAATTATAAGGTTACAAGAGAAAAATAAACAAACAATAAATATTTTCTTTTAAGTTTTATCGTACCTTTCAAACTTTTTATTATGTTGTGTGTGTGTTTTCCATATCATAATTGTAATACGTAATCTATTAAGATGGCTCAAAATTTGAAATTCTTGAAATACTATTAACATAAATAAATTTAAAATCAAATTAATAATGCGAAATATCTTGTTTATTTATTTCAATAACTTAAAGATATATTTTTTCAAATCAACATGAACAAATTTAGCCAATGGAGTCAATATTATATTTAATGTGTTCTGCGATTGAGATTCCAGATTTCATAATTATATGGAACTAATTCTTAATTAATCATTAATAGTGATAGGAAGAAAGCATTTAACATTGGCAACTTAATGTATAGAAAGAAGGAGTAATTATTTTTTTCATATTTTAAGAGGTATAATTTAGTTATAAATCATGGAGAATTAAAATTCAATATATAAAAGAACTGAGCGATTATTATTCTTAAGGTTATAGGCGAAATACACACACACACATTGTTGAAGAACCAAAAAGATTCTGAACAAATGACTAGAACATTACCAGAGTTGATCACCCTCCTCCCCATACTTTGACGTTTAGTTTTACTTCAAATGTAGCATGCATTATTCCTTACTAACTGTTTTTAATGTAATAAGGGCTTTAACTTGCTATTCGACTTGAACCTGATCCCTTAGGCTTCAATGGCCCTTTTTAAAGTACTATTAAAATTTCTTTTCACACTGAAAAATACAATTTTTTTCAAACTTTAAATTGTTAACATTAATTTTTTTAGAATAAACAACTATCGATTATTGTCAAATATGACTATGAAATTAGATGATATGTAAATTTGAATAGGGAACCTTTCTGAATTTCAGTAAAAAATAGACTTATATTTCTTTTTTAAAATATATATCATACATATAATAAGAAGTATAGTTGTTATGCAAATATTAAAGATACATTTCTAAAAATTTTAATGACGATCACAGCTACACTGATTGAATCCAACAGTTTAAAAAAAATCACTCCTATTTGAGTCTGTTTACCGATCATAAGTCCTGATCAAATCTAGAATTTTATTATAATAATTATTATCTGAAAAAGAAATTTATTTCTGTGCAGTGATATAATTTATTTTGTACATAAATGTAATGTATAATTAAAAATGAAGTTAAAAGGGAATTAAATTAATTTCCCATTTGCATAAAAAAATCTGTGTAGCTCAATATACGTATATCCAAAGAAAAACCCACTTAATTATCCTTCAAAATACACACACATATTTTGTAACATTTCTCTGAAGTTCAGTAGTAAACACAAAAAATTTCAAGGGGGGTGTCCATGGTCGATAGTCCCCTAACTCGTACCATACCCCAAGACAACACCAATTAATTCTTCTGATTTTGCCGATTTTGTTAATAAAAAAATAATAAAAAATACATTGTTGAATTATAATTAGCATTAATTAATAAAATAAATTGTTAACTACAAGTACTTAATTATATATATATATATATATATAAATACACTCATGTCCATAAATTAAGGATAATGAAGTTCATGCAAAGAAAGAGACAGAAGCAAAACAAATTTGACTTATTTGTAAGGTCTATTTATTAAACAAAAGGTAAAGAGCAAAAAGGATGCTATATGTTTGACATAATTAATAAAAACTGCGATTTTTACTCCCTGGAGCAAATTTCAAAAAAGTACCTATTTACAAAAAACAGTATAACATGGTTAGTATGATGGTTAATACGGAGTATGTCTCCCGGACGATGCAATACAGGCCTTACAACGCCTACACATGCTGAGTATCAAAGTATCAATCTGATCTTGGGGAAATTACACCACTCATCAAGCAATGCCCTCTGAAGTTCCGGTAGACAGGTGGGAGGGAGTTGACGGGCTGCAATTCGTCGGCCAAGCATATCCCACACATGCTCTATTGGATTCAAGTCCGGTGAGTATGCTGGCCAATCGATACGGGTGATATTCTTCGATTGAAGGCATTCTGCTATAATGTTTGCACGGTGAAGACGGGCATTGTCATCCATAAACAGAAATTCAGCACCCATAGCGCCCTGAAACAAACGTACATGTTGTTCCAGAATGACATCCCGATGGATGTGGCCTTTCCTCGTTACACTCTGAACATGCAGGTCAGTTCTAAACCAAGAATAATTCCTCCCCAAACGAGCCATTCTGCACCACCGTAACGGTGTCGTTTAAAGGTGTTCTCTTGGTGGTAACGGGTACCTGGCACTTTCCATATGAAATTCCGGCGAGAATCAGACTGCAAACTAAACCTGGACTCGTTGGAAAACATCACACAAGACCACTGTCGCGGTGTCCACAATGTATGCTCTCTACTCCAGGTTAATCACTGGCGACAGTGAGTTGCGGTAAGGGGAACACATCTGACAGGCCTACGAGCATATAGACCAATGTACCCTAAGCGTCTGTACACGGTCTGCCTTGAAACTGTCGTTCCAGTTGCTGAAGAGAGCTGACGAGATAGGTCTGATGCTGTGTTCCGTCTGTTTCTTTTGGCAGTAACTGCCAAATACCGGTCCTCATTCGGCATTGTAACTCGGGGGCGACCTGTGCTGTAACATCTACTCACATTACCATCATCTTGGAATCGTTGCCGAAGCCTGGAGATGACACTCTGCGCGATTCCAAGTTCCTCAGATACTTCCAGCTGGGTACGTCCACATTCCAGTCATCCGATAATTCTACCACGTACAAAATCATCCAAATGCTTCCTTTGTGCCATAACTATGTTGTTATTGCACTGAAAGGCTTTTAAAGCGCTTGTGAACAATTTTACTTCTTTGCCACCATTCCTTATATACCCCTCTCTTACACTCTCGTCATTGTGACGTACTATCCGCGCCATCTGGTGGTTTCCTGTAATTTGCATATTCTTCTTCAAGATGTGTGTGATAATTCTACAGGTGAAATTTTTATTTTAGAGTTCTATTTCTGTGTGATTCTGAATTATCCTTAATTTATGGACATGAGTGAGGACTATCATCAATCGAAAAAAACTCAAGGACTTTGGGGGGGGGGGTTCCAGACCCCTAGGACACCCCCTTTGTGTGTGCCACTGTTAAAGTTCGATAATTAAATTTGTTAGAAAATTACATAATCTAATACATAACAATTTATTGATCGTAAGCTCTTATAAATAGACTATGAAGTACTTTAAGAGCAATATTTATCAAACGCATAAGTGTATGTATAAATAAATATGTGTATTGTATATTTATGTATTGTATACCTATATATTTTTTATTGCTTCACAAATTATGAAACAAAAATACAGCTACGCAGGTGGGTATTTCATTTGTTCCTTTAAGGAATGTTTACAGAAGTAAACGTGCATATTTTTAATCAAATCTGGACAAATAATTGAGATCTTGTATTGTGATTTGTTTTGAAGTGTTCAGGAAAGTTTTTATGCTTAAATGTATATATTTTTTAAACAATTGATTTTTTGAAAGCCTAAGAGTCAAGTGATTATTTAATTAAATAAAGATTTTCTTTGAAAAAAGAATTGAAAATTAAGATTTTAATATCCCTTATTCATTAAAATGTTACGTGCCTCCTCTGACATTTTATAATTAAATTATGTTGTACAATATTCTTAAAAACAACTGATGGCTTGCTTCCACACAAATCTCCTAGATTTGCAATCTAGTAAAGCAACCTAAAGTGCGGTCCAGAATATAGCATTCACATATTCTTACGTTCTAAGGTACAGCACATCTCCCGAGTTTATTTTTTGAAATAACTTAATTTTTTTTTCTTTAAATGAGTATTTTATTATATTTTTTGAGGCTTAAAATTTTGAAAAATACTCAAAAATACTTTGTTGGATTACATTCAAAGACAGTTTATGAAAAATAAGGGTCTTGCCCTTTAAACCCACAATATAGTAACTCAAAAGAATATATATATACTGATATTTCATATAGGAACTTAATAATGCCAAAAAATACTCTAGAGAAGGAACTACATCCATTTCTGAATAATATTGCTCGTATTTAAGATTTTTTAGCAATTTGAGTGCTGAAAAACTGAAATTTTTCTTAAAACTCAATGTAATTCCTCTGCATATAGCTTTGTAAAAATATAACCTGTGTAAAATCTTAAGCCCTACTTCATTCACTGACATAAGTTTTGAATAACATGTATAAAAAATTTCACAACTGGCAAATGAAACATGAAATTTTTAGATATCATGTTTAACATTAAGAACGAAATTCAGAATATTAATGATCTTTGACGATCAAAGACAAGTTTTGTATCAAATCAAAATTTAAAAAAAAAAAACGATAGTTTAACAGAAAATGATTATTTTAAGGTGTACTTATATTTTAAGGATTTTTTTTTCAAATTTATTTCATTTATTCTCTCTGTGAATAGAGTATCAGAAATGTTTTTTTATCCGCTCTCTGTTTTCAATCCTATGAAAATAATTTATTGTAAGACCCTTCATTAAAAAAATAAGATTTTTCGGTTAAATGTCTGAAAAATTAAAGGTTTGATATTCTTAAAATGTACTGATTTATATTCTTTATCTGTATTTATATTCTTAAAATGTACTGATATTTTTCAAAGAATAAAAAATTAGTCTAACAGAAAAAACACGAAAAAATTATTTAAATAAGATGAAGTAAAAAATTTTTACGTGTATAAAAAACGAAGTCGTTAATTTTTACTCTATGTCCCATTAAAATAACGAGGAAGGGAAAATAGGAGCTATTTCCTTATTAAAGCAGTTGGTTAAGGAAATGAATAAATATCAAAGTAAATCTGCCGTGTGATTATAGAAACTCTGAAATATTTATAAATTTTATATTTTTAAAGAAATTTCTTTAATTAAAATGTGATTGATATATTAAAATGTAAGATGAGTTTTCAAATTATTGTCAGCACATATATTTATAAACATTTATTATTAGCACTCTAAATAAAATATGAGCTTTTTAGAACAAATAAAAATAAAAAATAGATTAATTTAAATTTAGATTTTTTTTTATTTCATTACATGTATTATAATGTTTTATATCCGAAAAAACATTAAATTTACTATGTATTTTAAAAGACTAGACAATTACTTGTATACCATTTTCATTTGACGTTATCTATTTTTGGATCATATTCTTAGACAAATGAACACTCTTGAAAATTCAAGAAATGGCTGTCAAAATATTGTTATTCTTATTTCTCTAACACAACATTACTAACGCTATAGTTTTTTCATACCTCTAATTTATTTCTATAAAGGAGAAAATGCACTTTATATCTACCCTTTATAGTGAGGAATAATAAAGGAAAAAATAGAAGAATTTATAAACTTTTGATTTACAAAAATTAAATTAAATCGCTGTTATTAAAGTAAATGAAGAATTAGAATTCGTGTATCATATGAATCATCACATGAGTCAAATGAAGGATATAAGTATTTCTCGAATCCTTAAGTATTTAATGTTTTGTACATGTTTTGATTTGCTGGAATAAAACTGCAGTTTAATCAAATTTAAAAATGAAGTTCTGATTCAAATGTGGTAAAAGGAATTATATGAAATTATAAATATTTTAATGTATAGCTTCTATGATAATTTACATAGGCTTAGCGTTAAACTGAATATTCATGAAAAACTATAGGTGTATAAGCAATGGTTATTGAACTGAAGAAGAATTTCATTAATGTATCATTCCCTGGTTCAAGTCATTCAATATTAATAAAAATGTTATGAAGCTAGATATCAATTAATAATGCTGATAGTATGGAAATCTTGAATAATGAAGGAGAAAGACGAGCTCATGTGATAATGAAGGCTAATTGCAAATTATCGAACACTTAAGAGCAGATAAGGATCACTGAGATTCTTAGAAGTATATATACATTTTTATTTATTTCACCTCAACTCTTACAATCACTAAAAAAGCTTTATATTTACTTCTTTAAGTGAAATTATTTCTATTCTTTTTAATCTTTATTGATCTTTTATCAATAAATAAGTTGTTTCCTGAAAATATATTTTATTGAAAAAAATTATTGAATTGTTAAATAATTTTCGAGATACATTAGATTACAAATTACATTTGAAATTTTTTCTTTCAGGAATTTAAATTTTGCAAGTTTTCAAATATTTTTAAGGGTCTTCATTAATATAAAAAAAAATCTCATAAATTATAAGATTTACCAGTTCGAAAAGCTAAATATATGTTTCAAATAATACGTAAAACCTATATATACGCTTAGCATAGTATATATGTTAACACTAGAAAGACTGAAATTTAGTATATACCTATTTTGCACAAAAGCAGTCAAGATGACTGCATTGTGAAAAAATAACTAATGTCTAAAGAAATTTGTTTAAAATTAATTTTTAATATTTTTTATATTATTTGCAGCTATATAACAAGTAATTAGTAAATATTACCAATAAAAAAAATTGCTTCACATGGAAAAAAATATATTCTAAAAATTCTAAAAAATAGTGTCATTATATACGTTATTGTTTTTCTAATTGAAATTAAAAAGCAGTCAAAATGAATTCCTTGGGCTATCTAGTGTTAAGCATATACATATATCAAGCATATAACATGTCAAGCTAGATATATGTTTCAATAACAACTCAAGCACACATCATATAGTATTTTCTTAAAGTAAGGAAAACTTTTTACATTCACTGTATTTTTATTTAGCTTACACCAGGAGATGTTAATATAAATACAAAGCTATACGAAAGCAATGTATTGCATATATTTATTAAATAAAATTGAGATATTATGTTAAAAAGGGCAAGTCATCACCTTAACATATAATGTTTCTATTTAAAATTAGTCAGGAATATATGTAGTAGTATTGCTTCAAAATGAATAAAAATTAATGAAAATATCACACACGTTATACAAGGCCAATTCATTATTTATATACTAATATAAAAAATAATGACTAATCAATGATGCCAACATTTAGTAATTAATACCTTCTCAAAATACATATTCACGTAGAAATAAATTACAATACATATTCCACTTGTGCTTATCTAAACACAATATTACTCAATAATACTGAAAATAAGCGTATTCTGTTTTTAAATAGGTATTTCCTATTTATTCCTAATACAAATATAGCTTGGAAAACAAAAAGTAAAAACTTTAAATTTAAAAAATATATAAAATTCCCTATTTTTAAGAGATTTTTACTTTTGCTTATATTTTAAAGATGAACTAAAATGAAACGTTTCCTTATCAGTTGAATATTAAATATTGTTTTTAATGTTGGTTAGATTATATCCTGAAAATTAAATGAAAATCAATGAAAACTAATCACCCTGAAACTTTTTCCCATGACAGCGGTTTGGACATTTGTTTATAATTATAAGAACATTTATATATATATATATATATCAATAATTATTGAAAAAAAATACTTTTTTTCTGCACGAAAAAGAGATAACACGTAAATACAACATTCTTAAATTGCTACTTAATTGCTTTTTTCTGTACTAAAGTATATATTATTGAGTCAATAATACGAATATCTCAGATTTGTTTTCAAGCATAATTAATCTAAAAACTATACAAGAAGCTATTCAGATCATAAATAAAATCTCTTGATTATGAAATAGGTAAATAACATTTCGAAATTCCCAATAAAGATGTACAAAAAATTTCGCTGAATAATTCCCGAAAATATTAGTATACAATATTTTTCAGTAGATATATAATAATAGTAATTTTTATTCGTTTCTTACATGTTAAGTAAAATTCTTATGATGCAGAAAAATTTCTGTTTTTTCAGTGTATTCTTTGTAAATGATGTAAGCGAAAAGAAAAAACTTCCATACATCTCGAAGGAAATTAGTAAAAAATAAATATTTTTTAATCATGTAAAATAAAAAATAAAATGCATATTGGGTTTATATTGTATTTGGCTTGTAATAAAAAAAAATCTCAATATCAAATATATTCATTGCTTAGAAATATATACCAAATATTGGAAATGAGATTAAAAGAATATAACAAAACTATGTATATTTTATAAAAAAGTGAACTTTATTGAATGTGTGTTTACAATATTTCAAAAAAGCGTAAATTCTCATACAGTCTTCAATTTGCACATTCGGTGATATCATTATATACAAAAAATACTATACAAGCACACACACAAGATTGAAAAGGATAAGAATTGATGTTTCTATAATCTACTGAACAGATATTATAGTAATGAATTCATTTCTAAATTTGGTTATATATGCTTAGAAAGTAGACAAGATTCACCAGGCAAATATCAAAGTAAGTTTCATGATATAGGCACAAATTGCAATCATAAGAAGAAAGCCATTTGACACAATGTGTGGAAAAACTGGAAAAGAGACAATGTTAGAAGAAAGTATATATATTAATCGGGTTATAAAGATAAAAATACTGTAGAATATATTAAAATGAAAACAGTAAAAGAAAAATTAAAAGTTGTCCTTGAAATTAACTTAGAGGAGGCACTAAAATAGAAATTAATATCCAGATTTGGTAGGAAAGCATCCCATGACAGAGGTATTGAAAATAAACTTTAAAAAATATAACGGAGTAAATTTAGGAATATTGAATAAAAATCATCATAACCCTTGAGAATTACAACGAATTCATGTAAAATTGGTAGAAATCCTTTTATGTTATATATAGGTGTGTAAATACATATATAATATGGAGAGATATAATTTTTGAAACAAACTGTATTTAAAATGAATAAATTTTTGCGACAAATTACAAATAACTAGGTTAGAATTAGTGGAAGTGCTTTTTTTAAAAAATTAGTATTTGTGTTATTTTTCCATCACTTAAAATATTCTACAAATAATATATTTTTTAAATGTTCTGAAATTCTACAAAAATGAATCCATAATATTTGCATGGAATAAAGTTTTGAAATTTTATTGAAAAAGCTTAGGAAATATATGAACATATGTATTTAGGATAATAAACTGATAAATAAAATATTCACTAAGGTATAAATAAGAGTATATATATATATATATAATTGAGGATTTTTTTTTAAAAATAAAAAATCTTTCTCCATGAGTCACATAAAGAAGAATTGGAAAAATTAACTTTTCACCGTTGAATTGAAAGTGTCACATAATTTTAAAATGAAATAAGATTTATTGTTTTCAGACTGTAAGAATATGACGTAAAATATTCAGAGCAAATTTTTTTTTCTATAATCATCCATATCACCTTCTGTTTTTTCTAAATACATTTTCCCGAATTCACGATAACATATTTTAAGATGTTCCTACTTTCCATAACTTTCGAATAAAATTTATATATTTTAAAATTGCTATTATTTTAATGCGTAATGTAAACTTTTTCATATACTTAGGGCAAAAATACATTAAAATATTGTAAAAAAAGATTTTTTTTTGTTATAGTTATAAATTTTAAACTTAAATATTATTTTTGACTACTGCAATTCTTTCTTGATATAGGGCAATATGAATTTTTTCAAAATTGCTTTCTCCCGCGATCACTTCTTAGCAACCTAAGAACATTTTCATCAAGCATTTTGTATCAAAACTTATTTTTTAACGTTTATTTTGATTAACATTTAACCTTGATTTTATATGTGTCTTACTTTTCATTAAAAAACTTCGATAAGTGTTTAAAAATTATTAATAATGATCACAAAGTGATTTTAAACAGTGATCAGATATCAAAGAGAAAATTTAATTTACCTCCTGTGAGAAATTTGAGATCGAATTGAATCTAGATAGGATTCAATTATGTTTTGCCCCCATTACTTTATATATCGGTTTCTTAGAGCTTGAGTTTCAGAATCGCAATCCTGCATCAATTAAAGCATTGTTCTACCATTATCTTGATATTCACTCTAAAATATTGATATTTTACTTCGAGTTTTGACTGATGTATTAAAGAACTTTTGGTTATTTCACACTGTTTGTAATATTTAACACTGAGATACCTCAAAGAAAAAATATAATTGAAAATATAATCACCTTATTTTTCATACTCTATAAATATATTCACATTTAGAGAGATATTTAGGATAAATATTTTGCGTTTTTATAAATAATTATTTATTATTGTGTAATTAATGTAACAAATACAAAAGCGTTTTAACTACCATTCTGAAGATTTATAATTTTTAAATATAGCTTTTTCTGAACCACTACCTGATTTTCCAGTTGACTTCAAACTGGTTTAACTAAGTCAAATGTATCATCCACAAAGCGTTGTTTAAACTCAGCAAGCATCATGTTTCGATTAGTTTTTTTTTTTTAGTAAACGAGGAATTATAGCGTTTTACATTGGCTAGATTGGATATGGATTTTGTTGTTTTAAACTACAATCAATCAATTAATCTACCATGTAATCATTATTTAAGAAATTGATAATTTGTTATAAAACCACATTTAATATTTGATCAATTATTTATCTTTTATTGAACTCAGTTGTTTACAAGAAATTATTAGAAAGCATGATCTCACACAGACAGCATTATTCCAAAGAAATATTCCATTTATAAAAGAGATTAAAAAATCTTTTTCATCACATGCTCAAAAGTAATGCTTGATAAATGCTTTTAAAGTTATGTCACTTATACATTCATTTCAAGGTCGTCTGAGAGAACTGCTGAATCAACCTTAGTATTTATTTTCAGTTCTAAGGTCTGTGCAACTAGTAAATAATTAAGCACAAAAAATTTCCTTTTAAAGTGAGTATTTTTAATAATTTCGTTAGGGAAATTCACATTGTATATAAGATAAACTATAAATTTTTTTATCACGATTATTGTATTTTTATCGCGATTTATATTTTTCCTACGTTTATATTATATCAATTTTATACAAATATTAAAAGAAAATTTAATAAAAAGAACTTGATATCCCTATTAGAAAATTAAATACCAAATTTTTCATTAATTTCAAAAAAGAGGCTATTTTAAAAACAAACTTTTTAGCAGTAAACGACTATGAAATCATCGACTACCTGATGAATGCAAAATTTATGCTGGAAAGCATACTTATATTTTGATCTTTTCACGAGGACTTCAAGTAAGATTGTGCTCATTACTATATCTAAGAGGTATTTAAAAGGCTTTGAAAATAATGACTCAAAATTATTGCACTTTTTAAGAATGAAACTCTGTTTAAAAGAAATTATATTAAAAGTATTCCTGAACAGTCAACATGTTCAAATGTTTATATAAAATTTCTTATACAATGAATAAAACTCGAATTTTATACATAATTAAGAGACACTAGCTATACAGGGGTGTATTTGCTTATACATCTTTGACTTTCTTGCTAAAAACAAAGATGTTTTGTTTTGTTTTTCCCTAAAATAAAATTTCCTATTTATTTTTAAAATGTAATTTTAAAAAGTGTTGATAAAACCAAATATAAATATCTCAAAGTTACTTATAGCAATAGATATTTATATTGAAGTATTTGGACACATTACTCTCTGTTGACTTCCTGATTAAAAATGTATACTTATCTCTCCACATTGCTCTTGTAAGAGAACTGCTGTTTAATTCTCTAATTTTAAATAAAATCGTTATATTAATATAGTTGTAGGTATAGTTAATAATAAATCATGAATAGAAAATATATGAAATTTGGTAGAAAGGTATCTTTTTGATTATTAGCCGTGAAAAGAGTGAGACACTTATTTCTTATAAGTATAAACAAAGTTTTATTCATATTTTCCAAGTTTTTTCAAAGGGATAATCGTCACTATTAATATTTATTTAAATTATTGAGTTGGAGATAGTTGTTTACATCTTTATAAAACATGGAAGTCTTTATATATGAAATTATAATCAATTACCATAAGAATCCTTCTAGTACGATAAGACAGCAAGTTTTCTTAGCATAAGCACATATGGGACAATGAACTCTCAGTTGACTCTTCTAGGTCATAAAATCACTTATATGTATTTATTTGGAATTTTAGCTATAGAAACAAATATACAATTCCAGGTCGTAAAACACTATTAATGTTTAATCAATAGAAATTGCAAGTAATTTTGCTAAGAAAAGTTGAATTTAACACGTGATAAATTTACAATTATATATGAAATGCAAAAATATAATTACTACCAAATTTTGCGGAAAGAATAAAGAAAAATTTATTAAGCTTTATTTAACTATAAAAAAGATGCATTAGAGGTAAACAAACTATGCATTTTAGTCTAAAAAGGCGCTTGTATTATTATTACTGCTATTGCAATTGTATCTACTTATAACGTTATATTTTCTAAATACAAGGATCAGGTACATGGTCGAATTAAATATATATATATATCATATTCAGACAACTATCAAATTTTAAGAGAAACTTTTCTTGCTCTACGAAACACGGTGCAATGAACTCTGGTTTCTTCAGAGCCTGCACCTTGCTATCACTCCATTTCCGAAAAAGCAAAATACACATGTAACTTCATAAATAAAATGCAGTTATTCTTATGTAGCGTAAATATTTTTTACAAACAAGTATTTAATAATGATTTAAGTATCTTATTTATTATAATAAGATTTAACTTTATAGAAAGTGTCACAAATTTTGAAATTTCTTGAGCATTTTAGGGCAATGAACTCTTAGTGTCAATACGATTGTAAACAAATCTTAAAATACTGATAACTATATCTGAAGTTAATACGATTAATGTTTTAACATAATTACCACAAATTTGTTCCAATATTCTTGTAAATGTTTTTGCTTTTGAAATATGTGTAACGCTTGCAGATATGAATTAAAACGTCAAAACTAATTTAAATCTGACCGAAGCCTTAAAAAAGAAATATACGTAATTTAACTAATTATTCTGTGACCTCAAGTGTATCTTTTTCTAGAAGGAAATATAAAATTCTGTAAAACACGAATGAAATTTTTTCCCGACAGTTTACGATGTTGACATCAATTATTGTTTTTCATAGCCTCAACCACATACTTTCAGCAAATTAAATTCAGTTTAATAATACTTTAAACCAACATTTCCAAAATATACGATATAATTTTGACTACAGTATGGATTTGAAGAAACTTTTAAAGGTGGTTTCTACCCTTAGGAGCTGTAATAATAAAAACACGTGACTTACAACTTCTTCCTACATTGCGAATAAATATTCAAAGAAAAAGTTGTCCAAATAGTTGAAGATTATTAACAACAATGAATAATTATTTTTCTTTTTCAAGAAGATAGAGTAAAGCGTCCAAATTAGGAGTAATAGTACTAATTTCTAATGTTATTCCAAAAAAAAAATGAAAGGTTGAAGACCTCTAAGCTTAGACAAGTAACTCGAATATTCATTTTTCTTAAAATTATTTTATGTGTGCATTATTGTTAACTCTTAATTCAATGTCATTTCCCACTTGATTAAAATGAATATTTAAATTAATTTTGGTGTCCTGAATGTTAAATTACTTCCTGTTCTAGCGTATAAACTAAGTGATGTAGGTAAGGTGCATCGTGAAATCTCTTACTTATCTGACTAAAAAAAATTACTTATCTTATTCCTTATAACAAAATTAGCATATTATATATCTTACTGCCAAATAATAATATCATACCTGTAATTATTAAGTATCCAAATGATTAAATAGTAATCCATTAATCCTAATGATTTTCACAAAAGCACAACATAATTAAAATTTCCAAGGCATCACACATTGCACAATATACAAAATGACACAGCATAAACAAACGCACTTTAATCCACGTGTTCGATGAGTGAAAGTGCATCTTATTGACGAAGCAATTTCACTCTCACCTGAAAATTCCAATGAATCCTGAGATGGAAAGTGCATCTTGGGCCAATGAACTTTTCCCAGGCATGAACCTGTCTACTTTCTCTCTCTAGCGGAATTCTATCACTCTGGTGGGCCCCCAGGTAAGGGAGGGGAGCCCCATGCTTACACAATAACCCTTTCCGTTCGGTTCCTTGAAGAAAGGGTTGATTTTTTTTCTAGTAGAGCAATAATAGCAGAGCGATCTTTTCCGCGTAGTGAGGCTGTCGGGGTTAGGATATTGAACCCATCAGGGCGATAGGATTGTACTGGGATACCCCGTTCAAGAAGAAGTGTATCTGAAGAAACGATGTGAGAAAAGATCCTAGCTCAGGTCATTGATTTCTTCCTAGATGAACAAGAAGACAAGGAGTTTTTTGGGGGTCTGCTCAGGTACTTCTGGGATTCTCATACACTCTTTAAGTTCATTGACTGCAAATGTCAACATTGGCCCACACCTCAAATGCCGATACATGGTGAGGTAGACACAGACGTGGTGAGTCCTCGTGAAGATTGGTTGTCGATTTTGGAACAGCATGGTTCACGTGTTTGTCTTAAAGAAAACGGAAGTTTTTGGATTATATATCAAGTAATGAGGATGTCATAGTAAAAAAGTAAGTGGAATTTGTTTCTTAAAGTGAGAGTTGATCATTAGTATTTTTGAAAGTACTGTAGAGGTCCTTAACCTTTCTAAAAGTTTAAGATCACAAATATGAAGAATTGTTTTTAAAGTAGAAATATTCATGAAAACAATCAACACTGATTATTTCCCCTCCTCCGAAGTGTTCTCATAATAAAAATCTTCATTTTTGATTTTTTTGGATGGATGCTTCAAATCTTATTTTTGTCACCTTACGCAAACCCGCTGAATTCGAGAACTTCTATGAATACCAAGTAGTATTTTGAGTAAATTAAGGAATCGCATGTTTTATTTTAACTTGCTGTCTTGCGTTTAAGCAACTAATATTCCTTAATAACCTTCGAGTGTGTAATATAAAGACTAAATTTTTAAAAAGTGTGTATATTATAACTGAAGATTTGGCATATAAATATTTTCCACTTCTTTCATTTCATAAAACTATTTTGTATGTCATTTAGAATTAGAAAAGACTTATTTCTAATAAACAAAAAAAGCTGAAACTTGATATTCATCGTTGTTGCATTAATTATCCCAATATCAGCATTTTCGGCCCTCTTTCCACGTTCAGATTCGTACCACTTATGAAATATGACAGATAATTTAGATATACTAGGATATATTCAATCTTTCATTGCAATACAAACATACATTCAAAATGATCCAGGAATAATAAAACTTAGATTTAAACGATACATTATTTCAAATCGGAAGTCTTGAGGTCATTGTACGACTTCGAAACTAGTGCTTTTAGCAAGTAAAAACTGATTTGTAATAAATATATTAAAGAACAATCATAGTAAGCGTAGAAAAATACATGTTTTTATTTATTAAATAAATGAAATAATTTGTGATAAGTATCTCAGTACAAAATATGGCCCCCAAAAATTACCCCTGTTAATAAATTTACAATTTTATTCCTGTGAAATATACTAAAAATGCTTTATTGAAAATAAAATACATCTGGAAGCTTGTTAATTTATTTAGCCATATTCTATCACGTGGATTTCAGTTGAATTTGAGATCCTAAGACAGTAAGCAAAGTGCAATAGAAAATTATCCCCTACGAGTTCGAGGAAAAGTGGCATAAAACAATTTTGTGATGTACGTATTCAAACGCTACAACTAAAAAAAACAGTAAATCTACCATTTTTATGTGATATTTACTTCTTTCTATGCTACACTGAATTAAGATTAGAGAATGAATATCAATCGATTTTTTTGTTTATTGTTTTTTACTTAGTTTGCATTTCTTATAGCACATTGAAGGATATTTATAACTATAGAAAAAAAATCAGACTAAATTTTACAATAGAAAGGTTTATAAGAAATGTAATGATACTAAACATTTCCTATGCAAAAGTCTGTATTCGACCACAACTCAGTAGTTGCAACAGGCGAATGATCGTGGTTGCGATTCAGCTCAGGTGTCATTTTCGTCACTTACCGAGGTTCAAAATCATGAGGTCGGGTGGCCAATAGCTCTCGTGTTGCTTTGAATTGTGACATCAATAAGCAATGAATTGACCTTACTTCGTTTTTTAGACTTCAAACTTTACACATTGCCCCAAATTTATTCTTTTTTAAATTCTTACTTTATTTTTTTATTGTTATTACGAAAAAAAATGTGTTTGTAGAACATTAAAACAGAAATTACTTACGCTGACACAATTAATGTTTTAAATACATGAAAGTTCAGTAGGAATTGCTCAGTAATTTCAGAGAATTTTCTTCATATTTAAGATATTCCCCACACTAAAGTTAATGTCGAGAAAAATTTGAAAACACAAGCATTTCTAGATACAATGTCACAGCACGTATATAGCTTCAAGAAAAAAAATTCTTTTAAAAATCCTCTTCGATGCATTAAAGTATAACTTTTGCAGTAATTCAATGGACAGCACAAAATAAAATAATCTTTAATTTAATGTGATTTAGTGCTTTCAGACATAAAAAAATATAAACTTTTTACTGATGCGATTTAATGTGCCAATTTCATAATTAGATGCTTAGAAAATTAATTAATTTTTCGTCAGAAAATTTTTTAAACATGTTTACGTCAGCATTTCCCCTCTTACTAAAATCTTCTGTATTAAAAATAACGTATGTAAAAATAAATATTCAGTGCATTTTTATTACAAATTCGTTACTGCAACAAAAATCGTAAGCTTTAACCAAAAAAAAAAACAGTATACGTTATCAAATCCTGTAGAAATCATGCTTAAATCCTGTAGAAATCATGCTTTACACAGATAGTTCATCGACTGATTAATTGGTTGGTTGTAAGAAATGTAGAGCAACACAGGCTGATATCTCATGTAGTTCATCTTTTAGTTCTAAAATCATTTTTTAAATAATTGCATTTACCTTGTTTTTGTTAGGTTTTCTTTCATTACTATTTATTTATTGAAATAATTTTAAAATAATTTTTTAAATACGTTTTTTTTTTCACATACCAAAATATGAGTTTCAAAGAAAAAAAATTTACCCAACTATTCGTTAAGGAAACTTTAATTAAAAAGTGTAATCCTCAGTATTTCTTCACACATGCGCTTAAATTCTATGACACCTAAATTAATTACTAGAATAGTTTCAAGTAAAACGCACTTCATTTGATTTTTTTTAACTAATGTTGTACTTTTTGAAGGAGGCATGAGGTCTGTTTGCCAACGGAACGCGTAATTTTCAATCTCGGTTAAGTGACGAGGATGATACCTGAACTGCCACCCACACCACACCATATAAGGATTACGTGTATCGCACCCCCTGCGGATCTTCAGTGACACTAAAACAGGACAGAAAAAACCCCGGCCACAAGTTCGCCACCATGACTACTAGGATTTTTAGCAAAGCAATTTTACACTCTTCTTAGTTATATATTTATTAGATAAGTATTTCATACATTTTCATTGTGATGTGACTGTAAATGATGTAATTTGAGTATTTTATTATTTTTATGTTCAATGATTTCAAAAAAAGCTATAATTAATAAGTTGATTGCAAAGGATGCAAAATTTTTCTTACATTTTCTGTGATTAAAACTTAAAAGATTAGAAAAATTTACAAATTTGGTTTAATAAATCATTTTTCTGAAACAAAATAATTTGTATTTGCATAATAATAGGTTTTTAAATTAGTTTTTAACGCAACTTTTCTGTCTTAAGAATTGCTCAAGTCAGTCATTTGAAAAACAAATTCAGTAGTGATTTTTAATTCAATAGCAATATAGTCCTTCTAAATATTTGATTGATTTCCTTATTTTTGTGATATTTGTGTTAGTAAAATTAAGTATTAAAATATTTTTTTATTTTTAATAAGAAAAGAAGGTTGTTTTTAATAAAAATGGTACAGATTCAGATTTTCATTTTAAATCCAGGGGTTTTGTGTAAATGCGAATCCCCAGAAAAAATTTAAAAACAGTAACATAAAAAAAATTAAGTCAATTTCTACTTAGGTCAACAAAGCGAAAATTTTTATTTTATTACTTTTTATTACATAGTTACAACTGATATAAATATGTATATACATGTGACAGAATCACAATATTGTGACAAAATAGAAAGTGATTTTCCTTGCAATTTTCCATTTTCCTTTCTATGTATGGTGTTGGACTATTTTTGTTACTTTTATTCATTCATTAAATTTAATTTTTCTTATAAAAAAGAAATCACATTCTCCGAAATTAGACCATCCCAGGTATGGTTCGAACCCACGACCTTTGGATTAGAAGTCTAACGCACTACCCATTGGGTTACAGGAGCACAACGAATGATTTTCCTTTCTATATATGCTGTTGGACTATTGTTTTTGTTTGTTATTATTTTTTCGTTTTTTAATTTAATTAATGAATTCATCTTTGAAAAACTGTATTAATTTCAAGTGTCATCCACTACAAATTTTAAAAAATGTATTTGAACTTGAGTGAAGGAAAAAGAAGTATTTTATTAACGATTGAAATTTGAACACGATATATATATATATATATATATAGGGAGAGAGAGTCTGAACTAATAATAGGAATTGAATAAGGTTTACGATAGAATGAAATAAAACACTGATGTACTGGTTTTTTCGTAAGGGCCTATGGTTATTTATGCAACAAATAGATATAATTTCTTTCCTCACTGTGATTTTTGTAAGATTTTCTGTGTTTTTCACTGTTTTTCTGTCAAAACTGTAAAATCACATAAATAAACTGTGATAAAGCTGAAAATAAAAATAACTTAAGTTACCAATAACTGAAGCATATTTTCTGATAAATTTATTTATATGTAACAATCAAAATTAAAACAGTTTTTAGTTTCCCCCTCCCCAAAACCTAATAATCACATTCTATTCTCCCACTTTATAAATTCCTTCAAAATATAATTCGAAAACTATCCGATAACTATGACTACTTTCCTTCATATTCTGTACGTAGGATTCCACCAAACCCTAACTTTCAGGTAAAAGTTCAGTGGCCGTTACAACGCGGAAATGCTCTGAGACACACACTTTGCGCTTGAGCTGGGTCGTTGACATAGGTAAAGGGGTTCCCCATCTGTCCCCCATCCCCTTTAGGAATCTCAGCTGTTCTACTGCTCCGGCTTCGCTCCGCACTAGGACAGCTAGCATCACGATTCAAGCCACTACTGCCCGGATATGGGAACAGGCGGGGGTGTCAGAGATAACCAGAGCCCCCCTTTTTTATTCTGATGACCGAATAAGAGCGATATCAACTTCAATCTGGGACTAGTTTGTTCGAGTCTACCAAGAATGGTTAGACATATTTAGAAGCACCTCGTTGGTTGGCATGGTGTACGCGGAGAGAGTGTAAGTAATAAATATTCCTTTTCATATGATATATTTTGTCTAATTACATTTTGGCATTATTTTTTTCCAATTAGCTGAATATTTTATATGAATTAGTTTTTACCCAAGTGGGATTTATTATTTTTAATTTTTAAAATTAGATTTTAATTAGATTGACGTTTTAATTCCAGTTAATGAATACTTTCATATTAATTTTTACATATATATTTAATCAACTCTTTCTGATTCGATTTTAATTAATTTCAGCTCTACTATTAAAAGCTTTTTCTTCAAGATGGAATGTAATTTTATTAAATAATGCAGTAACTGATTTTCCCGTTTTTACATTTAGAGGATGGGTATCATAAAAAGCATGCTGCATCTGAATCTACTAAATTTCGACTAACTTAAGAAATAATCAAAAAATTTAACTAATAAAAATTATTAGACATAAAGGATATTCCATTAAACCTAAATTTATAAAAACACCTAAAATACATGAAATAGTCGATACCCAGATCAAAAGAGTTAAAGTAACGAATGCAATCCCTGATTTAATTATATAGTTGGCAAGAGTTGTTCTTCGGCTATATTTTTCTGTTGGTGCTAACAGGCGATACCATTTAATGTATCTATTGCCACAAATATTATCAGTATATTTAAATTATTATATGAAAGGCACAAAAACCTCGCCATATCAAAAAGCAACGTCATTACGAGTGTTCATATAAAAATTTGAAAATACCTTCATTTGCATACAAAACAGTTATAACTGTTTTTCTTATTTTCGATTCTTGATATATATTTCAAAATTTAGATAATATAGATTTTTATGATTACATGACTTAATATAAAAAAAAATATTACGTTTCACAAGTCTTATCTCAATAAAATTAAAATATTTTAATTTATGAAATTTACATTAGCTTTGCTACTGGGCATTTGCTTCTGCTTTTTTCCCCCGGAATGTGTGTCTCTCTCGTAGAATGAACTGAAATAACTTCTGATAAAATTGAGAAGACATTATTGCATATTTCCTCTTTTTAAATTAGGATCGAGTATATTTTTTTCCTTTATTTATTATCGAACTATTCATCTATTTCTGCTTCAATATTTTCTGCATATTTCAGATTTAAAAAAGAAAGTCATAGGTAACATATAGTAAAAATATTTTATAATTTCATATATATATTATATATATATATATATATATCGACAGTATTTATTTTAGCAATATATGAAGGGTTAAATATTTTCTTTCATTTTTATGGTTTCTTTCAAATCTTGGAAAAAATTCGTATCACTCGATATGCTAAAAATAATCTGTCTAGAGTACTTTGTAAAACTGTATTTTAAAGGTTTAATCATTTTTATAAAGGCGTAGACTTATGCATGCATGGGTTAAAGAAAAGAAATCATTTACTAATTTTATTATGCAGCTAATATTGAATTTAATAATTTAGGAAGACATTAAATTTAGCATCGTAAGTAAAAAACTTAAATTAGTAAATTATGAAACTCTTCTTCTAATTATCATATAATTATTATCGTTTTATGATTAAGTTAAAAAATATGAATAAAAGGGCACGTTCACAAATTACATTACTGACACTTTATTAACGTTAAATTAATTTGCTTCTCAAATTGTATAATGTTGAACTTTCTAGTCAAGTCAGGTACACTTTGAACAAATATAGCTAAAGTAATTAATAATTAAATTATCTTAAGATTCTTACTACTTATATGCATTTACTGCGTCGAAATCTTCGAATTTTATTTTTCATGTTTAACGTTAGTTTGATTATAGACCATTAATACTTTAATGACATAATCAAATTTATCAATACAACAGAGTAACTTGTTTTTTTAAAAATAATACTCTTAATTCCGTGAATTTTTCTACCTGACATCTTATGACATTGTAGTTTCTTTTATTTGAGGATATATATAAATAACCCCTTTACATGAAATCTTAAATGCATGCGCCTTCAAAAAAGAACCAACCATTAATTGCTAAATAGGCTTCCGAGCGCTGAAATATATACCAAGCAAAAAACAAAAGAAAAGGAATCGCGGTAGATATAATCCAGTTTTCAATTGGAGGCACTATAAGTATTTTGAACCTCAATAAATGTGGCGACACACACACACCGATCGATGTACTGATGAATAGATCGACAGCCAAGGTGCGCCTCATAAATAGCGCCCTGAATACCTTAAACGGTTTCGAAAAGCGAGGCGGGGCTCTTCTTATTGGAGTCGGAAGTTAATATTTAAGAGGCGGAAATCTCTTTAGCAAAGAATCGGCTACGATGTCAACCGGAATCAACGTGTGTCAATGGTGAGTTTGCAAGTGAGACACCTCCTTCCAAGCTCTCCTTTGCCACCGGTAATTGCCTACCCTCGCCAGTGATTTAAGATCACATTTAATAAGCGTTTTGCCGAGGAGGGCAACGGAGATCAATCAACAAGAAGATGATACATAGTAAAAGATAACTACGGAATCGGTCGTGGCTTTTCCTCAATGAAATCGACGTCACACAGACTCTCATTAGCATACGTGCGCCTCCATTGTATTATACGACTAGTTGTGAGTGTGTCATTCCCCCTTTGGAGACCAATCATTGGAATTATAAGATCAAATTGAAATGGAAAATCACAGCGCCGAGACTGTTGACTCTCGACTTGAATATTTATAGAGGAGTAAAGCACATACACACAGAGACTTAGTTTAGTTTTCTCAAGTTTTGGCTTTTCAGGGTCGCGTTTCAAGGTCGTTTAAGGATCAGGAGAATTACTCGACACCGCGTGAGTCATTTGTCTCGATGTGTGGTAAAAGGCGCTCAGGGCTGAAGCTGGGGAAGGCACTCGGATGTAAGGTGACTTAATTAACTGCGTTCAAAAGGAGTGTAGAAAGTGAATATTACTTAAAGTGTCTTAATAATTTGTTAAAAATGATATCGTCCAAGAAGATTAATGTTCTTTAGATTATCGTATTTGTTACAAATTTAAGTACACGAGTGTGTATATTATACAAGTAGAGGAGAGAAGATCAAGTTATGTGGGGGATGTCATTGTTTATATGAAGTTTTAAAAAAAATGAATACCGAGAAATCTAGTTTAGGAAAAAACATAAAAGCTTTGAAAAAAAAACTTAAGAAAATTCTTTATGTTTACTTCAAATGGTTGAGTATAAGAAAATTTAATTAAAAAAATAGATTTTTTTTTTAATTTGATTTTGCGTAGATGAATATTTTAAAAATTATTTGAAGTATCTTGTATTTTATAGAGCACAATATCTATTTTTATTAAGTATTTAATATCCACTTCAGATTGAGACCATTACAACTTTATATACATATATATTGTAATTACTTTATAAAGTTTACTGTTCCAATATGTTTAGCTTTTTCATTCTTCCGAATTCTATATATAAGTAAATGTATAATAAACATTGTAATAATTATATATAAATGTTGAAATGAACATGATGTTTAAGCAATGATTTGTTTCTTACGTAAAAGAAATCTTAATTAATTCTATTTAATTTTTACATTTCATTTAGTACTTATTTTTTTATTTTATAATCATGCAAACAAATGTTATTTTAAATGGATAGAAATAAAGAAAATTAGGAAGTACATTACTTTTAATATATCATTTCAAGTCATGTAAGATATTTTTCTTAAAAACAATAAAAAATAACAAGTGAAATAAATATAAAATAAAACAAATGATTGTTACATAACTTTAAAATGGATAGTGAAGATCAGCCTTTTGAAATAAATTTGTCTTAGATAGATTTTAAAAAAAATGTAGCATTCACAAATAAATATCAAAACTTTCTACGAGAAAAGAAAGGAAATGAGCAATATGATTGGTCAAAACGAATGAAATAACTTCATTTTTTTTGCGAGAAGCAACTGACAGTGATATATCGAGAGATACCACTAAGACCTTGTTCAATATATAAAATGTTTTTTAAATAGGTTATTTCATTTCCATTTTTCTGTAATTACAAAACTAGTTCTATTTGAACGAAATTTTCTAACATTAAAAATTACTTACTGTAATGCGCAGTTTCAATTGTGTTTCCTACAATCAAATCTAAATATGCAGTTAATTTTGCTTAAAATTTTGCTTGCTTTTCAATTTTTTTCTTACATCTATTCTAAGTATAGTTTTAAAATCTTGGCCTCTTTCAGAAGAAAAGATAGCAATTTCGTATGTAATCTTTAGTACTCAAAAACTTGATATTCTTTTAATGAAAGGATCTCAATCTCATAGAACTCTTTAGAGAACATACAAAAATCCTTATTTTCATTCATTTGAAAATTAAACGACTTTTTAAAAACATTTTATTTTTATATTTTTTCTTCAAATTTTGTAATATATGCATCATTAAATTAATAGAACTTATTCATAAAATTCTAATGATAAATGGAAATGTTAGGAAATGGAAATGTTTGAATTTATCCAATAAACACTAAATTTAGTCAATTCTAATAAAGGCATGGATTTTTTTAAAATAATAATCAACAAAAATAAAACACTGAAAATGAGATGACAATATCTTTAATCGGTATGAGAATAGGCTTTTAAATCGTTGAACAATTTTTTTAAAGACATTGTTATAAAATTTTAGCAAAAGTAAGTTTATAAAATTTCACATGAGCAAGCAGAAATTTTTATTGATAAAATATTGAAATAAATCTGAATTGAAATTCTATGATGATTTTTCGATCCTTTTCAGTTAATCTCTATCTATGTCTCTTGCCTTTACTAGAAAAATACATGGGTTTTGCCCAAGATAAATCAAAATAATGCCTCTTTCAACAAGTTTCATCCATTAAATGCTTATGAATGCAAGATAAGCACTCAGCCTTTGAACACGAAGCCTCAATTGTTTTCTTCTAGTAAATGTATCTGAAGTTTCCTGTCACGTTCTAGAAGTGGATCGAAGATTTGACTAAGAACAGATTACACGTTGATAGACTTGAAGCAATTATAGCTCTCTTGCACTAATCTTTCTCGAAATCATCCTTCAAAACAAATAACGTAGGAATCCGTCCTGTCTATCCCTCACTAAGTGCGTTTACCTTCTAAATTCCATTCATAACACCAAAAGTGTAATAGCAGGGTCCTTTCCTGTCTATTAATAACGATGATTTCAGGTTGTCGTACAAAGAAACAATTTTGCATTTCAATCGATTTCCTATAATTGCAAGCACTCTCAATGAATTTTTTTTTAAATATGTAATCAGCGACATTTTTTAACAGAATATTTTTTTACGTAGAATTTTTAACATGATACTATTTTTAAGTTTCATCTGAAACAGAGCAAACTGATTTAAATATTCATGGGTAATTAAATGAATATAATCTAGGCAAATGGATATCTTATGAGCCTTAATAATTTTTAAATATTTCCCTAAGTTAAAAAACAAAAAAATTACCAAAAATTTGTGGAAGAATTTCAATATATAGTAAATATTTCTGATTCAGTAAACAATGTTAGCTCTATAAATTTAATTATATTTTAGTTGGCAGCTTCATATTACTTGTTTTTGTTTTTATCTTCTCTTTGGCTGTTATCAAGCTTCATTTTAATATTATTTCTTGCATTTTATAATGCATTTCTTCTTAATAGGCAACACTTTTTTATATATCATATTAATTATCTTAGCTGTCATTGAGAATACACATTTTGATTATATTTCATTCTTTAATTATATTTATTTCTATTTGTATTATTATTATACGCACTCTTTTCTTATAAAATTGACGTTTCTCGTTGTTTTTAGACTAATCGAACAATTTATTTCAGTGCTAAATTAAGTGTTATCAAATTTGATAAAAAAAACATTTATTAATTGGTTATAGATTAATTAATCAGTAAATTAATCAGTTGATTTTTCTCGTCTTTTGCTACAGGTTAATAATACTAATAATAAATTCTAATGAAGGTAAAATTAGCCTAATGACGAAAGAATCATTCAATCAGTTCTAATTGTTTGACAAATCAACAAATTCATTGTTGATTTGAATTTCATTCATTTGTTTTTTCACAGATTCATTGATATTCAAGCATATTCATTGTTTGACAAATCAGCATAAATGTAAGCTTTCCTATCCATGTAGCTTATAATAAGATTTTAGAGCATAAACTCTTATTTTAAAAAAGAGATAGATAAATAAACAACAAAGCGATGTAGAATAATGTTCTTTTGAACAAATAAAATTGTATGACAAAAAAAATTTCCTGAATGCCTGTTTTTTAGCATATTAAAGTAAAATTTTTTTCACCACATTTCTTTTTAATTTATTCTAAGAGGTAAATATTCAAATAGTTTTAATTGATAAATTTTTAGTTGTCATTTGTGTTTTGAGAATTACTAGTTTGATTTATAGCTATATTTTTCCCGCATAAAATTAATAGTATATATATTTCATAATTTTTAGTCTTGAACTTTTTGTGGTACTTTTATTCACTGAATTCGAATTCTCAAATAGGGCCCTAATTTTCCAATTGAGCAATATTTTTGAAGAAACTTTTATTTATTTTTCTTGAAAAGTAAAGTCTTTAGAGACTATTTTGTTGTCAGAGATAACTCTCCTATCTGTAAGATGCTAACACAAATTTTTAGTCTTTCTTCCAAATTTCAAAATTCCTTTTGAATAAGTAAAGTTTTAAGATCCATTTTATTTTTGAATTATTTCCATTTTTAGAACAAATATCATAATTTGAATCCTTTTTTATCTTCGATTTCTAAATCATCTGTTAAAGTATAAAAAATGAATTACGAAAAAGACATCAAAACTCAAGTTATGCATCATTGTTCGAAATTTTAATAGAAACTTAATAATAAATTATGTATCGCATGTCATAAATCAATGTCATTTTTTGTTATTCTCCTATATACAGATTTCTTCATTATATTTTTTAAGAATTCATTTGAAGTAAATTTAGCTTTCTTCGACCTTTAATTATTTATTTTCTACTAAAACTGAAGAATAAGCTTGATTTTGTTAATTTTGAAAATGCATATTCAGAAGAAACTTATTACCTTTTACTATGCATTTATTACATTTTAACTCTTTCTTATTTATTTTAATATAAAGAAGTGTTACAAGTTTAATCTTTTGGGGGTTTTGGCATGTCAATAATCTTTTTTTAAATCTGAAATTAATGTTAATTATTTCCAAAAATGCTTTAGTGTGTGACATCTTACTTTTCTAGTATTACTCCATTCAACATGGAAAACAATAATATTGTGTTTAACCATTTTTTTTAATCGGAGAGAATTTCTTTTTTCCAGATATGAGCAGGTATGCCATAAGAGTTTGCCGCAATTTTTGTTGCTTTCCAAAAAGTGTTCTTGATTATTTCTTCCATGGAAAACAATTAAATAAAAATCACTGGTACTCACATGCGTATCTGAAAATACAGCAGTTTTTGTTTAAATACATAAAAGAAATTGTATATTGTGTATTATATTCAAAATATATTCGCATTCTCTACAGGACACCTAAATGGTTATGTACTAGCAATAATAACGTTATTATTAAGTTTAATAAAATGATTTAAAATAGAATACAATGTGCGTGAAGCATTATAGCAATTTATGAAAGAATTTTTAGTTTTTTTTACTAAATATCATGAAGATTCTAAAACAGATGATAAAACCAAGAAACCAGAGTAAATCTTATCTGAAAGAACTTGGTCAATAAGACAAGAAGCAAAATATTTCGAAGGTTACAAAAATAACTGTATTTGAGTTTTACTATATAATTAGTAACTTATAAACACACTTTCATAAGTTAAAACTTGTTGCAGCAATTTTGACTCATGAACATTCAATATTTGTGAACACAACTTCTATTAAAAAATATAAAATCAATTAAAAATGCTCTGTTACAAAAAATATTTAATATAGTATTTCTCAATTGCTAATACCATTAATTTTTCCTCTAAACAGGTAATTATTAATTTGTAAAAAAAAATAAAGTTTTGAGTAATACAATGATAATTGCTTGGATTCAGTTAAATACTTTAAAAAATTAACATTAAATATTGTATTTATTTGTGTGACATAAAATTACGAACTGTTAAAACTTCAGAGGAAATATAATTTTGTTAGGTATGCATTTAGTCAAATGTTATAGAAGGATATAAATTTATCCAACATAAAAAAGCGCGTTTATTTTTACGATTAAATTCAAATAATATTCAAAAATTTAAAACAATAGTATTTTACAGTAAAGTGTAAATATTTTTAAATTTTTTTGTTTATTCTATTACAATCCATATTTTCATCTAAATTTAGGAAGATAGTGTACTGTGGATTTTATTCAATTTATTTTACTTTATTTTTGCTGGGCATTGATAGTTTTATCATCGCCCATTATGACTCAACTATTTTCTTAGTAGTGTATTTTTTTATATTAACTTCATATTTGGAACTAAATTATTGTATAAAAACCATAACTTTTTTTGTGTTTACATACCATCTTTATAGTAAGTTCAACGAACGAGGAATTATCGCTTTATTAGTCTCTAGGATTTGTACCAACTTAAAAGGCATGATAATAGTTAGATTAAACCATTTTTCTTTTATTTTCGTGCATATTTCATGCACTAAGATATTCAGTCGGAGGCTTACGGCTGTCATCTCATACTTGTTCTGTAAGCACGATTTTTTACTTTAAGTCCAGTATTAGAGAAATCCGAGATTATATATTATCTGTTTTTCAACCCAGATTGTAAATTTATTTTTCTTTGCTAGCGTATTTAAAGTTTAGATTTTTTTACATAATCTTCAGATTATCTCAGACATACTCTTATCGTTTTTATCTACATTTTTACAGTTTTTCAAATAACAGTAGATTGTTCCTCGTCAAAGTGTTTCTCAGTTTTTGAGTATTGCATAATATATGAAGAGATCTATTTTTTGTGCTTTCACTACATTTAATGTGTTTGCTTAATTCAAATAATTAGATCTTCAATTTGTACTTTTAGATTATAATTTTTCTATTTTATTTTAATTTCTCTTCTGATATATTTTATAAATTATACATTAATTATAAATTAACATTTATATGCATAATTGCAGATATCTTCTTAGACCTTTATTCCATTTAGATGTTGAATGCACCAAAAGTTTATCTAAAGAGGAAAAATCACTTTTTCCTTTCGTAATTATCATTTAGATTCAGCAACAATAATATTCAAATCTTATTAAAAGTTCCTTTAAGACAGTCCTTTACAGTCAGTGCATTACGTATTTTTCATAATGATGTAATAGATGCCTATCAGAGGTATTGTGCAAGAAAAATGTGTGATCATTTAAACATTCAAATTGTGTAAAATTTCAAATTAACTTTCAGAATTGTTTAAATCATATAATAAATTTATTTTTATAATTATTTATTTTTTTAAATTTAAAACTAAGACATTGAGTCAAGCGGGATGAACTTAGACCCCAGTTTTAGACATCTTTTAAATTTATGACCTAAAACTAGTTAAATTTTTTTTTGCATCTCAAAGGTTTTCCTGTTGCAGCAAGTCATTAATACGGCTTTCAGATCTACTTTAAATCAACTACTATCATTCACTTCCAATTAGATAAAAATAGGTTGATTCTTTAATTGTGAAAACATTACACTGTGCTGAAGATTCCACGAATATTAAATTTTCTTAATAAATAAAAGGGTTTATCCACAATAATAATAGAAATGAAACCGAATGTGACAATCGATTTCAAATGAACTTATTATGAAGTGTCACAAAAAGAAATTGGTGACAGAAGAATGAAACAGGAACTGTTTGAAGGTAAAGGCTTCCGGCAGCGATCAAACATTACAAAAGAGCTTAGCAGATTCTAAACCATCCTTCGATGGAAACAAGTCGAACTCTTGCGCAAGGATTCAGTTTGTTGCTGTAAAACTGAACCAGTTTTAAGAAGAGTCTCGTTATCTGATACATGTAAGAGATAAAAGAAAGTTTGAAAACTAGAAAAAGATACTTCATTCTAGCAGAGAAAGACAAAGATTGGCAGAATTTCATCGACAATTATCGCATTCTCATTGTATTAACAAAGGAGTCAAGAGCTCAAATTGTTATAATATTATCTGCTTTCTTATTGGATACCTTCATTCATTTTGGAATCCAAGGTCAAGGACTTCATAAAAAATGTAGCCATTCGATTGTTAATTAACTTTGATGAATATTGAATTTCTCGTTTTATAAAAGTTTATTGTCAAGTATTTAAATTATAGTAATTGTTAAAAATGTTAAAATAAGCGCAATTGTAATAACTTTTTTGAAGTATCTAAAATCGTATGATTTGGCTTTTCTAGAGTCAGTTCAGATACTTTTGGGCTATTATAGGTTTGATAGGATTTAATATTTTTGTAAGAGAGGTTCTAAGAACGTGTATCTATGCTGTGTTTTTGTTTTTAATAGAATGTGTTTTTCTCTTACTTTGGTTAAAATTCATAATTAATAGAAAATTCTAATCTAACAAAGTTAATTTGCTTTGATTTAGCTTACATTACTATGAAAACTAATCAATATAGTTAAACTTTCTTTCCTTGATTGCAATGAATGAGGAAACATTTTATCTTAAATGTTTTTGTCTTACAGTCAGGAAAATAATACCTACGCAATTTTATTTAGCTACATTCCAGTTCTCAGAGATAGGTAAATGATTTTAAAAAATTCATGTTTTGATTTAATTTTAATTTTTTAATAATCTCTTTCATGAAAAACTTATAGTACTCCATAAAAAAAACACAAATTTACATTTAAGTACATTAAGCGTACATAATTTTGGATTACACTTTTATCAGAGACCATAGTCTTAAAGCTAAATATAATGTTTAAATCTTTCAATGGGGTATATAAAAGTTATAAACTGATATACATCATGTTGTTAAATTTCTTCATACTATGCAATACAATTCCCGTAATAAAACATTTGACGTACTTCTTAAATTTCGATACATTCTAATTTAGACTTTTCTGTTGGGTTTTCCGTAAAAAAGATTGAGAGAAAGATTTATATTTAGTTCCTTAAACTACTATATAACGAGTTGTAAATAATTTTTATTCCATTTAAAATATTTCAAAAAAATCCTCAACTTTTTACTCAAAGGTAGATTTTTATATACGTATGTTAAAGATATAACATTCTTAATAAAATTAAAATTGCTTAAAATGTATCATATATAATGTTTATTTGCTAAAATGTATAATTTTATATTATGCATATTAATATATATTTTTAAAGTAATGTTTTTATTTTATTTCTCTATAAAGAAAAATAAGTTTTAGTAAATACCTTTAATAATAATTTATTAGTTTGCTAGCTTTTACTAAATGATAATAGTTTTTGAATTTATTCAATATATTTGCTCCTTTCTATGGCTGTTTACGTATACTTCCTATGTGCTATTTAATAACCCATAAATTTTACAATAATGTTTTATAGAAGGATTTTTATTAAATTTAAGGTTTTGTGTTTCAGCTTTTATGTTTGCAATGTTTATTAAACATGTAGATAATTTTTGCGCAAATTAATAAATTCAAACTAATGATGTTTGAAATACATTAAAAAAACATTATCTCTCTTTTTATTTACTTTATTTTTCTATCATGGCTAATGATGTTATTGTGTCAAAGCAAGAGTCTTCTTTTACATTTCCTTCGGAAATGCATGAGTATTGATATAAAATTTTTACATTAAACTTTCTTTGACCTTTCCTTTTAAAAGTCATTGTAAAAATTATTCATCAAAATTTGCTTAAACAATAATATTATAAATGTACAGTTAAATCAATAATATTTCAACATATAAGAGAATCAAAGCTGTTTTTTTTTAAATTTGTCATAAAAGGTTTTAAGAAATTTTTCAGTTCCTCTGATGTTTTTAAGAGAAAATATGGAAATAGATAAAAGGGTATACAGATGTTCATAATTATTTTTAATATGTGTAAGACTCCAGTGTCTTACGAGTTTTAATTGAATTATTTTTTTAGATATAAATTAGTTGTTAGGTGAAAAATGAGTAACTCAAACAATTTTCTTTTAGCACATTCTGGTTCATATAATTTTAATTTTTTATTTTAGCTGATTTATTTTGCAGTAAGAAATAGTATTAAACTATTTAAGTTATACTTATTTAAAATTACGTCACGCACTTATTATTTAAGACCCATCCATTCACACACACAGAAATATCTCTTATGAAACAGATTTTTAATTTGATAGATATTCTAAAACTATATGTAGCTTTAAAATCACTGCTTCCCTATGCAAATTATTTAAAAGAAATTCTGAACACAATAAAATGATTTATTTGTTAGAAAATCAAGACAAATTTCTTATAATGATTATTATCTGATAAGTTATTAAGAATAAAAACGTGATTTTCATTTGAATAAAGCTAAAAAAATCAGATTTTTTTAAATCTAAATTTTTTAAAATCTTCAAAACATATTTAAAATTAAGCAAAGTCTTAAAGGTTTGAAAAATAAAGTTTTTGAAGTACTTCTTAATTTATAGAGTTTAATTTATTAAAACAATTACATCGCATTAATAAACATACTAATTATTTGGTGATTTATTAATTATTTATTTAATACATATTAATTATTTTATTAAAATAGATTTAATCAGCTTCTAATTAAATATTACCGTTATGGTTCTTAAGAAACAAATGATTCGTCCACACCAAAAGCTATTTATTACTATACAATATTTTATCAGTAATGAAAACGATAATTACTATATAAATTAAAAGCCTTTGTCTTAAATCTTAATTTTTTTAAATTCATGTCTCTCGTTTTGGTTGAGATATCAGTTTTTTTAAATTTTCAAAATGTTTTTCAAATTCGACTTAGAATTTTAAAAACTTTATCAATAAGTTATAGAAAATACCTGATTTACGATGCAGTTTTGTTGAAATTGTGATTAAAAATTATATGAGTGAATAAGAAGATTTTTGCTGTATGCAATAGATAGATAAGCTTGTGCATAGACAGCATCAAAAACTGAAGTAGAGTATTTTAAATTGTATGGGGATATATAAATAACACCATATTCTTAATAATTACCTATTATGTTCTTATTTAACTAACATTTCAGGAACAAAAGAAAAAGAAAAGATTTCTTTTAGATAAAAAAGCACGTGTTTTAAAAAAACGTTTTGGCAATTGTTTATATCAGCAAAATTTTTCTAAAAAACATTGAAAAATTATATGGGATATATACAATAATATACCTTTCCCTCAAAGAGGTACTAAATGTAAATATCTTGAATTTTGATCAAAGGTATTTGTGCTTACTAGTAAATTCTTAAATCAATAATACATTCTACTATCACGTTTTCTGAAGTAATTGAAGCAACAATTTTAGTGACAAATTACGACTAGAATTTACAAAAAATTCTTAAAAGTTTTTTTCGTGCTAAAACTATCGCCTTTAATGCATATTTCTGATTGATTATAGTGAGAACATTGATACTGAAACCGTTTTACTTTGTAGCTTGACTGAAAGTAATGTATAAAATAAATGTTTAACAAAGTTATTCTTATCCATATTACATTTCAGCTGGATAATTTGCATTTATGAAAACAAAAAAAAGCTGCCCTGTTAGATAAAAATTGCGCTTTTACTTATACTTTCTAAAAATTGTTTTTATAAAGTATTGTAAGTAAATCAATTATATAGATTGTTGTCATATTCCAACCTGTAAAATATTACTTCTTTTCGCCAACAAACTATCTAAATATTTGTATTAGCGTATGTAAACAAAAGATGTTTATACCATTTTAAAAACATGCTACGCTCATTAAAAGAACATCTAAGATTTGCTTCTTTATTTCATACGTGATTCATACTAACCCTAACTCTGCAGTAATACATTTTTGTGAAAACTTTTGAATAAATGAATCCTTAAAAAGAGTTAACGCAGAATTCTTGATGCGACCACGAAATGAAACCGATCTTCCGATTTTATTTCAATCTCACACCGCGAAAGATATGTGTCTCACCGCTGCCTGTCGTTTTCCCAACCTCGGCGACGACCAATAGATAGGCTTACATGACCTTTCAATTTTTGATTTCTCAAATATCTCTTGGAAAGTCGAATTAAATTCTATTCAAGTACATTAAAATGGTCTTAATGGATTGGTTAGAGTTTGGAGTTGGGTCCTCCAAGGATACTTCTTTGTAAGCTGTAAGGTAGGGAGCTCAGTCTCTTCTGACAGGTATTTATCGATAACCCATGTCGATCATGGATTACTGTTTCTTCTTTTCCCTGTTTCATGGTAACTCATAAAGATAATCGTCTCCTAGAGAGGAACTCTTTTCTTCACCCTGTCTAAGCTGAGATTAATTTAAAGGGGTTATATACAATGGGTGAGGTCTTCGATCCTGATGGATCGAAAGCGATCCATGTTTCATGTGCTTCACTCCATATCGAAAGAAATGGTGCAATTGCGTGCAGAAGATTCATTTTTTCCTCTGTACTAACCGTAAAGAAGTTATAGAATGGAGCCCACAGAGTGATATGGTGGGGTTTCTTTGTAATTGCAATCACAGCTCAAGATCGATTTCCGATGGTGGTGCGTTGTTTGGGTGCCTTCATCGACGACAACACGTGTTGCAAATGAATATTATTCAACCGAACTTTTCTCTTTGCTATGTACCTGAAAAAGGTGAAGAGTGAAGCGACTGTTGCTGAAGCTTCTTTGTCAATGACAAGTGCAATAGGGGAATAAGGCATTTAGCTTCCCCTGAGCTGAATTTTCCAAAATTGGCTTCAAACAGCTAAGAAAAAAACTGAAGTTGAATGATTGGGATATTTTTAAGTAGCCCGAGAGTAGTGATGTCAACCTCTGTAATCGGCAGTCGAGATCGAAAAGAAAGCTTGTTGCTCCATTGGAATAGAAACAAAAGTATTCGAAAAGTCCATTGAATTTACTCTTACTTTTTTAACTGTCTTTTTGAAGTTTAATCCAAAATTAACTGCTTATCATTATTAGTAGTTCTGTCACTTTGAAATGAGAATGTTGTATGTAAAAAAATACACCTTCTTACTAAGACTTCCCCAATGCGAAAAGCTGCAATATATAAATATAAAAAGAGTTTCAGGGGGAAAAAAGGTGAACCCGAATGAGGTGAAGGTGGGTGCTATCGCTTTGATTCGAGACGCACCTTGTGCACTTACCCTTTCTACAACCCTTTGTCCCCCTGAGAAAGGGAGGCCTCCTTACATAAAAAGTTCATTGCTCCTTACATAAATGCCTCACACTTCACGACCCTTCCTTATGCCAATGCATAAAGTCTGATTGCGCTTGGGAAAGGGTGGGATGGGGTGGATTCACCTTCTCTAATAAGGGGTCGAAAATGTGGGCGAGTAATATCAGGGTAAATAACGCTTGGTCTCCTGGGTAACCCAAAAAATATGGCAGGAGAACAGAACATTGCATAGCGGTAGGATTTTTAATAAGTATTTATCGACGTATTTGAATTTTCTAGGAACCCTTCTTTTCTAATCTGCATTTTTATCTTTAAGTTGCCTTGCATTTGAAAACTGTCATAGTTCCGGAGACCAATCTCTAGAATCTGACAATTATTCCAGCCTTCTCATTCAAGAAGTCACGCTAGTGTTGCTATTCTGTTTATTCTTTAACAAAACTTTTCGCCTTTCTTAAGGTTCCGCTTCGATTTTTACATTATTATTTTGTCAAGCTGTCGTACATTGACAAAAAAAGGCAAAAAAGAAAACAATTAAAATGAAGTCATCAGATAAAGCGTGTCTCATGACAGACTCTATAATAAGATTTCTTCTTTAAATGCATCGTATATTTATATGTCTTTCCGGTTCATAAATATTCTTATCTTTCGCTTTAAAAGAAAAATGAAATTTCAAATTTGCTGAATTCTATTAGATTAGTTGATTTCAACTGATACACATTGTGTTATTGCATTATAATTGAAAAAGGAGGTGGAGGGCATCTTCGAGTAAATTAAAAACATTTGCAATTCAAATGTGTTTTTTAAATCTATTGAAAAATATATATTTAAATCTAAATGATCTAATCTATTGTATCTACATATATATCAATCAAGTGAATTAACACAAATTGACGGTTTTAAATTAGCTAATCAATATTCAAAAATGTTAAAAAGAATCCAATGCGTTTAGTTTTTTTATGAAATTTTCTGAACACGTGTAATAATTTTTTCTCTATTTCAAAATTATCGATGATAATATTTTAATGCCTTATGAAGAAATATCAATAACAGAAATTAGTGATGTTATGAACCTTTTTGTGACTTTTCTTTGAATTGAATGAAAAATGTGCCGTTTTTCATAAACTATGATTTTTTTATACTCTGATTCTTTTTGAAAATTCAATTAGTTTTATTCAAATTCATAAAAATTTGAGTTATAAGCTTTTTAAAAAGTAAAACACATTCAGTAATATGAAAAGAGTTTTTGTTTTCTGCTTAGTCAGTGAGTAAAACTTGAAGGATTGAATGTTGAAAGATTTTGCATAAAGTTTAGTCTTGAATTCGTAAGGATCCTTACTTGAACATATTCAAGTTCTTTTGTTAACTTGGTAATTTTATCAAGTGGTATATATACTTAAAATATTCCTAAGTTATTCAATTAAAAATTCATAGACATATATTCATGTTTTTAACGTCTGGGTGAAGTTATTGTTAAAATCCAGTTAAAATGTTATCTTATGACTTCGGTTTTTCACTTATTGGGAAAAAATTGATCTTTTACAAATTTCTTTCTTTTTGTTATCCTTAATTCCCTTAATATAAAATTCTCAAGTGGAAACTTACCTGTTCATCAAGTTTATGGATTTCGTAAGATACTGATGGGGAAATAAATTTACTATGGAAAAAAAGGATTTCTTAAATTAAGAATAAATCTTAAAATATTAAATCTATTAATTTTGGGGTTACTCGAAAACATTCTGCTAAATAACTCTTTAGTAACTTATCAACATTACCTTTAGTTCATGAAAATTTTGAATGAAATTCATTTCAAATAAAATGGAATTCATATTCTTCCTATCTATTATAAGTTCTAAATTTATTTTATTTATATCTAGCGTCTTAATAATAAAAGTATCTTAATAGATGGGAGATTTTAATCAAAACAATTTTAATGTTTTTATATAAATTAATTTTTCTTCGAAGAATAAGAAACAACTTAAGCAAAAATATGTGCTTCTTACTTAACTATAAGTCAATTATTTTTTCTTTTTGATTTATTTATTGATATTTCAATGTTTTTATTTTTCAAAAGATGCACAAGTTTATAGATTTTATGTCTACATTTTTAGAAAAAAAATATAAGTTGATATAAAAATACATAATGATATGTTTTTTTACTTTCCAAGCACAATAATTGAGAAGAATTTATTAATAAAGGGAAAAAATCTCGTAATCTGATAATATAAGATCTTCTCTAATCTAGTAATCCTCAAGTGCAGCTAATATATTTAGCTGCACTTGAAGTTGAAATGTAATCATGTAGTCATTAAATCAATCTGTATATTCAACAAATAATTAATAATAAGCTAACACTATTTTTGAATTTTTTAATATTCACCCATTTGGGACACAATTTATAAGATCAAAGTAATTCATAAAATATTATTAATTGAATAAATTTCTGATTATAAGCGCTTAGGAGAGAAATTTAACAAAACGATTTTCATTTTGTAGATGTTTATTTCAGATAAGAAGGGATTATAAAAAAAACTTTCAAATTTCGTATGAAAATAATTTGTTCTATATTTTGAGTTATAAGGTTAAGTCTATATTATCTGTCTTCAGTGATAACTATACTGAGCAACATCTCAGCATAAATTAAAACTCAATTTCTATAAATTCTAACTAGTAATGTTCTTTTATATCACTAAGTATTTGAGGTAAATATTTGGCAAAGAATTTTGCTATGATATTACTGTATGTATGCGTTAAAAAAACATACTATGTAAAAATATCAGCTTATGATATTTTTTAATTAAAGAAAGTGTCAAGAAGCTGATTTTTCACATCCTAAAATCTTTTTATACTGCATTGTTTGATTCCCTTAATAATAAAGCAAAATTTCGGTGATGATTTTTTTCATCCTATATTCACCATTATATGCTTAAATTTAACTAAATGCAAATATTTGTTATAAAAAAAAACGTACTTAAAGTTATTTAATCTGCCTATTACTTTAAAAGCATTCCTTATATATTATTCGATCTTAATTAGAAGTTGCTTATGAATTTAATAAATTGATAATACTATTTTTCAAATAAAAACTTAACTATCAACATTTCAGAAAGTATTTTCATCATTTAATTGAAAAATATAAACAATACTTAAGTAATTCATTTCTCAATATCAAGAATAAATATTATAGCTACAATTGGCTTATGAATTACAGTATAAAATAATGAAAAACTTATAATAAAATTTAGAGAACTTCGGGAAATTTTTCTGTTAATATGAACAATATTCACGTGAAATAATCTTTTAAGTATACGTGGTCATCCCAAAAAACACTTTTTTGAGTTGAGTCCAAATAAAGATCCAGTTATGAAATTAAGAAATACTTAAGTTGAATTTATTAATGACTGCAAAAAATAACTTATGAATATATATTGAGGTATTTTATAAATAAATATTACATTCTTATGTATATTTTGAGGGGAAAAACTCTTCAGAATTCAAAATTTCTATATTAATAAAACTTATTTATTATTTTTGCTTACTTGCCCATATACAAAAATTTTCATAGTTGTTTCCCACTTAATACAATAATTTTGTATTATTTGTAGTACACAAATGCAACTTTCTTTCAATCTCTAGGGTAATTTATCACAAGATATTTTTATATTGTATTGGGTCGATAAATAAGGGTCAAATTTATTTTTATAAAGTCAAGCAGTTTTTCATTCATATATGTAAAGGAAATAAAAATATAGAAAAAAATTAAGCTCTAATTTTTATCACAGCTTAAAACTATTGACAAAGAATATGTGAGAAGGAGTTTGTTCATTTTGTAAATCGTATTGTATTAATTGCTGATTAAAAAGTCAATAACTTTCTGATATATTTTGTATTACTCTTCAAGTTCTAAAAAAATAAATTAGTGCAACACTTTCCCCTTAACATTCAAACTCTAAGATATTTATATCAGTCAATATTTTTTTATTAAGAATTAACTTTTTATGTACTATCAATTGTTTATATATCCTTATTCTGGAACTGATAATGGCTTATAAATAACAGATAGTTAATCAAAAAATAATAAAGAGTTGTAAGCATAATTTTTGAACTTTAATACGTTGAGATGATTGAACTTAACATCAAAATTATTTATAGTATAGCTGCTTTACTTGATAAATTAGGTGAAGTAAACTTAAAACATGTAAATTGATTCTAACAAAACAAAAAATAACTTCATTTTAAAATATCTTGTTCCGTTTTTATAAATATTTATTATCATAGGGTTAATTCAGTTGTGGGATATTTATTCAGTACATACATTTACCTTAGTTCTCTCATGAACATTGCTTATGAGATATATGAGCAACCCGTTTCTTAACAACAGAAAAAAACTGATTTCTAATGTTTTCAGTTCAAAAAACAACCTTTCAGAGTAATTATAATTATAACTACAAATTTCATAATCAGAAATGTTAACACAGCCCTTAATTAAAAGTTAGTTTAGTTTACATGCAGTTATTATAATCCATTCTTTATTATCGATAATTGGTAGAAGTAAGGCATACATATTATCGTATGTTATAATATTTTATGAAATTATAGAGAAGATTTTGTTTCCACAAGCAAGCAAATATTATGCATTTTAGTAAGATATTCTCAAAAACTCCATAATTAATGAAAAGCAAATATTTGCTTTATTTGATAAATAAGAGACATGTTTTCTATTTGATCTTATTACTGGGATGAGAAATTTCATGCTTTGAAATCAAAATTGGAAATTCTAAAACTTTATTTAAGAATTTCTACTTAAAAGCTATCCCGACTTTTGCTTTAATACTATGAATAACAAGTAAAAAGTACGAATGCATTCTTTGCACGAAAGTAAAAAAATTATTAATATTATTATCATGTCTTTCACAATATAGCCTATGTAGCAGTTTTATGCATCAAATCAAAAATTAAATAATTTTAAAATCTATCAAGATATTGCTTGTAAATAACTGGAGTGAGACAACTGAATATCTGTTTATTGTCACTTTCGTAGTACAATCTATAACAGAATATTTCATATAAAAAACTATTTAAAATGTGTTACTTTACAAATTATGATTTGAAATAAAATATAAGAGGGCATAAAATAGGAATAACTTATATTTATAAATATATATTGTAGAAACAGTATTTAAAGTCATGTACATAGTCAGAATCAAAAAACAATATCGAAATGCCACCATTACTCTTTATTCATGAAAACCAACTTGTCAACAACACTAATGGGTTTTTTTGGTGTAATGCTCTCTAATTTTCCGAACTATTGACACTTTGAAGTGTATTCGAATTTTCAGAGAAATGTTAATTTAACTTTTTTTTAGATTTAAGTGTTTTCTAACACTTTTATTTAGATAAATCTACTACAACAATCAACAAATATATAATTTTTGTGAAATCTATGCGAGACATTATTCTCTCAATAAATATAGAAAGCTTCATAATGTTTACAATTTGAAAACAAAACCTTCCTTTTAAGATATACATCACTAGAAGTATAATTTTTAAAATTTCTATTATAATTTTGAAATAAACTGACATATTTGTTTTTAAAAGTGACTTCTTAGAATACTTATAAGATTAAGTACAATAAACCAGCTACCCATTTCTTAAAGTCAAAGAGTTTGGTAGTCTTGTAGACAGAAACATTTTCAGTCTTTAATTAATAATCAGGTAAATAAAAACCACTCTATTTGAATATTTATTGGAATATATAATTATTCTCTGTGTTCTATTCATTACTAATTCGTAAGTTTCACCTGTAACACAGTTTCACTTTTAAATAGACACAAATATTTCAGTGCGTGATAAAAAAAAGCATAAAAATAGTTAGCCACGTTCACTAATTAATTATTCATGAACGTGAAGCTGACTCTTCAAGCTTATTAATCTCTCTGAAACGCATTTAATTTAGTGTGAAATGAATTGACAAATTAATTTTGACAGATTGACTAAGAACATTTATATTGTTTCTTTTTACTGTGCCTTTGTAATGTGTATTTTTAACTATACTTGATTTGAAGGAAGTAAAAAATGACCATGATCTCGTATTTCAATCTTTAAAACATGAGATTTTGCCTTTTTAATTAAACTACTGTTAATCTTCAGTCCGACTTTTCTGTCCCAACACGAATCAACTGCAGGAAACTTTTAATTTCAGTAAAATAGTTTCCCCTTTACTTTCAACTTCCCATAATATTTCCATTTCTTTATAAATTAACCCAATTATAAATATCCGGAAATTAAACTTTTTTCTTTCAATTCAATGGTACGGTTCGGTCTGAATGTAACAACATGTGTACTTTTTCTATATCATATACAAACAGATTAGGAAAAAAAATAGTAGTTATAGTTAATCATTGTACCATTTACATCTGGATCCAACCAAAGAACCTCAAGTGGTCAGTATTTTGAAAAAAACAAATTACACCCAACTCTTTTTTTGCGTGGTAGATACGTTCCTTGGAAAATCGTACAAAAAAATCGTGTAAAAATACATACGACTTATGGTAAATTTAGGGATATGTTCCACAACTTTAAGAAATCGTTGACGATGAAAAATCTCTAAATATTTTCCAAAAATACCGTTCAAAAAAGTAATAATAAAATCTATGTTACATATTCATAAAACACAAATATAATTTATTTTTACTGCAAAAAAAATTACGATTAGCCTTACAGCGAAAATTTAGCCTATAAGTACATATAACACATAAAAATTGAATTTGAAACTAATAAATAAAACAACTAACTAACAACTATTTATTAATTGCTACTTGATAACAAGCGTGTAAGTTTATTATGAACTGGATCACAAAAATGCTATTATCAGTAGATGTGTCAGATGTGTCTAATACAAATGTCGGCTTTGATTCAAATGAAGAATTGTGTTGGTTATTAACAACTTTCTTTCTTTTTTGCATTGCTTTGTTTTTTCAAGTTGCTTATATAATTCTTGATATCCTGCTACACAAAATTTATGATTACGTTGAAATTTTAATGCACACTCTATGTCAGGATCATGAGTAAGAAAATGTTGTCCCATACTTGTAGCAAATTTAAAGCCCTATGGAATTAAATCAGCTGTTAATAGCTGAGCTTCACCTTTGACTTCGTCTCATTATCGGCTTCTTTATAATATAATAAACTGTCAGAAATTCGACCAAATCATCCCCATCCAAAGGGTACGAATCCCCAAATTTTTTCGGGATTCGTTCTAGAACAAAAAAATTGTGTTAAAATAATTCGTTAAATTTGCGTACCGTGTTATTTCAAAATCGTGTAAGCAAAAGAGTTTGGTGTACTATCATACTGCATGCATAATGAACAATTCCTTGTGAGTAGTCTGTCGTTTCAAGCATTTGAGATATCACAATGTCTTACACTGTCTCCCGGCTCCTTCAAATCACACCAGGTATTCATACCAGATCTCTTAATGCTTGGTACTAGTCTTTCTCCATATATCCAACGTAGATCTGAAAGCTCTTCTGTTTGCATATCCCCAAATATAATCCCGGGTCGTTTGCTTTTACAATGCCACCCCATCTCCCGGAAGCCTCGTTTTTATTTGGTGTGTGTGCCTCCCCCGACAGATAGCCATTCTGTCTCCCGATTAAACATTTACTAGGTGCAGGTGTCTTCTAATTGCAGCCGCAGGCTATCTGTCCCGGAGCGTCTAATGGGTATTTTCGCAAAATAATATACTCCATTTAATGCATTCCAAAAACAGCCTTCAACGAAAACTTGTATAGCTATGGCTGCTGGTTTCACTTCTTTATCCGATTAGGGCATTACTTATTCACTAACTCTTGATGCCCTCCCCCTCACTTCGGGCCACTCTTGCCCTTTTCTCCTAGCACGCCATTGTTTTTCCCTTTCAGCATTATCTCCGGCTTTCTTCGTCGCATTATGTATTCTCGTTTTAATAAGACATGGACATGGGTAACGCAAAGTCGCCTTTAAAACTTCTTAATCTGTTACAACGGAGCCATCTTCAGAGCTCTCTACTTTCACTCACTCTGAGTTGTTTGCTTGGCTTGTTTGAATAATGTCCGTGAATGGATTCACAAATACCTTTTTTTGAATATTGATGCTAATAATTGATATTTACACACGAGCCCTGGAAGGAAATGTTTGCTTTTTTTTTTAAATCAATTACACATCCAAACATCTGTTTCTCCTTTTCCGATTTAAGAAAAACAGTGATAAAAATTAAAAATACATTTTGTAAAAAAAATACACGCTATAATTTTCTTTCTAAATGACAGAATTTTTAAATAATAAAAAAACTCTTTTTTCTTATTTCAGGAAGTTCCATAAAAATCATAATTTGTTATACATTTATCTACTGCACAGATAGAAATTTATACAAGTAAACGAAAAAATATCTCATTATTTAAATTTTAAGTAAGTAAAAAATCTTCGGAAAAATCTATGTACTTAGTATTTCTATTAGAAAAATTAATGTATTCATTCTAAAAATCTTTGTTTTAACATTTATAAGACATTATAATTTTCATCAAATTATACACTGATGGTCATTAAGTTTGCAACACCAGGATGAAAAACAAACAACAAGGTTTTATTTATTGTATGTATACAGCAAGGGTCGGAAGACTTATGAACAAAGTTGTCAGTGAATCAAGATAATAAAGATAGCAGAAAGCTGTCCTCGTATTTATATGCATACGCGTGGGCACCCAAAAAAGCGCACCTCCTCCGGTAACAATCGTAATCAAGAATATCATGCTAAAATTAGTATTTTTATATTATTTGAAAAATAAGTTCTCACACAGTAACATTTTAAATCCACTCAAAAACTAAGAAATATTGAAGTTTTTTTTTCTGTGATTCAATGCAAGAACAACCAATGCCAAAATATCATAACGTAGAGAATTGAACTTATAAACTTTTAATGAAAAAAATTTCCGTATCGATATTGTAAAAGTACTTTTTTCTGGAATTTAATGTTTATTCTAATAACTAAACTTGTTTTTTCGTTTTTCTTGCGTATAAATGTTAAGGAGTTTATTATCCAAGTACGTAGCCCATCTAATTTTCATATAAAATTGACAGTGGATGTTATTGCATTAGGCCACCGATTTTAAATAAACTTAATTTAGATCCCCCTGTTCAAGGTTCAAGATACATCATTGTTTATACATTTAAATATATATGGATTTTTTGAGTAAAAAAAAGTGATAGGTACAAGATTTTTTATTTAAACGTAGAACACATACTTTGTATCGTCTTTTAAAACTTTGGTATGTCTGGTAAATTGCTAGTTGTTTTCAAACTTTGCCTTGATTGTAAACAATAATTTATGATAAGTTTTTGTAGGATAATTTTTTTTAATAAAACATGCGGTCAAAAGTCTTAAAAGCCGTGATATTCTGGATCCCTGATACATAGCATAGTAGCCAATTTGGGGGTATTTCAAATTTACAACACATAGCTGCCAAAATGGCTCTAACCTGGTTAGGCATCGAGTATAACTAGACTTAAATGATAAATATCGATAAGTTCGGCTTTACTGCTTCAAGTCTATTCCACACTTCATCAATCGTAATAGTTGGAGAGAGGTGGCGGCCCAGTCCCTCAGCAACCCGAGACGTGATATTTCATTTGGCGAGAGATCTTGAGAACGTGCTGGTTAAAGCAACATTCAAACACTCTATCTGTAGAGGCAGGACAGGACACGGCAAGCAACTTAGGTCTTGTATTACTTTGTTGAAAGATGACGTCTCCAAGACCTCAAAGATAGGGCACAGCCACCAGCTTGAGAAATGTAACCCTGGCCATCTAGATTACCAATGCCGAGAACAAAAGATCGTGTACCCAATGGCTCCACATACCCTCACACCAGACACCAGTGGCGTAACGTACACCCCCGCATTTTGAGGGGGCAGAGTTCTAGGGGGCCCAAAGCCTGACTGACGTAAAGTACGTACCCTTAGTAAGATCCGACTTGGGGCCCTAATATTCTCCGTTACGCCACTGCCTCACTCGTAGAGCTAGGCCCGTATGACTATAACGAATGCAAGCAAACCCCATGCTTTCTTTTCGGTGCTTCCATGCATGGATACTTCTATCATGATGTTGCACGCAGTACTAGGATTCGTATGAAAAAACGACGTGGTGTCACTTCTATAATCAGTTTTATCGCGTTGGGTGCACCACTATCGTATTTTATCTCTACGTGACTGTGTCAAGGGAAGCCACAATAATTGTCACCATGCAGACCATCCATACTACTCCAAACATCATCATACTGTCCGTGCAGATACTTGTCATACTGCAAATAAGCTCACTTCCTGACTCAAGTGATGTGACTGTATGATCTTGCAAGGTTGCCTTGATAGCAGGTCTGTCCTCTTGGGCGTTAGTTCCTGGAGGCCATTAAGACCCTGCTTGGCATTCAGTATGCTCCTGCGAAATCTTTCGATTCCATATTCCCATGACAGTCGTTGAATTCCGGCTAGTGAAACAATAAACCACACTCTCAATAGGCCAAAATCTTACCACTATTGGATTCCGACCACTTGTTGGTAACAATTTATCCTTATATGAGGCATAACACAATGTTCTCAGAACCAACCACCATTCAAATGCGATTTCCGAATGAGAAACTTGTTTCGTAACTTTCCTTTTGTGTAGAGTTTAAGATGTTGTTTCTCCTTCCTACGTCATTAGATTGCATTTAAATGCTAATCAATTATATATCCAAGTATTTGACGTTTGCATTATCCCCTTTCATGGTGTGGGAATTTTATTGACCAGCAATGTGTATAATTCTATTATAAGTATAGCTAATGTTCTATTTATTAATTTATTTTGATATTAATGAAAGAAAATCCAAGTGGGAATTTTTAAGCTTATTATATTTTACGAAATGGTTTATTATGTAATTCTGCTATCAATTTTAAATTTAATATTATGTTGAATTTTGTCATTTTAAGAAACATAAAGGGATTCAAATGGCGTTCTTATTTACATAATAGTTATAATAAATAAGTCAACTGACGATGACAGAAAAATATCCATTTTTTATTTCTAGACAAAAAATGAATACATCTCATCTGTGTACATGCATAAATAAACATTCATTTCATGCTTAGGAGTGCTTTTTCTTACATTATATAGAGTCTTTTCATTTCATAAAGATAAATTTTTCTGTATCTTAAAGTTTTTAAGTTTTTAAAATGCTGGAATATTAAAAGGAGCTTACAACTAAATTAAAGGTTCAAAGTAAAAGTAACTGATGATCAATACTGGTAGGAAATAAATCCCTTCTTTTAAACATTAAAAAACAAAACAAAAAAGTTTTTAAATATGTAGAAAATCCAATCAGTAATGAAGAAGCTCACCTATGCTGAATGACATTTTAAATAATCATTCCAGTGAATACGCCCATTCTTCTAAGCAAATGGAATTACATAATTAAAATACAATTCCTCTCAGAACTTAAATACAAAAAAAAAGAAGTTGATATTTTTAAAAAATCTATTATAATTCCTTTCGACTCACCGTGGTTTTTAATTTGGTTTTAATTTATATTTGCCGAAGATCAAAAGTTTAGTGTTCAAAGGTTTCCAAATTCCATAAAAACTAGTTTGATTAAAAATGAACTTCCTTTACGACAGTGGCTGCCTGCTAAACAAAGAATGAAAGAAATCAGTTAGTGAATATATTTATAATGAACTACTAAATCCTAGTATCGTTACCGTTTGGATGCATTATTCCGTCAAAGAAACCGCTTTTGAAATAATCATTTTGAATAATTCCGTTACAATGAAACTCGTAAAATCGTTACATTTCTTTTCCATCGTTCTCGCTTTGACTCCAACTGGAATCCTCTAAGCATGAGGTTTGAGATTAAAAAAGAGTATACATTGAAAGTAATTTAATTGCGTCGTAAAATGCATTCAATTTGCTTCTATTGTCCGCAGAGGTAAGCCATACTTTAACCATCAGTTAATAATCTGTTCTGTGCGAAAAATCGCTTTTCTCTAATTGTTGACTTTTCCGACAAAGCCCTTCGTTAGATCTAAAAATTGTTTTATCGTTCATATCTTCATATTCGCAATTGAGAGATTTATTTTGATTAAAAAAAACTACGGAGAACAAGATATTACAGTATTACTTTACTTTTGTGTTATATTACCAGTATGAGAAATGCAAATAAGAACAGCACGATTTTCATTTCTAAGTCACGCTGTTTTTCATTTGAAATTTGTCATTTACATGTTATGAAAGAAGCCTTTGTCCTTTGGAAAACAAAATCACACGTCCGTTTCTTTTAGTGACGTGTCAGTGATTTAACTATATCTCTTAGATTACGATAAGCTAGATATTCAATTTGTTTAACAGTGTTATCTTTAGCTCTAACTAGATGTTTGTTTTTTCTCTTCTCTCAAAAGCTCTACTATTGTTCTCTCATTCAATAGGTGAAATAAACAAAAGTGCTTTATTCTTAATATTTGAGCTTCATTCTTGATAGAAAATTCTTTAATAATAAATATTTGAAAATCATTAATTCAGGTGTCAAAAAAATAAAGAAACAATAAAAACAGCTTTTTGAATAGATCTTTTTGTTTGAATAAAAATTAAAATATATATGTAAAGATAAGGATTCATTCTCCACTAATTCTTTAGAGCTGATTATTTTATAACTAAAATAGTTCATCTGAAACCAAACTGCAGAAACATCAGCTTCAGCATAAAGCAAGGACCTCACGAAATTTAATATTTAACAAAAAGAGTAAAGTTCAGAAATTGTTTTCTTCCATTGTATAGGAAATTTGCTTTTCGAAAAGTATTAATATTTAATAACAAATAATAAACATTATAAATTCTCGATTAATTCTAGAGAACATAAATGTTCATAAAAGTTCATGTAAAATTTTCTTTTTGCTAGGTTTTTGAAACATGTTTTTCTCACAGTAAAACGAACGTAAATATCTTACAAAAATTAATAAGTTAAAATGAATATTTATACTTAACATATGTAAGAAAAAATAAAAGGAATAGGGACGAGAAATTTTGCATAACACCGCACTTTACCAAACCAAAGTATTGTTCAAGATTTCGAAAAGTCTGTTACAAAAATACCAAAATTAGAATTACGTAAACTACAGTATTATCCCATATTGACAATATCAGTGCATACTGATTGTATAATAAATACCATCATGTGTTTAAATTACTTAGAATTTATAGTATTTTCTATAATCAGGTTAAAGATAAAGCCAATATAAAATCATAGTTTATAAATAAAAACCCCTTAGATTTATATTCCAAACAATATTACCTTATTCAACAACCACAGTCCTGACTCAATTCTGTCATTTGTGACAGAATTGAGTCAAGTGAGCGAATTTAATTTTTATCTTTACTTATTCCTTGGTGTTGTACTTACGTTTCCTCAAAGTAAAGATGTCCTTAAATTATCAATTAACCGTTAATTCATCACTTTGAAGAGCCTTCTAGACATTCTCAGTTAATGTATTACGAGTACATATAGAAACTTGATTACCTTCTGTAACCACCATTACAACATAGATTACTTTTTAATTTCATGGAGCAGCTCCCCTAAACTAGATTGAGAAAATGTGTGATTTGTATGGATATTCATGAATGTATTTCTAGATTAAGTTAACTATATTTATCAATACGCTTGACAACACATTTCGGAAGTAATGATAATTAATGACAAAAAGTTTTCGTTGACAACAACATATAAAATGAGCTTCCTGACAATTTCTTATTAAAGTAAGTATCACTTTTAAGTGCTCCTTCAGCGGAAAAAAATGCAGGACAAATGTAATAATCCTACTTTCCTACAAATGTCGAATAAATTTCTGCATTTCAAAGAAATTAAAAATTGGAATTTTTCTTCCCATTTCCGCTTAACTTTATAGTGTGGCTAATAACCATAATGGCCTACCTAATTTATGTATTTATCGCTTCCGTTTCTGAAGAGCACGATCGAAAAAGCAAGTGAAGTATATATTGCTTAAACGACCTTATTACATAACTTTCTCACTTTCTTCTTAATATGAGTCCTTGCGAAATCTTAAAAGCACTAATTGAACCTCTACTTCGGGTGTCATTCTTGATTTTTGTCATTAAGAAGCATTTAAATCCGCTTAAAAATCTTGTAAGATTTAAGCGCGCAAATATATCAACCCGTGTCTTTCGATTACCTGTAACAGTCAGTAACTACATAGATTCCTTTTAATTACTTGGAGCTGCTCCTCAGAGCTGTTGGACCTGAAGATGCATTTGACGAAGACTCGTACTGTCTGTCTCAGAATCGTTAGAGCATTTCATCGTCTCCTGATAGCCTCGAGAAGGAATGCGCTGAGAAATAACTTACAAGAGGAACATTTAACACTTATAGTATTGTGAAGGAAAGAGTGGGGTCTTCAACTGTGTGAATATTTCTTGTTAGTAACCCAAATAGTTTCCGGTCGAAAGCTGATTCAGTCTGTGTTTGTAGTTAACTATTGATATAATCAAGAGTGTATTGTTTTTATTTATAAACTGTTCGCTGAAATTGATACGACGTTGCGATATTGATAACCACTACTATAAAAAGGTAACTAACTATACGACTCGTCTTGAACACATATATAATGAATTCCTCAATAATTCTGTATTGACAGTGGGGTGCTTCTAAGACTTTCTTCTATGTCGACTAAGATATCCGAAGACATTAGTTATAAAGAGCTTAGAGAAGAAACAAAGAGATATAAAATTATAAATAACTTATAATATTTTTAGCTATTTGGGAATGTGGGTTTGTAGGTAAAATAATGTTCTCCTTAATCATTTAACCGGTTTTCCCGTACATCGTACGGGCTAACAAAATTTGACCGCAGCCCGTACGGTGTACGGGCACTGATGTTTTCTTCTTTCTACCTTTGATTTGCGAGTATTTTTAATTATTATACTGAGATTATTATTGCTAGTGTTTTTAAATGAGGCAGTTTGTCCATGGAACTGAAATGCTTCTCATTCGGGATTTTCTTTGTGGGGAAGGCGTGAATTTTTCTTTGAAGGCAGGAATTTAGATTCTCTTAAATTTTCAATAAAGAACGGGAATTGGTAAGAGAATATGCAGTTTGTTGCTTATAAATAAATTAAAATGGAAATTTTTAATAAAAAAAGTCGATATATTCTTGTCCCGATTGCAATGTAAGACATTGAATTACACCATGCTTCAAATTATATGTATATATATGCACGCACAAAACCTTCGACCATTTTGTTAATAGGTACGAATATGATAAATTTTGTAAGTATGAGAGAAATTCTTTTAAGATATGTGAAATAGTCTTCATATAGCATGCATAGTGTACTTAAAAAATAAGCAAAAACTTAGAGGTTTTCATGTTCCACAATTATAAAATAAAGAATGGTATGAAAACTTTAAAAATTAAAATTAAAACAAAATTCTTCTGTTTTCTCATTTTCTTATGTATTTAACTTATAGTATGTAATATTAGTTATAGCCTTTTTTTTTTGTAGCATTTTGAGTCAAAAAATTGACTGGTTAAGGGGTTGATATGTAATCCGATTCTTCAAATAAGACCTGGGTATTGTGGAATGTTCAAATACAATATAGGAAAGAATAAGCTCTGAAAATTTGTTGAATATCAACATTTATAACAATGTAAAAAAAGTGTTTATAAGAAAAACTCTGAATTTTATCACGCACAGGTATTTACATTCATATATTGATGATATTCAAGATAATAAAATAACATTCGGCGAGCGTAACCAGGAGCGTAAGTTTTTACACATACTTATGCTGTAACTCATACTGTGTGTGTGTATGAGAGAGAAAGCGAGAAAGTTCAAAGTAAAAAAGACGTACACATACATATTGGGATAGATCAATTTTTTTTCAGAACTTCAAAACCTACTTATATGCGAAAAAGATGTCTCATGGTATATAGATGAGGGGAAAATAAAATGTAAAAAATAAATTGTGTTAAGTACTGCCAAATGAAGTTTAGGTATCTGAGCTTTTTTTATGGTAAAATTCAGCGTAATTTTTGTTAAAATAAAACAGGCATTTTAATACATTTTAACATCTACAGCGATGAAAGGACAAAAATAGTTACAAGGAAAAAAATCAGCTGGTACATTTAAAAGATTTTTTTAGTATTAAAATTTTTCAAAAAAACCTACAATCAAAATTACTGTTTTTGATGAAACTGAAGACAATAAAAGAAAAAAAATTGGATCAGACTGATTTGACGGTGCAGGGAGAAAGTGCTGGGTTAAGAAAGTTGTATTTAGGGTTTGCACTCCCGTGCTACATTTTCAAGCCAGGATTTCGGGATTACATTATCCAAATCCCGGGATTCCAAGATTGGCCCCGGTTTAGGACTGGACTACTTATGAAAGATACTTACACATTAGCATAGTTGAAATTGCATGATAAAACTAAAAACATAATTAAAAAATTAGTTTAATATTATTATTTATTGAAACAAATCAAACCAAAACTTAATTCATCATGAAAAAAAACAAATAAAAATAGTACATAATGAATTCAATAAAAATAGTACAATTTTGAGTTCATTAAAAATTGACCCATTTTCATTAAAAATTTATTCGTTTGAGATTTTCTAAAATATTGTAAATTTAAAAAAGAATGAAAATCCCTATTTTATTTTCATTAAAACACCTTTTTATGTGTAATATATTAATAATTGATAACTGCATGGTGAGACATTCTAAGAAAGTAGAATTTTCAAAATTAAAATAATGAAGTCTGAGCTTAACTTTTTCCCCCGTCAAACTCGCATATATACCTGTACACAGCACGTACAAAAGATATAGTGGATTGACATAAATGTTAATCTAAAAAATTTTCTCTACTTATACAACTCTAACAAAAAAAATACTTTCCTTTATTTAAAAAAAATACTTTCCTTTATTTAAAAAAAATACTTTCCTTTATTTAAAAAAAAATACTTTCCTTTATTTTAAAAAAAATCTTATTAGCATATAATGCTAGGAATTAATCATAATAAACACTAGAAAATTAACTCTAGTAAAATACTCAAAGAAACAGACTTCAATATTAAAAATAATAATAATAAATACATTGTATATTTTTCAATCCAATAAAATTCAGTCTTTCAGCTTCTTCAAAAAAATGTCTTTTCAAAATATTTTTCACAACTTTTAAATATAAATACATGCAACCTGATTTGAAAATACATTTATAATGATAACAAAATAATATTACAAAATTTCTGTCTCTGTGGACTAAAAAAAAATAAAACATTGAAATAACTCATATAACTGAGTTAATTCACAAACTTTAAATATTCAGAAATAATTTTGAAGAAATGCTTTTTTGATACTTCAAATGGCAGTAACAGCTTAAACAGCTTATAAGAATATACTTATAATAGCAAAATAATATTACTAATGTTATTTCTTGATGTGTAAAAAAAAGAGATAGAGAAATCTAAAAACCTTACTTTTATATTGACTTAACATGATATTCAGAAAATTAACTCACGATTGATGATCCAGAAAGAAAAGATCAAAATTTATGATAAACATCATGCAAATGTGTAACAGTTTTTTCGTTACTGGGGTGCTGCAATGAATGTTGCTCAATGTCTCGTTTCGGAAGTGGAAGCTCTCAATATAATTTTTCTGAGAATTAAATTCTTAGAAAATCTTGATGAGAAAAAAATTTCAAAACATCATTCAGACAAAAATTAAATCCAGGGACTAGTTATTTTAATCCCGTGATTTCGGAATATGAAGAAACACCGGGATCCCGGGGCTGCAAACCGTAGTTGTTATTGTACATTATACTACTCAATATTCAGTACTCGCGTATCAGTAATACTCATTTTATGTTATTTTTATTGTAGAAAAATAATTACCATGAGTCTAAAATCATCTAGTCAAAATAAAGACTATTTCCCATTTTTTTTTCGGAAATTCAACCCTTTTGAAACAATTTTAAATTAAATAAAAATATTTTTTTAATCTACATACCATAGAACATTTTTTTCGCCTAGATAAGTTCAGATTCCTAAAAAACTTTCCTTTTCTCCATGTAATTGCGCAATCCACCCTAGAACATAAGTTGAGAGTGTTTACTTGTATGCATTTAGTACAATCTCCATATTTGCTATTTTCTTTTCCTCCACTTCTGCAACACTAAATATTTATTTTATTAAACTAGAAAAATTCTTTGTATGCTGATGTTATAAAAGATGCAAAGATGCATAAAAATTCGTTTCCAAACGTAAAAAAAATGGGTTATTTTCAAACTGAACTTTTTTATCTAGCGTGGATGAGAGGATTTTTTTTAAATTATAATTTATTAAAGGATAGAGACGAAACAGAAGCTGTTCTTGCATTCTATTGTAATTTTAATCCAATATTTGAGGATGCACAAGCAATAAATTTAAAAAGGAATTTCTTAAAAATTTATCGTATATACTGATAGATTCCATTTCTTCTATAACATTTCTCTCCGTAATAAATTTAATATAAAATGCTTTTTTGTTTTTCCTTATTAATAATTTCAATTAATGATATCTATCATTATTTCTATATATAATATAGAAATTTAAAAAAAGGAATATAATTCCAAACTTTTCTTAAGCATAAATTTATTCACAATTTAAATAGGAGCCTTTTTTACCTTACACCACAAGGTCTGAAAAGATCTCGGAGTATTAGAAACACATTGACTGAACAATGCGCTCTCTTTGCTCTAATTAGTATTTTCGGTTTCTAACAGCAATGGTTTCCGAAAGTGCGTCAAGTCAATCAAATATCGATGCTCCCTTAGCGTAACCCGGAAGCGGGAATTGAAGGAACCAGAAAGAGTGTCTCCGCAACAGCTGATGTAGTCCCGGAAGTCACCTTTTATCATTTCCTGATCCCAAGCCACACTCCCATGACGTCATATGGCGAACAATTCGAAAACGGTTCGGGCTGCAATTCCGGGTTGCTAGGAATCGACAGGCGCTGGCTTTCGGGTCACCCCTTTCATGGCATTTTTTTTTTTCAATTCAAAATTTTTTAGATATTTTATTTGAAACATGCTTGCAGAGACTGAAAAGCAGCATCTGATATAGTTGCATACTTCATAAGTAGGTAACGTATTATTTCTTTAAAAGAAATTCGTCGGAGAAAATTTTGAAAGCTCCTCTCTCTTAAAAAAACATCTTTATTGGTTTTTCAGGCATTTGAAAAAGAATTTTAAAACGGCAAAAACTGCAGTTTAGTGTATATAGATATAAAATATGTATTACCGGTAAATATTCGGAACGGTTTTTCATTGAATCAATACTCAAAATGTTAATTTATTTATTTTTTATTTTTACCCTCAGTTTTTTAATATTTATTTAGATTACATTTCAGAGTTATATTACGAAGTAAATATTGATAACCCAAGTGGAAATTATCTTCTTTTATGACTCTTGTATCACACACTAAATTTTTTTTAGAATTACTTGAAAGCATGTAGAGCATTTTCAATATGAACCATGTTGATGCTATACAAAAAATTGATCTACGTGAAACATATTTTCACTCAGTGATTTAGTAGAAAAAAAGTATTACCCAACAGTTTGTCTAAAATTCTTCCTTGAATTCCACAGGAAAAACGAAGCCTTCTATATATGTAACTCAATTTATACAGACACACTTTTTTTGTTTTGTAAAATAAGTTGTTTATAAAATAAAGAAAAAACATTTTTTTCTAATATTTTTTATCGTACTTATTTACGAAAACATACCATCTTTATTTTAAATTAATCATATATAAAGTTTAAGAGCTTCCAATCTTCCATCTTTGTCTCATATATAATTTTGAATCTCTAATTTCGATTAGTAATAATGATATTTTTTTACATCTACTTTATTTCGAAAGCTTTTTCTATCCTTTTCCATGTATGCTAATGATAACTTTTCTCAATTAAAAACCATTTATTGCAAAAAAATATATATATATTGCACCCAAAGTTATTTTATTCTAATGACTGAAAAGCTTTTTCCAGCATAAAACTAGGAACAAAAGAAATTAGAATTATATATATATATATATATTGAAGACGCGAATACGAGAATAAAAAAGAATTTATACTTTTATGCCTTTTGAGGCATTTGCCACGAAAACTGATTATTTAAGAATTTAGACTATCCTAACTCCATGACAGAAAGAGAGCTAGCTATAAGAGAGTTCTCATCCATGTTTCTAAAGTTTTTCATGCGTTTATAAATAACTTAATTTTAATATAAAGCTAAAGTAAAGAAGCTATTGAATATATACGATTCATAAGTATCAAGACAAATAATTTTATATGTAACTAACTTAAAGTATCCGACTACTTGCGACACCTTTTTTTTTTTTAAAGAAATGGAGATATGGGGATTTTTTACGGAGATTTTTAGATTTGCTTAGCACATTTTAAGATAAATATGCTAAAATTAAGAACAAAAAAAGAAATTATTATAACTAAAAAAAATAGGAAAAATTTCCAAAAAATAACATGAAGGAATTCTTGTACCAAAAAATTGTGAACAAATTTTCAATTTTTCAATTCTGATGTGTTGCTATGTTATTCATTTTTGAAATGACTTTCAGGATCAGAGATATTTTAATTTTTTCAAAAACTAGAGCAATTTATCTTAGTTATTAGATGAAATTGCTTAAAAAAACAGTGATTATATTCACATAAGGACTTTCAATTTTGTAGTAAAACAATGATTGATAAATCTAAAGGTTAAAATACTTCTACTATTATACAGAACATACACATAAAATTTCAGTTAGTTACTTTCAAAACTTTTTGCGCAATCGCTGTCCCCGTTTGAGCATTTAACAAAAACACATTTCGAGTGAAACGCATTTTTAAAGTAAGACATTTTGCTTAAAGTAATGGCATCTGCTTTAACTAAAACATTTGTAATTTTTGTTCTAGGGAACGGAAAATAAAAAACTTAGTATTTTTATAAAGCTAATAAGATGGCCTACAAAATAAAATCATAAAGAAATTGTCAATTTTTGGCAAAATACACAATTTTAGGGTGGTCGGATACCTTAAAAATAAAATAGTCATAAAGTTATTTATAATTTCAGTTCTGTGAATAAATAATTTAACTGAAGAACTTAATTAAGTGCTGATGAAAAATAACTGCCCCATACCTTACATGAATTAATGAACACTCTCATTAATTTTAAATTAATAAACAAAAAAGTTAATAAATATTTTGTTAATTAATAAATCTAAAGAGTTTAAAAAAATTTTTACTTAAAAAATATGTCATGAGCATGTCATTTTTAAAGCTATTCCACTGATTAGTTCTTAGAATAATTACAATCTTTATTTTTTTCTGATATTTTGTATTCATGGCTAAATTTTGTATTCAACAATTTTTAATTTGAAATAAAATAAGTTTTTAATTGTACATGTAATATATATTTGAAGCTTTCTGTTCACATAATCGATTCGAACAACAATACTATTCAAAATTTTAAAAATACATTTTTAACATACAAAATAATAATATATAATAAATAGAATTACAAAAATTTAAATTTTTTTAAAAAATTCTAATAGATACAAAAAAAATAAAAAGGTGCAGCAAAAATTTTTGAAAAAAAAATATATACATGAAACAATATATACATGAAACATTATTATCTTCTTATCATTGTTTTTTTTTTTAATTTAAATACTTTTTGTCTCCAAAAATTGAATTTTTTTTACGATTTTCATTAGAAAAGCAAGTAAAATTGAAAATTGGTAGTCTTAGTATTCAACTTAATTTGACAGATTTCGTGTTAATTGAAAATATAAATTTTACAGTTCATTGTCTTTATCTTTTCTTTTATTTATTCTTGCCATCTCCAGTTTTTATGCATCTCTGCTTCTTTTCACACTCAAGGATGTGATTCTGATTTCTATATATAACTTGAAATTTTTTTCAATATAATTCATTCTTAAGGTATCACAGTGGCAATATTAGAGACAATTTCATTGTTCTAGCACAATTCTGGAATATAAAGAAAAATTAATTTGAGAGAAACATTACTAGAAAACACATAACAATAGACGTTTTACAATTGAAATCACAAAAGAAGTTGAAAGCAATTTGCAGTTTAATATAAAATGTAATTAAAAATTAGAACAAACTTAAAAACAAAAAAATTACAGTCATACAATAGTACTAAAAAGTCAATTAGGAGGGTTTTTTCATCTACTTAGAGAAGCGATACTCAACCTGCGGCCCACCGGCTTTTTTTAAGTAGCCCATTGCTCTGAGAAATTCATTTATTTATGAAAATTTGGTGGGAAATTCTTTGTTAAAAAATAAAATATATCAATTTTACTTTTGGCTGTCAATGCGGTATGGGTGAGAATTGATATTTTTTTTCTGATTAGTGGTAATAGACAACAGTGGAGTAGTGACCATTTTATGAGTGGAACTAATTTTTAACTATCTTTTATATCTTGCAAACGAAAAATATTCGAAGAAAATAGATTGTTTCGAAACGATTGGGAAGTTGACTATTTTGTAGTGAAAAACAAGCATGGTTCAGTAATTGTTTGATTTGTTGCGAAAATTTAAATAAATACCAATAAACAGGAATCGTTCAATGACGCTTTTCCTCGAAGATCTCTTTCAAGAGATGATAAATAGGCTTTCTTGAATAATCTTTACAACAGCAAAAAAGTGTTTTGTCAGTGGTAATGTCACAGCGATAACAAAGGCACCCTATGAAATTTGTTACATCATTGGTAATCATTTGAAACCGTTTACTGATGCAGAAATTGTGAAAGAGTGATTCTTAAATGCTTCCAATTTATAAAATTCAGAGACAAAAATATATAAAAAATAATAATTAAAAAAGCAAACTAGGAGTTTTAATATTTTGATCAATTTTCAGATATTAAATTTTCTATGTTATCTTAGTCTTAAGCATTTCTCCCCCCCCCCTCCTCATTAATCCTCATTTTGCGGTCCGCGTAAAATAGCCATCATATGTATGCAGCCCGCGTGAAATAGCTAACATATGTATGCGGCTCAGCAAAAGAAAAGGTTGAGTACCCTTGACCTAGAGCATTGGTAGCTCTTAACTTGTTATGCAAAGTTAAAAGATTCAATGCGGCTTCGCTTTTAAAATTAGTATTAGAATATCCGTCGCTATATATAAAACAAGTTAATCTTAAGTAATCTGTTAGCTTAATTTTTTTTAATACTTGAACTTTTTCGATATGTATAGGCAAATTGTTTAAATAATTATTCATAACTTCTTATTACAAGCTATAAATTATAATGCAAGTATTCAAAATCATAAGGGATTCCTTAATTGTTCTCGTTTAAGAGCAATACTATGGATTCTATATAAAATACATATTTAGGCTCAAGTGTAGTATAGGGGGGGGGCTTTGGATTTGGTGATTTTTCTTTAGATTTGGCGATTTTTAGATAGATATAATGATGAGATAACGAATTCATTCTGGCTTCTGGACATCTATCGATGAGTGAAGTAGCTTGGCAATCGGTTTTGGTCGCTAAAAAAAATTGACATCGCCCTATACTACACTTTAACCCATATTTAATGTTTCGCCTTCTGATTTTTGTGTGTTTTTAAAATTCCTTAGATATTACACTAAAAATCTTAAAAGGGTTTTATTCTTAATTAAATAAGTAAAGGATGTAGTATAATTCCAAGTCAAGGGAATTATAATAGCTGAAATATGTATGTAGTTTTTAACTAAACATTATTTCGAACATATCAATCATAACTATAAATCAAATAATTATTAAATCTCTAAATAAATTTAACTATTTATGTGCATTTACGCACTTTTTTTTATTTCCGTTGATCAGGGTTACGAAAGACCACTACACCACAAGGGGGTAGGACACACAAAAAAATAGACAAAACTAACAAAGTAAGAAATAAAAATGTGACGAGAAAAGTATATAAACCCAATAAGTCTCTAGCTTGCCAATAAAGATCGCTCAAAGAGGAACCCTTTAGTGCTGGGCAGCGGTGAATGTGGTCAACATCCATGTCCTCCCAAATATCACAGAGCATGCAGAAAGGAGCCTGTGCAACATGAATTCGATAAAGATGTTTGAGAAGACAGTCGTGTCCAGTTGCCAGACAAAACTCGGTAACTGCTTTATGTCTTGGCCACATGGGAAGCTCTTTAAGATTATTTCACCAGATCTTATTGGAATTTCTCTCTGAATATTGAACTGAAGTGAGATATTTCATCTTTTTCTTAATAATACACTTGGCACTGGTAAAAGAGACAGATTTCCTTGTTGTCCGTTAAATGGAAGCTCCCATTTTTGCTAGGGGTCCGCAAACTCATTACCAGTGACACCACATTATAATGTCCAGGGATCCACTGCAAAACAATTTTCTTAGAGTACTCAGACAGATTCTTCAGCAATTTTTTACAGCGGAGGAAGGAGTAGAATTTGAGTTCACAGCAAAAATCGCCGACTTTTGAATCACAGAAGACAACAGACCAAATAAAGCTATTCAGATGACAATGCGACTACGCAAGGGTTATTTGAAGAACAATTACGCACATAATTGCTAGTATTTTTTAATATTTATATATATTAATGTAGCAGAAATAAAAGACATAGCATGATTTTTTCAGTGTATTTACAACACAATTCGAAATATCTGTATTAATGGGTAAATTATAAAACCTCCTTAATTTTAGTTTATTTCTAGGTAAATAATACTCAGTATAAATATAAACTTATAAAGAACAATTTCAACAAAAATTTAAGTAAATCATTGCCTCTTTTTTTTATAAATTCCAAACATTAACAAAGAAGCTTTTTCTGTATAATTAGGTTATGGGGTCAATTTTACGCATATTCCTATGAACTCTTTTTAAGTAAACGATGTACTTTAACAGCGTAAATATCTATATTTTGTTGACTTAATTGTTCTGATATTGAAAACTTTTAAATACAGAAAAGACTAATTATTTTATCTTGATTCACAATACCCAAAGCGAACTCTTCACAAGAAAAGATTTCTTAAGTAAAACTTTAATGAATATGAAATTTACTTGAAGATGGGAATGCATTTTTTAAGCGCAAACATTAAGCAAATAATTTATTTTCCCTCAAAACACAAAAACGCACTTTACTTCTAAAATATAAGAACCTTTTTTTAAAGTAATGTCTAGCTTGTAATTAATTGTAATTTGTCATTGTAGCTTGTAATTTGAGAAACATTCATCTCATAAGTAAAATGATATTTAATATTCATTAGAAAGAAAGAAATAATGCTGACAAATTTTTCAAGCATTAATATTTTTAATTTTTGTAAAATAATTGAATTATATAATAATTCACTTATTATATAATTATATGATTTAGTAAGCTATTCAATAATTACGATTCAAAATCTCATACTGATATTTTTGCGCATATAATTTAAAATCTTTGTTACCTCATTAAAAACATTGTAAATTGATGCTATGGCTCATTTCTCAGCAGACCATTTATATAATTTTGATTGTGACGTATGAAATTTTAAAAGCTGAAATTTACTATTTATAGTAGTATATAGTAAAGAAAAAATGAATAAATTTACAGAAATAACAAATTATTCCCTTTTGTTGTTAATTTTGAGCCGACTTATCAAAATCGCAAAGTGTGAACTTTCTGATAACTAATTTTTATTATTCCGAAAAAGTTGGTAATTTTTCAAAAATTCGAAGGGAACTGTAAGATTAATCAAATTATGTGAATTACTATGAGATTTGAAAAATTATTTTATCACATTTCGTAATCTTACAAGCAAATTTTCTAAATTTTATAGATTATATTTATTGACATGAATGAAAATGCGTATTAACAATTTTACTAAATTAAAAAGAATGCCAGCAAGAAAGGTAGACACACGCATACACAATGTAGTTAACAATAAAAAGGAATTCAAATTTGTGGAGGGGGATTCAGAGTTCTAACGTTGGTGTAGTGGGATGGTACTAGCTCAAGCATCGTCTTTGTCAACTGACCGTGGGTCAGAATAGTACCTTCCATCACCAATAACCCTTCTGTTACTTATGAATGAGGTTAATAAATAAGCAATATAAATACTTACTTTATTTATGATTTAAATAAAAATGTTAGCGGTATGAAAAGTACTTACATCTTAGATATATCATAAAAAATATTTTTTACATTTTTGAAGATATTAAAAAATTTATAATCAGAAAAGTATTTATAAATAATCTATTCGGAATAAAAATTTTCTCTACACCTCATAGTAATGAAATAATTTATATTTACAGAAGATCTATATACAATAAGAAGAACACTGAAAGAAGATTATTTGATTTTCTATAGTTTCTTTTTCTTTTTCCTTCAGTTTCATTATATTTACATGAAATGATTCAATATTGTCATTGTAAATAGTAATATTTTTTGCATTAAAATTTCAAGTATTATTCAAGAACTATTTCTCCCTTTTCATATTAAAACAAAATTTAAAGCATTTTTATAACGATCATAATTCGGAAACAACCTTCATAATTAGACGAACTTCGCTCTAATTTTTAAAGTTTTGAATACAGACGAATATATATCTAAACACTGTAATACATAAATTGTGTTTTCTTGCAAATGTTAACAAGTCAAAAGATTGACTAGCTTTCGATTTTTCAGTTCTGTGTTAATGATGAAAACATTTCTTACAATTCAACACTATAGTGATGTCCATCTCTTTTTTTAGTGTAGAAAGTTTCTGTAAATAACAAAACATAATTTAAAAATTAAAAACGATGAAAAACATTTGTAAAAATTCTAACATCAATATAACTTATAAAACGTGCAATTCGTCCTTATTTCAAAATTTAAAAACAAAACTATCTAGTTTATATTCACTATTTTCCAAATTAAATTTTAGCTTTAATTTATTTGCTTATTTCTGTCATTTAAATATATATTCAACCGTCTTGTTGGCAGTGCATTATTTTGATGTTAATATTTTTATGATGTGAATCAGAATTGTTTTGAAGCGATATTTATTTACTGATATTGCGAATTTACATCCATATAAAAAGAGTAGATTTCTCACTTTCAATATTAAAATGTTTTTAAAACAACTTAAGTGTTGAATAATTGAATACATTTCCCTTTTCACATTACGTCTTAAAATCATATTTCTAGTATATTTCTCTCTCTCTCTCTCTTTCTTTCTTTCTTTAGAGATTATTTATATTTTTATTTATTAATAATTAAGTTGAAATTTTGTGATCTATATTTCTTATTTGGAAGTTTCCATTCACTTTCAGCAAAATTTATTAATAAATCTTTCTGTATTACGTAACTTCTTTAGAGTTTTTAAATCGTATTGCATTAAACTTGTTTAAAAGATCTTTGGTTGCGTTTTTATAGTCCTAAATTTTTGTAAATGTTATTAAAATATAAATAAAGTATTTTAATAACATTCAGAAGTTAGTAACAAAAATTGCAGAAGTTAAAGAAATTCTTAATGTAAAACTGTGAAAACAATAAGCAAAAATTATACATTTATACTTGAAGAAATCAATAACTTATTGCTCTTAGCAACTATACCACCAAACCTTCTTCATCAAAATAAGAGAAAAACTACACAAAATGGGAAAGTTAATTCATGAATTATCATATAAGACTGATGAATATGATTAATACAGTATTAACTATTTTAACTAGAGATAATGAGATATTTTCCCCCACGCATTCATTCTACGAATGACCACTAATATCAACGTTGCTGCTAAAATAAAATTTTACTGGTATTCTTTCGGGAAAATAAAATTTCATTTCAAAACATATATTTTTAAAGCCTGTTTACTTTCCTCTTTCATTGAAATTTTCCAGTTCATGCTCTTAAAATCAATATGGGTAATCAAACATAACTGAGTGATGAAAGCAATTTGTTATTACCTTGAGCAATATACGCGCTTGATAAATAATGAAGCTAAAAATGTATTTGTGTTTTAAGCCAACATATCAACGCATTCTCCTAATATAGGTAAAGAGTAAATATTTTTGTTGAAACTCAGATTAAACAAATAAAAGACAGGATGATTTTTGTCCAATGAGAAACTTTCTAAAGCGATTAAACAATAAATGAGTTTTCTATTGAACTTTAAAAATAAAAGATTCAAATGCAATGAGAACATTTTATACGAGATATTCTTGATCATATCTTGCCCCATTTTCTTATACTTTTATCCTTTATTTTTTTAAAAATTCCTCACCGATTGTGGAACGTGTTGAATACCCAAGAATACAAGATGTTAAGATATACCCTCGCAAAATATAGAAAAATGCTTACATTACGCAGATTTTGTCAAATAATTCCACAATTCATACGCTATAAATATTTAAATTAAACACTACTATGTAAATTTACGTTTCTCTATCTGAAAACGGTGCATATTTATTCACATACATGCATTACATTGTGCATTTTATTATTAGAAATTTCTTGGTTTTCAACTAATATCTTAAAAATTAGACTTATAGTAAAATTATTGCAATAGATAGAAAGGATTAATTTAAACTATCAATACCCTTGCCAATTTGATTCAATTCAAACTTATGATTTTACGTTATTTATAGATTTATTTCTTTATCTCAATATAATCAAATCTGTTCTTTATAATATAATGGTATTCTTATGCATTATGAGTGGTCTTCAAAAGTTTAAAGGTATCCGAACACGTTCGAGTTACTTTGTTTTTAAAAAATAGCATACTAAAATATTATAAATACTTTTTTTAAAAAAATACCAATAAATAATAATATTTAACAAACAATATTTTTAAACAATTACCTAAATTTTACAAAAGTCACAATTATAAGTGAAATTTTAGCAATATTTTTGCAAAACCTTCAAAAAAATTAGAGAAAAAAGTATAAAAGTATTACTGAAACAAATTAGATCCATTTATCTAGAAAATATACTGATATTTTAATGTTTTATTAAAACTTAAAAATTTTAGAGCTGATTGAGTAAATAGTATAGAAATGTGACATTCTTAATGAGACCGTTATTTAAATAACACGAAATTACTCCGAAAATATTCATAAAATAAGAAATACTTTAGCACATTCTCTAGAAAATAATAAAAATACCGGGCTTAAAAAGTTTTATAGAAATATATTTGTAACATTTTGAGTTATCAGACTCACCATGCTAGATTTTGAATGATTTAAATACCCACATCTGGTAAATTAAAGACACACCTACGGTTTTTCTAATTTTATAAAATTGATTGTAGCTTGTCCTCTAGGTAACGTAGAAACAAAACAAATATGTTTTGAAAAGCTAAGAGTTAGCTCTATTCAATAAAATAAAAAAAATATGTGTTTTGACCAAATTTGGTCATTTTAATGTGTTCGGATGACATTAACAATTAATATAAATCACAGTATACAAAGAGACTAAGGCCTAACGTTTATTGGTTCTGCCATTTGATATGTTATTAATGGCTTGCTTCAATGTACATATATAATCATACAAGTCCAATTATATTTGCTTCATATCCTACTTAATTTAATTCCATAATATAACCTAAATGTGCTTCAAGGCATTGAGACTATAAAATCTTAAGGTAATATGGTACAATCTTCACAATTTTTTTTTATTTTTAATATTTCATATTTGGTTTTAATTGTATTTTATAAAGGTTAATATTTAATAATAATTCCATACAAAAAATTTTTAATTTGTTGCAAAATGTTTGTAAAATTTAAATTTTTTTTGCTTTTTTAAGCATTTTTTAAATCCCTAAGGCTTTTTTAAATATGTCTCTTTTCTTTCAAATTTTTTTCCAAGTACCTTATAATATACTACATAAAACTGTGCATGGGTTTTTTTCTGCTGCTGCTCCTTATTTTTTTTAATTAATTTTTTTATAGTTAAACTTCCAAAAATTCCCCCAAAAACATTAATTTTGATTTTGAAATTTTTTTAAAAAAGTACTAAACATGTTAGAGCTAATTCCATGTACAGTTTTACAAAAAATACATTTCAGAACACGTATAAAAAATTTCAAACTCATACTTCAATTATAAAAAAACGAATAACGGTATATGTACAAAAATTAAACATGGAGAAATATGAGAGTTTGAAGTTTTCATTCTATGAATAGCATGACATAATATTCATCGAATAGTCTGAAACTCTTATGAAATGTTAATAAGCTTATTTAAAACTACTTATACCATAAAAAATTGCACAAATGTAGAACAATTAAACAGTATACTGCCATAATGAATATATAGAAAAAAACGAATGAAAGATCAATATTTTATAAAACTTTATCTTAATTATAAAAAAAATAAATACACACACACTTCAGAGAAAATTCCATGCTCAGAGTTAATGCACAACATGTACAAAAGATGTTTATGCCTTTATTTTTTATTTCCATGATTTTAAAAGCCTTCGCATGTTAAATATTGTACACAAATAAAAGCAAAATCAAATAACAATTTATAGGTAAAATACATCAAAATCTAAGAACTGTATATGTGCATTTGTTTAAATAAATATCTTAAAATATTTTAATAATAAAAATGTTGAATCTAGCACATATGGGATATATGTATATCACCAAAAACAAATATATAAAAATGGGAGAGTTTATCTATTCTTGCTAATTAGATTTTTAATTATCTGAGTTATCAAAATGAGATTTAGTATTTGTGTTTTGGGAGAATCCGTTTTGAAGTTTTAATTTCATTCATAATAGTATCATAAAAATCACGCACAACTTTTAAATCTTGACCAAATCCATTTGATCTTCAGTAAATAATTCACAAACTAGAATTTTTGCATGAATTGCACAATTCTTTCTTAAAATTATTTATTACTGCATATATAATGTCAGTCTCATTGATGCGCATTAGAAAAATAATTAATTCATTTTTTATCAGGCTCTTTTCTAACAGATAATCTGAAATGTAGGCGTGGTAGTTGCTGTTTAGCATCAAACATTGCTCCATTACTTAATGAAAAATGCAGGTAAAGCTTTGAAATTTTGCAGACATATTTATAAAGATTCGGGGTATCAAATAAGCCAATAAAAATTTTTTCGACAGTTTAATGATTTTTAGGGTACCATATCGCCTTAAGACAGTCCTAGATACCGATGTTCTGATCACTAAGATACCTAACATGTCATTTGGAATAACAGGCTCAAAGCTGACATTAAATATTACTGTATCTCAAAGTTCTACAATTACGTGTTTTAAAAATCTGGGATATGATCTACCGGTTGTTATTACTTTCTAGTTATTGAACCATTACTCAAAATTATTGCTTACAACCCTTTATACAACTTCAGAGTGACATTTCTTAGATTAAATCAAATTAAATTGGCTGACGGAATCTGAGGGTAAGGGAGCATTTTAACAATTACAAATATGTATCATGTTACAGAAATTGAAATAGATGAATATTATTATTTCAGATACTTGTTTATCAACTCTTCAAAGAGCTTCTTTGATTTTGAGCTTAATTTACACCAAAGAAAGTTTATTCAAATTAAATTAGTAAAACTTTCAAAATAAAAAATAAAAATGAAAAGCTCAAATAAATAAAGGTAAAGTAAAAGTAGAAAATCTGAAAAATTTTATTCTGAGTATGGAGGAATAAGAATATCTTGAAAAATCCAAATTTGTACAAGTTTAAGCAAACTACAGTAGAAATCGCTTAAGACGAAATTGAGGAAACCGAAATATTTTTCGTGTAAAAAGAATTTCGTGTTAAGCGATATTGCAAAAATAATCATATTTCAACAAAGTTTATTAGAGTATATTTTATTTACATTGATATGTATGTATGCGTGGTGTATTTAATAAAAATCAATAAAACAAAAACATTCACAAGACCTTAATGAAATGCAATACAAAATTTTTTCAAGTTCTTTGGGGAAGAGGGGGGAACATTGATTGAATTTTTGGAAAATAATCAGATATTATTTTCTTTACATTGTCTTTTTAGCATCAAATTGTTCGATGTTGTCCATTTTGTTATTCGTTTCACTATTGGAACGTGCGTTTAAATAACTGAACATACTTTTCATGATGTTCCACTCTTCAAAGGACGTGGGAACAGGAACTGCATTATTCATTTAATTTTTGTCATCGGAATTTGCATCAATGATATTTTTTGAGCTTTGAATGAACCCCAAAATGTCTACCATAATTGGGGATGCGCACACATTATCATCTACTACAACGAATTCTTCCGATGATACTGTAGGAAAGTCCATTCGGGCTGGTGTTTTCCTTATTTTGTAGTTTCCCAGGAGAGAAATCTTTCGTATTAAGCGATTTTTGTTTCATGTTAAGAAGGGGGGAATGCATGAAAATACACAGCAGTTTGTCGGGGCCATTGTATTGTTTCGTGTTAACCGATATTTCATATTAAGCGTTTTCGCGTTAAATGTATTTTACTGTAGTTAGAAGCCCTTGATTTAGAGTTTTTTCTAGGAAACAGTCACAACTTTATTAAAGAGGCAAGTTAAATTTGCAAAAATTTAAAAACAGAAAACACTATATTTTTCAAATTAATTTATTTGATCCTTCTTTGCTTCATTTATAATTTTCTACGTTTTGTTTTATTACTATAAAAATCGCTTACAAAAATCACTTGTTATCCACAAAAATGCTTTATTCTTCAGCACATTCCATCACTTCTCTCGCAAGTGTTCGTGTTCAGAATACGTTCTATTTCGCATAATATGAACGCGTAACGCATCGCATTGACATTTTATCAGCAGCATTTAAGAATAATATTTTACACACACCCCGCAAAAAAAATGAAGTCATGAACATGCTTCTGTACTATTTTGAATTTTAAACGCAGACTATATTGCCCATGCACACTTATTTTACAGAAGAATACTTATTGTCTTATTAAATAACTTTCAAAATATTGCCATTGTTGTGGCTATTGAAGCTTGGAGTTGGTACCATCTCAGGTGAAGTCCCTGTCACTTGACCAGGGCTCAGAATTATGAAATTGGCAATAACCCTCGAGCTGCTTCAGATTGAGGCGTAAGTCACTAACCTAACCGATAATATATTTAAAATGCGGCAAATGAAAAAAAAATTAAGCTGTCACCACAAAAAAATTTGCCTAATATCTGAAAAAAAGATAAAAACTTTTGAAAATTCATTCGAAGAAGAAAATTGTTGATGTAACCAGGGGACCCTCTTTAATTTAATAAGAAGATATTAAAATCATTAATAATTTTTTCAGCAAAACTTAGGAACCACTTAAGTATTAATTCTGAGAAGAAATTTCTTAGAACTTATTCAACAAAATTCATTCGACTATAAATTGATGTTTTATGATGGATTTTATGTGTGAGATATACGCATCATACTTAGTAATTTTTGTCGACTGTTTTAATATTATTTTGTTTATTTTCTTAAGTTGTAAGATTTCATTATCATTATTATGTTATTGGACATTTTCTATTCTTAAAGTCATTACAAATTAGATTTTCAATCAAAATTAAGGCAATATTCCTATATATTTCCTATAAGAAAACACATGAATAATAAAGCATCATTCGATATGATGTAAAGACTAAATTTTGACATTATATAACTCTTTAATAAACTTACAATTAAATTACAATTTTTTGGTTAGAAATATATATTTTTTAAATTAAGACATATTTCTTGACAAACATTAAATAAGAGTAAATGCTTGTTTTATGAGAAACAGATGAATAAAAGGAAACCTACTTCATACAGAATAATAAAAACAAAACTATAATTCAATATATGTAGTTTTATAGAATCATGTGTAAATAAATATACCATTAAAAAGAAGCTGGAAGAACTACAAATAGCTTATATCTTCAGAAGTTTTACTCAAGGTGCTGAAGGCTCTAGTGTATTGTTGTATTTCAAAGTTGATTAGCTTATTAAATAAATAATAAGAAATCTGTTCACTGTATAATTGAATACTTCGTTTGAAGTTTCTTTTAAAAAGGTGCTTCGGCCTTTTTTTTAATAAGCAAATTTTCTATTTAAAATACAGCTTATTAATAAAATATAATTAATCGAAAAACAAAATTAATTTTTGTACCCTTATTTATAAAACAAAGATTGTAATTCTCAATATTACTATCTATACCATACCATCAATATATATGTCTTATCATCAATATATAATTTTTTAATTAATCTGAATACTATTAGTCATAAAAGAGAACTAACCTTTTGTACTCACTGAGGTGGTTTGAAAACCAAATATGCTAAATAACTAATATTTTGATGAATTATTGATATCGATTATTTTGAATAGGTTGAGACTCTAGAGGCACATAACCCTTTAAGACCCCGCCCGAAAGCTAATGCTAGAATACTCCACATTACAGAGAGTAGCAAAAATTATTGTATTATTTTTTCTAGTGTCATTGGGGTCAGTGTACTGTTAATAACCAGAAGAATTCAATATTTAAGAATAAAAATATTTCGGGTCTTAAGCGGATAAGAATGTTTAAGCCCCGCACAAACCCTCAGAATCGTGCGAGCTGGATCTTAAAGGGATATACTGATTATTGTGGATTTCTATATATACTCTGTTATCATCTAAAAATTAAAATTAGGAATGTTACGATTTTTTTGCTGTTGTTTAATTTGAGTGTAAAGAACTGTTAATATTTTTTTTCAAATTAAAAAAAAAGTTTTTGCTTTATTTTAAATGCAAAGGATATTAAAATCCTTGTCACATTATGATATATATATGTCTTTATAACCATTTCCAAAATGTGTTCTGACTGGTAAAGTTATTAAATGTTTTAATGTAACAAAACATGGCAGTAAAGGCTGAAATGAAAGAAATTAATAGTCTACATCTTGCCTTCCTTACTGAATGAAATAATGCTAAATCTTTCTTAGTAGCGAACTTTATAATAAGGCTAGCAACTGTTTTGTATGCAATGCTAAATTCTTAAAAGCGAAAAGACGTGGACTTTGTCAAACTAGCCTCAGCTATATCACTTCAAAAATCTCGAGGCAGCCTTGCTCCAACAATTGCAACAGAAGTCAGAAGTAAATGCAAAAGACCGAAATCCCAATTATCAAATGATTATGAACGTCTTTTTATGCTCGGCCCTTACTAAGTTCTAAGGCAAAGAAGTAGTTTTACATGCGTGTCCCCGGAAAAGTCCAAGACAGAGGCAATTTCCTAATCTGAGTAGTCTCACAATTGAAAAGAGTGAGTGCCGTCATTAGCAAGGCGAAATTTCGCTCGACTTTCATCCGAGGTGCGGTTGAGCGGCTCCGGCAGAACGGAAAAAAACGAGGGGTGATGGAATTAATCTGTTACAGAGAGAAAAGTCTTTTTCTGGCCGGCTCCTACAGAACACGCGCACTGGAGAGTTCCTGCCCTTCTGATATCGACCGGCATTTTTCTTTTATTTTTCCACCGCACTTCTTGTCTTGAGTTGTTGCTAAGGATGAGCCTGCCAACCCTCTAATCCCTCACCCCCCCACACTCGATAAAAAGTGTGGATGTCGCCCACTGGATCACGGAATATTGAGCCCCGAGTCCAAGCTCCAATGACATGGCTTGCCTTACCACCTAGCTCCGCCCTCACCACATCCCGATCCATCCGCATCTCCATCTTCTTTGCAAAAACTCCTCTTCCGCATCCTATCCCTCTCTTTCTCTTGCGCGGTGTACAGATATCCCCCTCACCCTCTTCGGGGACGAAAGCAGTGAAAATAAAAGTAAGGCAACCGGGGTGGGAGGTGCATGCCAACAACATTTGCATATTCTTTTGCCTCCTTCGCCTTTCATAAAACAGGCATCGACTGTGGGCAAATGAGTTATTGTTTGGGGGAAAAGTTTGATCATAGCTCTCCTCCCTCCTTTATTTTTGCCTGACATGAAGGCTTCCACTTTTTCCTTCCCCCTCTTTCGTTTCCAACATTTTTGCACGCAGTCTCCCCGATACCTAATAATCCCGTATTTCAGCCAAATATGTAATTAAGCATATTTGCCTCACTGAATCGGTACCTAATTTGAATCGGAGTAATGTAGGTCCACGTCGTATATTGTTTATTTTGTGATCACGTGTTTGCTCTTTTTAAACAACGTGTCTCAAAATATTCGAAACGAGTTCAACTTTGGGTATGGGTTGTTTTAGTGGTTAGAAAGGCATTCAGTGAATTTTGTTGTTGATTCAAATGTCCTTAATGATGGATGACATACATTCTTCAAAAAAAAATTTTATTCACCCGTCTACCTGGAAGTGTTAAGAAAGGGGAATCAAATCCTGTTAATTTCAATAATTTTAAGAGAATGCAATATTTCTCCCTGCAATTCAAATCTCCAAAAAGTACCTCCACCCCACATTTAAAAGAAACGATTTTCGAGCAACTTCAATTTTAATCAATTTATTACATATCTAGTTGTCTAGTTTAAATGATTCTCAATATATTGATGTAATAAATCTGTGTTCCCAAGTACTCAGCCCATTTTAATTTTTTACAAAGCTTCTTAAGTATTATTAAGGCCTTATATGATGTAGAAAAAAAATAATAAATTAAGAAATATCTAGTAATCAAAATAATTTCAAAACTGTATGTGACAAATATACAATTTTAAAATCAAATTGTTTTAGTTTTTTTTTCATTTGAAATATGTTCATTTTTATCCATTTTTCAGAATTTGCTTGTAGTTAAGCCAGTTTTAAATGTTTAACTAAATAGACATAGAAATAAAAATATTCCTTAAAAAAATCTGGGGAAAAGATAATTATATTTCTAATTATATATATTTATGTTATTATTAAAAGTATTTTGATTAAGGTTTCGAAAACACGTTTTTCCAATTCATGAACCACAGAATTAAAAAAAAAAATTTTAAACAGAGAATACTTTAGGCTTTAGTTTAAATATACGTTCACATAAGTTTCAAGCAAGCATAGAGGCATGATACATATATTACAAGCTCAAAAAATATTTTTTGAACATTAATGTTCATTTTTTTATTTAATTTTAAAAATCATAAATTTTTAGCTTAAAGAGCAAGAAAGACTCTATTGGTTAAAGGTATTTAAGAAGTAGACAAGATTTTGAAATAAATAAAGTGTTACATTACTTGAAAATTTATTAATATAAATATTCAGATAGAAAATGATTGAAAGGAATTGCAATGATTCCTTTTATTCAACAAAGCAAATGCAATTTCCTTCCAAATAAGTAGCCATTTGAAACTAAGACGTAAAGTGTAATTTAATTAATTAAAGGGTTTATTACTTACACATTTAATTCATCTTTCTTATATAAGATTATTTCAGCTATTAACCTGTTTTGATAATTGGAAAGTAATTAATTTAACCAAATATGTATCAATTATTTCAACTCATTTAGCTATATATACAATACTATATAATAAATGTCTGGAATATATAAATTGGAATCCTCATCTGTTTGCACAATTATATAGAAACAACATCTTTGAGCTTCGAGAATGAATATTGAGTATCTAAATGAAAAGTTTGAGTATATTATATAGTTTTAATTATTATATTTAAGAAACATATATCAAGTAGGTATCTATAATTCTTTTCTATTTCAAGTAAATATTCAATGCCTAGTTTTATTTTTTAATTAAAATAATTTTGCAAAAGTGAGTAAGAATATATACTCATAATAAAAAATTATTATCATATTAAAAAAATATATTTCTCATTTTTTTAATAATAAGATCTTTTTTCCCCTTAAAAACATTAAAAGATTTAAAAAATTATTTTCAGTATATATTTTCATTTTTTATAAGCATTATATTCTTAAAATACTTTTATTGAATTCCCAGCTCCTAATTTTCTTACCACCAACTGATCATTCCTTTTTACATATCTATTTCCATAAAAATTTCGATTCAGAAATTTACTTCCACTGAATAACGTTTTTATGATAAAAGTTACTCCTCGTTCAGAATATAACATATTTTCATTGATTATTTCCTAACATTTTTTATCATTCCTTTAAATATGACAAGAAAAAAATTAAAATTGAAAGCCTTTTAACTCATATAAAAGAGTAAAAAAAATCATACAGGCTAAAAACAAGCAGATAAAGATGGTTAAGTATCTGATTTAAATCCATTAATATCTGAAAATTTAAAAATTCTTTCAATTCACAAAGCAATGGTTTCCTCTCTATTGTTAGTTTTCTAATAATAATAACTTTAACTTCCTTTTCCTTTCTGTTTTGTCTACTCTTTAGAACTGAAGTAAATACTTTTTTTATATAATTAAAAGTTAAATTACTGAAAAAAATATCCTACAGTGAGTTTAAAAAATTTTCATTAAAAGTGTGTATTATTTAATTTTATTTCTAATTATAAAAACAAAATAAGTAATTTTGTATATATTATCAAATTATTTTGTAATTATTTTATTTTTGTTATTTGTTGGATTATTAAAATATTTAAAAATGATTTTTTAACTTTTTTGTAAATTACCATAAAATTAAAAAATATCTAGAGAGGAATGAAACATTATGATACTATACAGAAAAGTAATCCTTTTTTTTTCTTTTTATTCTTTGGAATATATAAACAGCTATCTCGAAAAGACCAATATTTCACACTTTGCTTTTAACAGCATACAAGTTATTAAAAACTTACTTTCTTGTACTTCAGCTCTTCATCTATGTCCTTAAAGAAATTATTTTTGTGTTTACATATCTGTAACAGTTTTAATATTGAATGTATTTATAGATAATAAAGGAATCTTATACATATATGGATAGATAGACAGACACACAGATAGATACAAACATATTTTATACACATATATATATGTTCTGTATGGCATTTATGATATTTAACATTTAATACTAAGTCATTATTCATTTGTTTTATAAAATTATATATATATATATATATAAAGTTTTTATAGGGAGTTCAAATTATAACTTTTTCTTTGAATATGTTTCGTCGAAACACTATTTTTATTTATGTCTCAAATCATTGGAACAAATAATCTTAAAAAAAAACAAGAAAGTTTTCAAAAGAACAGAAAATTATCATTATTTTATATCAAGAAAAAAATACTCATTAAAATAACTTTTTTAAAAAACCTTATAAAAAATATTTCTCGGAAGCTTTTAAATCCAAGATTTTCTTTTCCAATGCAGTATTAGCTATTAAAAAATTTACGGAAATTTAAAAAGTTCGATGTAGCGTCACACACTATTTATTGAGCGATTAGTGTATAATGCTACACTAATTACTTAATGCTGCCACACTAATTAATAAAAATAACAGTTTTTAAAATTTCTATTAGTTAAAAAATGATTTTATTTAATTAATTTATAGCATTTTAAAAAACCAGATTCTAAATTTTATTCATTGAATAATTAAAATTTATTTAATTATTTATTAAAAGTTCTTAATTTTGGACTAATTTTCGACACACCTTTTGCTTATATGAAAAATGATTATTAACAATTTATAACTCAAGAACAATGCCTAGCATTTTTGCACATCTAGCAATTATCAATGGGTCACATAAAGAAAGAAAAAACATATGCAACTACTGTGTCATGATTAAAAACGAGGGATATTATTTGGAGTTAAGCACAATTATTTTTTCTTTAGATTACCTTAGTTTGAATAACTATGGGTATCCTATGTTATCTGATATTGATTAAGTATTGATTTATATTCTTTTAAAAAATGTTATGCACTCTCCTGTAAGAAAAATTTCTGTATAATTATGTTAAGCGAGATGATAAAGAATTGAAATTTTATTCAGATTCAATTCCTTCCAGTTGTCAGATAAAAAGTTTCTTAATAATTGAAAATCATGTTCCTTTTGATTGATCTAATTAAAGTACGTATAAATTCCGTTAATTCTCTTTTGATTGATCTAATCAAGATGTTCGTAATTGGACAAATGTAAACTTGTTGTCTGAACAAAATTTGTGAAAATATTTGCTCCAAGATAAGCCAGAGTACAAAGTAACTATGTCTAATTATTGCGTTTCTTTTGTGAAAAATATTTATTTTGATTTACGATTTAATTTACAAATATTTATTTGTGAATTTTAACTCTTTTGAGTTTAATGTCTTTTTATTTCTCTTTTATGAATCAATAAATTCTTTACTTAATTATTTCCCTAATATCATCTAAATTGGGGATATATATACTTATATATATAAACAAGAAAACGTGTGAAAGAACTTGTACAACAATTAAGAAAACTGAATAATGTATAGCAGACATTATTGCTTTATTAACTTTGTCATGTTACAAAGAACAATAACATTTTAAAATATCCCAACGTATTCCTTAAGCAATTGCATTTAATAGTAAAACCTACGTAACTTCCGGTTAAAATAAGAATTTTTCTTATTTTAACCGGTACAATTAATAATAGTATTCAGCAATAATGAGATAAAAAGAAGAAAAGTTTACAATTTACTATGAAAAAATAATCAGGAGAACTCTGAAATCAACCTCAAATGTATCTTTTGAGCTGTTTGAGCTAATAATAAAACAATTTTCATTTATAGGCCGAATTTAATGAACCAAAATAACATCACTCAAATCAGATTAAGTATTTCAAAATAGGAAAAAGGTCTTCAAAATTTGTCTCTTTGTAGATAACTAATTGCAACTAATTGTAAAATTATTCAATAATAATAAAATAAAATTTGATTTAAATATATTATATTCCCTTAATAGAATCACAATTAAGTATTGCTTCATTTATGAGGCTAAATTTATATACTTAATACTTATGATTTAAAAAGTTACTTTTACAATTTTCTTATTAAATAAAATATATAATGAATGCATTAAAGTCTTCAAACTTAACTCAGTTCATTTAATTATTTTAACATTAAGGGGTAAAATATTTATGCGAAGCTTACAAATTCTTTCCATATCAATGAGCTAAGAAATAACATCAAAGCTGCGCTACTTACATTTAGTATTTTTTAACAATATAGAATTCTCTCTAAAAAGTATTAAATGTCTGTTAAATGATTACTTAAATTTTTTTCAACACACTAAAATAATCTTAAACAAAAAGACTTTTTTCTGCTCTTATTGAAATCAGCTATTTTATTTTTTAGAATACTAAATAATAAATATAAGTTACACAATATTTTATGTTTCTCTTCAAATATCAAAAATTCGACTTTTATTGTGTTTCTTTTTTTTTACTTTTTCCAAAAATTTTAAGGGATTTCAGGGGTGTTAACTTTGTTACGATGGCTGAAAATATAAACAATTTTCCAATACATATAATTATTTGAAATTAAAATTAAATAATTCAGATATTTTACACATTATTTATAAAGGAATAAAGCTTCAAAATGGTATAAAATGTTTAAAATATAATGATAATTTTAAAAATTATAAGCATAAGAAAATAAAAAACATTTATGTAAGAAATTTTAATTAAGTTTTACATTGCACATGATATTTTCTAAAATGGTAGTTCTAATTATTAGCGATAAGTTACTTTATAAAGTTAAATGTATACTTATTACACTGAATCTATTTTTATATAATAGAATAGTAAATTATATTTTTTTTTAAATTAAAAAATACATTTTTAAATTTTTTTTAAAAAATTTTAATATTTTTCAAATATTTTGAAATACAAAAGATATATAATACTAAAATTAGGTACGATTTAAAAAGTATGATGCATTTTATATTTCTATAAAGATTTATACATTGAAGGCTACTATTTTAGAGTATAGCATGCCCAGTGTAAAATTTACTTAATATTTATTACAGAAATCTTTTTTATTTTCACATGATTATAATTTTTTAAATTATTTTTATATTTTAAACATTTTTTACTTTTTTGAAACTTTATTCCTTTATAAATAATATGTAAAAGCTTTGAATTATTTAATTTTAATTTCAAAGAATTATATGTATTGGAAAATTGTTTATATTTTCAGCCTTCTAGACAAAATGAACGCCATTGAGACCCCACAAGACACATAAATTTATTTTTCCATAGAGTCTTTTGAAAAATGTTTAACTTGATAAATACACACTATCTAATATATTTGTTTTGCATAGATAATATTTATTAAATAATATTAAATAATATTAAATAATATCTATCATGTTGGTGATAACAATTAAATGAATTACTTAAAATTTTTGAAATTTAAAAATCGTGGAAAAAATTTTAGATTTGAAGAAAATATGTGACTTGAGCTTAATTGATCTAATAGAATGCTTATAGAAATTTAATTCGTCGTTTTCTCTTAAATCGGTCTTTTTAAGAATTAAAGTCTGTTCATTTTGCGGATATTCTTAAGTTTATTATAAACAGAGCTTCCATTTCAACTTTACTTATTGATAAATTTTCACCTCGTATCTTCCGACCTGTTACGCTCATTGATGTCAACCTGTTATAAAGCTAAGAATTTTTACTCTTAAGTACTTTATTCTAATGTAAAAATCATTTAAATTTTTCAAAGCTAAAGTGTAATGAATATTTCCGTCATTTTTCTCGCCCACTTCATATTGTTTGACAAACTTAAATAAAAAATTATTTAATTATTTAAATGCTACAGCTTAAATATATAAAAATAATTTTAAAAATGCAATTTTGGATGCACATTTTTTTTTACATAAACGTTAAATGCATCCAAATATGTGTTGGAGCGAGGAATACATAACAAATTTGATAAGTAAACCAGACTTTCCACTGTATATGATAGCATTTCAGTAACTAAATACTGCTGCAATATATTAATGTTTCTTGAATTCAAATATTAATATTATTTAATATATATTGATCAAAGTTATTTTTAAATGATCCTCTCTCGCTGAAACTGACTTGAAACATAAATTTATCAATTATAAAAGCAATTTAATTTTAATATTGCTGCGTTTGTCACATTAGATTTTTCATTCGGATTCAAGAAAGTACTACTTTTATGTATAAACATAATTTTGTCTAGAATGTTTCATAACCTTTCTTAAATTAAATTTCCTAAATATTAAAATTTTTATATATGTAGAGAGAGCAAATAAATTGTTAAAAAAAATAATAAATAAATTTTTAGTCAAAATTTATATTTGCGCTTTTTTAAGGGGAATTTGTCAAATACATCAGCAAAAAATTTTAAAATAATACATTATATTTTCAAATCATTTTTAAATATTTACTCAATAATTAACATTTGTTAAAAAATTTATCTATTTTTCGGTATGATTTTAAGATTTGATTTACTTTTACTTAACCCCTACAACCGGTTTGCCCATATACTGCAAGGGTAGTGACATTTTCTTTTCTTTTTTTTTTCATTTTTGATTTGAACATATTTTCAATTCTTATAGTGAGATTACTAGAGCTAGCGTTTTTAAGAGATGCGGTTTGTCCATGGTACTGAAATATTTCTCATCCGAGATTTTCTTTGTGGTGAAGACGATATTTTTTCTTTGAAGTCAAAAATTTAGATTCTTGAAAATATTCCATAAAGAACAAGGAATTGGCAAGGCAATATGAAATTCTTTGCTTGAAAAAAAATGAAAATGGAGAGTCCTAATAAGATGATATTATCTTTGTCCCCATGGCAATGTAAGAATTAGTATTACGCCATGCTTCAAATTGTGTGTGTGTATGTATATATATACCACCTCCCCCCCCTGTTTGAAAAAGAGGTACGAACATGAAATTTATTTGTAAGTATGAGAGAAATTATTTCAAGATATATTCTTCATAGCATGCAGAGTGTATTTATAAAAAGCAAACATTTAGGGTGGTTGTGTTCCTCAATTATAAAATAAAAAATAGTATAAAAACATTAAAATTGAAAATTAAAATTAAATTCTTCTATTTTCACATTCTGTTAAGTATTATGCTTAGTTATATGCAATAAAAAATTGTGCCCTTTTTGGAACATTTTGGGCAAAAGAATTGACCGCTTAAGGAGTTAAAATCAGTCATGAGATTGGACAATAAGAAATTGGTTAATTAAGCTAAAATTCTTATCTTTAAATTTATGGATGTCTAGTTATATATCATGCATTTTTATTCGTGAATAAAAAAAGAAACTGACCCCTATCTTAACTTTCTGATGTGGTTTACATGGAACCTTTCAGCAATTTTTATACATGCCTTTCAACAAATTCATTAAAATAAGTAGAATGTATATGGCAAAAATATTTTTCTCCGATATTTCGAAAGTTTTTGGTGTAAAAGTAGTGGCCATAGACACTACAAATACCAAACACCGGAGCCAGAGATGCCGAAAACGAGATAAGAACGGGAGTTAATGAATGTCCCCGCTTTTAAAAATTCGCGTTTCATTATATGTTCTATCAAAACTCGTAAACTGATGATTGGTTTCTTTATCTGTCTGGATGATAGGAAAATATCATTTAAACTGAAAATCGCTTAATAAATATGCATATTTTTACAAATAATTAGATTAGTTTAATTAAAAAGTACGACGGATTTTTAATTTCCAAAACTTAAATTATTGTTGTAATAAATATAGAGATGATTAAAGCTATTTAATTCTTCAAAAATTAATGTACTTTTTTAAATGGTTGCCCTTTCTTAAAAAAGTGTAAATAAAATATTAAATTGACTCTTTACTGATTAATATTTTTCTAATTAAATGTTAACATTTAATTCTCAATATAGTTTCTTTCTTTTTCTTGTTCTTTTTTTTTTTTTTTTTTGTTTAATAGAATAGAAGACAATTTGTTTTCATTAAAGATACAAAAGATCTTACTCTCTGACTGCTCTTATAGATGATTTATTATCTCTATACTCAAGCTAAATTTCAATCGTCCTCTCAATAAATATTATTTATTTGAAGTTTTGGCTGGACTTATGAACGAAATTGGAAACCAAATAGGAAAGCCATGAGGTATTTTGACAGTGATTGAAAAGTAATTTTCCTAGTCTCAAAATTCCTTAAGTTCCTTCAAAAAAAAAGAAATTTAGAACAAATATCTACAAAAAAATTGAAGTTATTTTTATTGCAATTTTTCTATGTTATTTTTTAAACAAATGACACATTTGCCCAATGGGTAAAGCTGTACTTAAAAATTGCAATTTTTAGGAAGTATGCTGAGACAGTAACCTTTTTAGAGCAAAAGATTTTTTTTCCGATTATATCTTTTTGTATTTTTCGTAATTTTCCAGTTACTTCAAAGTGATTTTTAACAAAATTATCTATTAAACATTCAGTTTTTAAAAATACAAAAAAGATTATACTTTTTATGACCAAAAGCTATTATTTCAGTTATAGAAATGAAATTACTTATATTGTTTAAAGGTCTGGTCTTAAAAGTTCAGTATCATAACTTCTCAGAGCCCTTAGTGGATTATATTGCATCTTATTTTCTTTTAACTCACTTTTACACTTAACAAAACTTTGTACCTCTTATAACCAACACTTCGCATAATTAAACTACCAGAGCATAAAAAACTTGACTTAAATATGCAGTACCTTATGTTAACTAATGCTATTTTTAATGAAGAATAAAATAGCATAAAAAACTCTATATTATGCATGACATAAAGAGTTGATAACGAATTCAGATATTGAAATTTGCGTTTGAAAAATTTAGATCCTGGATTCCTTTTCCAAAAATCTCTTGATAATTTGAATTTTATTCAAATGGAATTTCTCTGCATTTTTATAGCAATTTACGGCAAATTTTCCTATAAGACCGCAATACTATATGCTATAACTTAAGAATTGTACTTAGAACTTCTATGCAGAAAATTATGATCATAAAAATATATGTAATCTTTGCGTATTAATAAGCAAGTGCCTGCTTTTCTAAATTCATGCTTGAGCTTAAATACAGCTTATAATCTATATATCATCAAGTCATATATAAATATTTAAGTACCTTTCTTAAAGGAATGCTTTAGAACCTTTCTTAAAGAGAGCTGGAAAATATAGATTATTTGATACGCAATTATATTACAAATAATATTTTCTTTGCAATGATTGAAGCTGTGTTTTGGTATTGAATTCAATACAAATAAATTATTTTTTTAATAATAGTCAACAGGCAATCTTAAAAATATTTAGTGAGACTATACAAAATCAAAAAATCATGAAAAAATTTAATCAAATTTAAAAAATTTAGTTAGTTATTTAAAGAAAATAGTGGTAAATTGTGGGGATTAAGAAATAGTAGGAATCAAGCAATTTGCATCTTTCTGATTAATCAGGTATGTACATGAATCATGCTAGATTTTTACCTTAATAAAAAATTTTCATTTTCTGTAATATATTTCAAGGGGTTTTAGTCAAATGCATCTTTCTTACTATTTAGTTCGTCTGTTTAAGTGGGGGAAAAAACTTAATTTATATTCAGCTTGATACACAGATTAAGATGATTGGCTCTAACAAAAGATACTCAAGAGTTCTAAGAAATAAGCAAGCAAAAATTTACAGAAATCAAACAAATGAAGAAAATTCCTAAAATGTTATTAAAAGCAATAACGAATGTCACCATTAGGAGAACTTTTAAACTGACCTATCAAGTCAACTTTTATACTCTATCAAGTCAAGTAATATCACCTACTTGAGTCACTAGAATAAATGCTAAATAATTGCAGTTTAGTATAATGAAGCGAAATTTTAAGCATTTGTAGGACATTTAAAAAAAAGAAGAAAGAAATGCGTGATTTGATATGAATTACATTCAAAACTTTTTTAAGAAAAAAATATAATGTTTTTAGTATAGTATTAAAGTATAGTAGAAAGTTTATACTAATATAATGTCTTAGTAAATATAGTATTTCAACACGTTTTAAAATTGTTGTTTTTTTTTTTTCCAAAACATGTTTATTCAAAGCCAAATTCATAGATATCACTTATAAATTGCTAGTATTAAGTAGTCACATGTGTTAACAAAACTCTTCATGCTTTGTATAAGCAAATGAAACAAATTCGTTTCTTTACACTAACAAAGGTCCTCTATCATTGCTCTTATTCTAGTTTTATCATAAAAGATTTGTTTATGTTCCACTCTTATACCTCACAAAAAATGTACTTAATTCTTTCAAATGAATTAATAAAAAGAATTAAAAATTACCCCTAACATATTTTTAATTCCTTATTTATATACAGCCTTACAGAATACCTCGTAAAACAGTTTTATCATTTCAATATAATCAAACCCCAATTTTTAAATCGCAAAACATTATCCCAATAAATTTTAATTTTTTTTGTGGTATTGCTGATATCTAATCAAAGAAGTAGATTGTGTGTGTGTGTGGATACGCAAATATTAAAAGTTATTAAAATTACTCTCGACTTAATGATTAAATATTTAATTAATCTAATATGAGACTGATTTATTTTTGAACTGGGAAGTCTTGTAACATATTTTGTACTGAATTTTATAATTATATATATATTAAAATAAAGATTATTTTCAAAGTGAAAAAATAGCATATAGATCCATCATAAATTTGAATATAATATTTTTATGATACTGTAGTCCTTTATGTATCATATTTATATCTATCTCTCTTACAGCCTTTATTTCTATTCTCAGTCACAATATAATAATCTGTAAGCTAATTGCTTCATATCTTTTAGTCTATTCTAACATATCATTTTCCCTGTTATTTTCATATTTCAGCCCTATCATTAATTAATTACTAATTTTTGTATCATAAAATTTTAGATTTCCGTAATCTATTTAGTTTATAAAAAGAAACCGGAATCCCTTAACCAACTTTTATTTTAAAAGCTTGACACATCATTAAATTTCCTTCTCTAAGTTTCCTTCAAATTTAAAAAATTCTATTTCTTAAATTATATTTAAATTAACTAAGTTGTGATTAATTTGTAACCCGTTACCTTTACAAATTTCTGCATTTTTAGCTTAATATTAAAATCATATTTTCTTTTTATAAATCGTGAGACGAAAAGGATGTTAGACATCGATATTAATATTAGGAGTTTAGTAATTTAGTAATTGTATGCGAAGTTTTTGTTCATTCTTCTTTTATTCTATGATAAATTAATTAGTTGCTTATTAACATCGTATTTTGAAGCAATACGAAGGCTATTTACTTTTTGCATAAAATGCTGAGATGAAAAGCTCTTTATTTGGAGCTCTAAAAAGCAACAAATGATCTCATGTATATATCTCTATTCTGTACAAATATTTTCATTTTTATTGAGGTTCTTCTAATGATTTAAAAACAACTGTAAAATAAAATACATTCATTTCCATTTTATGATTTTGTGTTTCCATGTTTTAATGATAAGTTAATTTGTATTGCAGTAAAATGACTGTTTTAACTTTTGAAAATGTGTACTTGATAAAAACACAGATTAATATCAGATTAAAACTTGAACAATTCGATGGTAAGAAAAATTCCGGAAATTTCTATTTTTGAATGCTTTGTGTAATGAAATCATGAAATCTTCAGTAGCATGGAAACTATGTTTTTATTTACTTAATAAAACAGTATAGAAGAAAAATTAAATAGATGTACATTACACTACTACTACACTACTACATAAAAATGGGAGAGTTCTGAAAAATTTTAATCTTTTAAATACTTAGAAGTAAATATACGTTGTGAAAGTTAAATTGTCTTTTATCAACACAAAACTAATGCAAACCTGATTCCTCAAAAAATTGATTAAAGAAAGGATAAGTATTTCATTTGCTTAAAAATGTGCTTATAATATTATTGATAGATTACAATTCATTTAAAATTTGATAAATTCTAAAGAAAGCATGCATTTTCACCAAATACTTCAGTATCTCTAATTCAAAATAATTCAGCTTGTAGCCTTGAATAGTCTCATTCATCAAAAATCAGTGCATGAAAAAATTAACAAATCTTAAACTAAAATAATAACAATCTTCGAATGTTTGATTTAGTTTACATAAATACTGCTCATAAATACTTATTTATAATACTTTTTGATACTTATATATATAATCACTATATATCATACTTATAAATTCACGTGTATAATATTTATACGTACTCCGCATAAATCTTTTTGTTGTTTTGTTGTGGATATTCTCTTAAATTTAGTTCTACAATATTCCTTTTTTTGGGCAAATACCTTTAATTCTTTTAAAAAAGCAATGCTTATAATACTTACCCAATTAATTCAAACGACCTAAAGAGAAAACAAATGACAGTTTAATGTATCAAGATCCAATACATTAAGTTTTAAATATTTTGAGTTTTAGGTTTTTCTTGAATATTTACTGAATACCTTTATTTATAATATGATTTTGGTCTGCATTTCCTAATAGCCAACAAAGTTTAAAAATAAATAATAGAAAATCAATTGTAGATCATGTTGGTTCAATTTCATTTGTTCTTGATATTGTACTAATGCTGTCAAATTTCAAATAAACAGACATCACTTACATTAAATGAGATGTACTGTTATCTCAAACATTTCATTATAAGACTTTACATAGTTGGTAATTCGTTGTTGTGTAAATGTATTCTTATGATTAGTTTACAAATTCTAGCACATTATATTTTTAACATCAGTAATTAATGTGATGTTGTAAATTACACACACACACGCATACATATAATATATATATATATATTCCTCTATCTCCCTCTCTCTCTCTCTCGAGAGAGAGAGAAAGGGAAATTAAAAGTTTCTTCATCTTTATTATTATTTATAGCAATTATATTATTAATTTTCTACCCCTTTTACAACTTCAATTTTATTAATCTTACAGAAACTAGATGTTTTTTTCGTATCCAGAAAAGATCATTACTCTTAAAATATCTATACTTATTACAAACGATTTTTTATTATTTTTTATAATTGTATATCTACAAAAATGAAGTACAATACTCAAATTAAGTCTTATAATATTTAGTAACGTATTTTTCTATATTGTCTGAAAAACTTTCTTTCAGGACCTTTGTGATGTTTGATGGGTCATTAAATATAATTTTTATTTTAAATTGAGTCAGAATTACGCACATTTTAAATAATTAAATAATGCATTATATTTATTATGTAGTAAAGTATGCACTTTAAAAATAAAAGCTATAAATGCTCATAAAAAATACTAAATCATTGTTTTAAATCCTAAGTTGAGTACTCTACTTTAATCCTTACTAAATTTGTCTTGCCATTTTCTAAGAAAACAATAAGTATAAGCAAAGATACTCCCCATCCAAACCAAACAATATTAATAAGACCTCGAAAACGTTTAAAAATTAAAAATCTTCTGATCATATATCATACAACTTTTCTTAAATATCCATTGCTTTTTCTTCTTAAGTACAAGCAGGCAGTTTTGGCAGATTTGATAATGTATTAGAAATTATCGCATCTTATGACTTAACTGGCTTTTCAATGAAAAATAGGTCAACAAGAATTAATATAAAATAGTACCTTCGAACAGTTCTTTGGTCACTGTCGACCCTTCAGGGACACCTTTTTCTTAGAATTAACATGCTTCTTTTATAACTTGATGTCTTCATTTTAGTAAATTTTAAGAAACGGAAGCTAAATCCTCAGACAGTTCTATGTTCCAAAAGACTTTCTTTTTGAATCATTTAACTTTAACCAGAAGAGTGCCCAGAGCATCTACGGGTATGAATATTTAAACGCATTCCTGATTAAAACGGGCGAATAAGGCTTGGCTAGGATGGCCTCCGTGAGAAACTAATATATCTTTGCGATATTAACCAAAACAAGAGCGTGTGGATAGGAACCGCATTTCAAGTTCCTTCCTATTAAAATTTAAAAACAGTATTATTCTCAAAACACATGCGCTCTTTATTTAATAAAAGCCAGCCGTAGTGATTTTCAATAAGAGACTTTCTGTAACAGAATTTTAAATCTTGCGGGTATTTTACATTTAATAAAAAGTAAGCTTTTCTGTTGTGGTTCTGGAGAAAAGAATTTAATTAAGGATTTAAAGACATACTTACATTTGTTTGTAAGGCCCCATTGCTAGCATATATTAATATTTTGCCATTTAAAATTCACTTAATATGTATGAGATTTAATTCTAGAAAAAAAAATTCTATTTGAATTGAAGAAATCGGAATCCTTTAGAAAAATGAGAAAAGTCTTTTTTAAGAGATTTACGAATTATTTTGAATTTTAAGTAATATTTAAGACAATTTTATTTGCTATCACGAAACACCAAATTATTCAATAAAGTTTGCCAATTATATATACTCTTATTTCTATAAAAAGAGTTTTTACGGTCATTATTCCTAACTAAACAATTTTAAAAATGAATTAAAACGTTTATACATTGTTTTTTTATTAGTCTAAGTGTTCTAGAGATCCTCTTTCATGATAATTGCTATTTCAAAAAAAATTTCTGACTTAATGAATGTAAAAGAATAACTTTAGATAACTACTAGCTAAAGTTTAGTAAAAGCTTATATAATTTTGAACACTACTGATTAAAAATTTTGAAAGTAAAAATCCTGACTCATGCTGATATAAACAACGTTTTGAATTCCATCAAAACTATTTGATATTTTCCCAACTCCTTATAAATATTTGATACATAGAAATAGAAGAGTTTTTTCACTTTTTATGAGTTACAATGAATAACATTTTTAATTCTTATTACATAAATTGTCAGTTTAAATTTTTTTGTAAGGAGACATACAAACAGTTTTCAAAAATATCTCTTCTGAATTTTATGTGCTACATTTTTGCTCCTTTATACTGTTCCGTTCAATTGCTTCGGAATTATTTTCATAGCATTCTAAAAAAAATTCATTTAAAACTTCTTAAAAAATTAATACATCTTTTTTTTATCTTAGGGTATCTGACTACCCTAAAATTGTGAATTTTGCTAAAAATTGACAAATTTTTTATGGTTTTATTTTATAGACCCTCTTATTATCTTTATAAAAATACCAAGTTTATTATTTTCCGTTCACTAGAACAATAAATGCGAGTGTTTTAGTAAAAGCAGATGCTATTACTTTAATCAAAATGTCATACTTTAAAACGCGTTTTACTCGAAAAATGTCTTTTTGAACATGCTCAAACTGGCCAGCTGTTGCTAAACATTTTTTGAAAATAATTAACTGAAATTCTTTATGTATGTTCTGTATAATAGTTCCTCAGATTTATCAATCACAGTTTTATTACAAAATTTACTTTTTTTAATATAATCACTGTTATTTTAAGCAATTTCATATAATAACTGCTCTAGTTTTTGTAAAAATTAAAATATCTCTTACCTTGAAGGTCATTTCAAAAATGCATAACATAGCAACAGATCAGGATTGAAAAATTGAAAATTTGTTCTTAAACTTTTGGTACAGAATGGGCCCGTTTATGTTATTTTTTGTAAATTTTTACCCATTTTTTCCCATTTTAGTAATAATAACTTCTTTTTACCCTCTTAATTTTAGCATATTTTTCTAAGAATGTACTAAACAAATCTAAAAATTACAAAAAAAATCCCCATATTTCCATTTTTTTTAAAAAAAGTTGGCTCAAGTAGTCAGATACCTTAACTTTATTATATCGTTCTTAATCTAAAAATGTTTCGAGTGAAATTTACTATAAAATTCGCTTTAAGGTAATTTTTTTAAGAAAAGAAAAATGTACGCTTAATTTCGTACTGATATTCAAATGCTATACTAATTTCTCCATAAGGAAATGATTTCAAGTAAGAAAAATATGATATGAATAAGGGAGAAAAAAAAACTCGATACTCTCTATATTTAATACACAAGTTTTAACAGTAAAATAGAATGTCGAAAGTATTCTGTCTTCATGATTTTATCTGTTTATTGGAGTGCAGAGACAAATAAGGATTTTTTTAAAAATAATACATCATGGAACGAAATCATCTCTAAGTTTTGCAGTTTCATAAGTATAGCTCCAACATGTGTGTGTGTGTAAAAAAGGAAACCAAAATTATCTCATTTGACTTAAATCAACCATATTATAATGATAAGGAGAGAAATAACGATTAAATGCTCAGTAATAATGATGAAAAGGAAATTATGCTTTATAAGTAATAGTACATAAAACACCAAAATAGAGAACCATGCGCAATTATTTATATAACTAAATCAAATATTTAGCTATATAGATCATTTAGCGCTTGTGAGCTACAACCACTAATAACTTTTTAATTAGTACAAATATCAAATACTGTCATCTTACAACAACTTTTCAAAGTTTAGCTTAATATTTTCCTTTCCGAAAGTTATATTTGCTTTAACCATCCTCCATAATAAATGGCTTCACTTCTTGATCATGGACCTATAATTTTGAATAAAGTAGCTTGATAACTGTTGATCTTCTAACAGTGTTCTAAGACTATGAAGGAACAGAATTAATTTTTTTTACCCGAAATTTAAGAATATTATCCCCCGAACATTCTTGTGAGTCAGCAAGAAATCAGAAAACTTAAATTCAAACGAATTTCACCATATCCATCTCATGTATTAGAATTTTCTGCCTTTTACACTCAAGGAACTTTAAATACCGTGTTTACTTGAGTCTAAGCTGCCATCAATTCTAAGAAACACTTCAAGTTCCCAATGTGTTTTTGTGAAAAAATGTTGTCATCGATTCTAAGCCGCACCCTCTCTGCTCGTTTTTTAGAAAAACTAAAAAGTCGTGTAAGAAGTTCATCGATATCCGATTCTTAAGAATTTTTTTTAAAAATGTTAGTAAGAAATAATAAGACGTTAATAATTAATTTATTTTACCAATATTAATACATACATACATGAACCTATAATTACTCTAACAGTCAGTATCGAGCTTCGAAAAGGATTCATCACATCCATTGTCACAGCTGATTTCGGAATAGGTGCCGGAGTCAATATTTTTCCACACGTTGTCGTCTTCCGTGCCATCCAATGCATTTGTTATGCAGCATTTAAAAAAAAGAATGTATCATTTAGAAGAATGCAAAAGAATTATTAAAGAGTGTTGAAGATTTACGAGCAAAAATTATATTTTGTTTACGCCATCGATGCATATTTGTTTCACCCGTGTCAAATTTTCAGTGGCCGCTGCTCTGTTTTGTTTTTATCTGCATGTAAAATTACCTCCCTTTTCAAATTTCCGTCATAGTGAACTCGTCTTGATATTACCGATATCTTTGATGATCAGGTGATTAAAAGAAAGCGTACGCAAAAACATTTCCTAAGCACGAACAGACAAAAATGTTTAGGATAGATTGAATTATGGAGATAAATTATCGATGCAAGTAGCCGGAAGGGGCGGTTAAACTTCTCCTTTTGAAAATGATGTAAATTCAACTTCCCACATCCAACAAATATTTTGCCTTCAATTCTAAGCCGCACCCGATTTTCAGCAGTATTAACACTGGGAAAACAGTTCGGCTTAGATTTGAGTAAATACGGTAGATTATAATACAGATAAAGCATCTCTTCTTTTCTTTTCTGAACTCTTACATATATTTAAAAAATTTCATTTTTTGAGTTTTTTTTTTTCTTTCTTATCAAAATTTATTACTTTTCCCTCTTATCTAATAAAATCCAAAAAAATAATAATAATAAAATTGTAAATGCAAGGGATCAATCTTTTTTAAAAAATATGCTTTCATATATTCATCCTATTAATTATATGTAATAAATGTATCTTTCTCATTGATCACTAATATACCTTCATGTATAATTATGTGTTTTGTTATGAATGAACATTTGTAATAATATCATACCATGAAAATTCTTCAAGTATTCCGTTGCAATACTTGAAAAAATCTGGAACTTTTAAAGAAGCAAAGTGTAACTGTTATTCAGACCCAACATATTCTGATCAAAGTATTGTTAAATACAAATTTTACAGAAATTAAAATAATATTTAATACAAATTTCAGTCATTTTTGTAAAGAAAACTAGAAAAAGGAAATCTATTATGCAGGTGAAAGAGTTTCCTAAGATATCGATTGAATAATTTGATCAGAGTGTCATCACAGTTACCTTTGAACTGAAAAATTCAGATAAAAAATTAATAAAATTTAACTAATTATTTTCTACTTTTCATGTTTCATATAAAAGGTAGTGTATAAAAACCACTTTAAGCAAAAAATTAATTAAATTAATTAGAACTAAAATTTACTTCCAAAAATGTCTGATAATAATTTTAGTGTTTTTACGAAATCATAGAAAATCATTAAAATATATTATTTTTAAAACAATAAAGATGGTGTAATGAAATGTAAAAATTTTCCTGTTAGCTGGTATTTCGAAATATTTTACAAATGAACATAAATTCGTAAATAAAAGCATTGGGATATCATCAAATTTGGTTAATGTGCTTTTACTCCCCCATCCCCCCCACATACAACCAATCCTATAGAAAGATAAAAAAAATAGAAATTCGAAATTAAAATTGGATTTTTAAATTTGCTCATGATAGCTCTAATTTCCATAAAAGAAAAGGGGAAATTTTAGTAATGTCAAACATACTTTACAGCAGTCTTATATTCTGCATTTAATATTAAAAAAGGAAATAAACAGACAGTAAATTCATTTTTAACAATAAATGAAAACATTTAATTGTTTGACGTATATTGTGATTTTACTGGACATATTTGTTATTGACAGTTTTGAAAATTGCACATCAATTTAAAGTAAAGATTATAATAAATCCCTGATAACATTTATAAAAAAAAATCTATATATTTAAATTTATTTAAAAGTCCTTTTTCTTCCATTTATACAAAGTATTCAAATATTAGTAACAACCTTGAATTATATTTGAAAATTAACTCTGAAAAAGAACTTATAATTTTATTTTATTAATAGCAGAAAAAGATATCATTTTGAGTTGCTTATACATGGTTGAAAAAAGAACAGCGCTAACTGAAAAAACTATATCTTAATTTTTGGTTTTATTTGTTACATCTTATACAATTAATAAAGCATTAAATATTTGTTGCAAGTTTAAAATTTTCATAACTGAAGAACTTCGGTCCTCCAAATCAAAATAATATTCTAAAATTGTAGTTAGTATTTACTTATCTTTAAAAAATAAAGATTGTATGTATATATATATATATAAATATTTTAAACATCATTTGTAAAATGTAGGAAGAATAGAAGACTTTGAGAAGTAATAAATAATATCTTAAATGAAAATTTACAAACAAAAAAAAACAAAAAAAAATTTGACTAAAGTAGTATTTAATAATTTTGTTTTAAGGGTCTATATTTTCATACGGAAGAAGTTTATGTATGTTATTCTATTCAACATTAAGATTTGTAGTTATATTAGAGCATATTTTACGAATTTTATTTAATAAAATCCATTTACTTCATTTAATTGTTCAAAAGTATTTCTTTGGGTTAAATATTTTCATATTGAAATACTGTCTGAAAATTAAGCATTTTAAGACAGGTATTGTTTTTAAATTAAAAAGCTTTATATTGATGTTATTCAAAGTGCATGTTTTTAAGCTGAGAGAAGCAGCTTAAAAACTTATCCTATGTAAACAACTAATAATCGTACAATAAATAGTCAAAACTCTAAAATGTGTATACATTCCAACACAATCATGTATATTAGTATATCTTTTATTAAGGTATACGACTACCCTAAAATTATGAATTTTGCAAAAAAATGACTAATTTTTTATGATTTTATTTTATAGGCCATTTTATTGGCTCTATAAAAATATCAAGTTAATTATTATCCGTTTGCTAGGACAAAAAATACGAGTATTTTAGTAAAAGCAGATGTCATTACTTTAAGCAAGATGTCATCCTTTTAAACTTGCTTTACTCGAAATGTGTTTTTTCGAAAATGATCAAACGGGGAGAACGATTGCTAGAAAAGTTTTGAAAATAATGAACTGAAATTATGTGTGTATATGTTCTGTATAATAGTAGAAGTGTTTTAACTTTCAGATTTATCAACCACTGTTTTATTACAAAATTTACAGTCCCTTATGTGAATATAATCATTGTTTTTTTAAGCAATTTCATATAATAACTAAGACAAAGTGCTCTAGTTTTTGTAAAAATTAAATTATCTTTTATCCTGAAGGTCATTTCAAAAGTGGATAACATAGCAACACATCAGAATTGAAAAATTGAAAATTTGTTGATGAACTTTTGGTACAGAACGGGTCCAGTTTATGTTATTTTTTGTAAATTTTTACCAATTTTCCCCCATTTTACTAATAATAATTTCTTTTTCTCTTCTTCATTTTAGCATATTTTTCTTAAAATGTACTAAACAAGTCTAAAAACCACAAAAAAATCTCCATATCTCCATTTTTTTTTAAAAAAATCTGTCGGATACCTTAACAAAAATTCTAAAAATTAAAGCATCTTTATTAATCTTTATTTGCTTATACGAAAGATTTGTTATTAGAAATAAAAGTATGTAGAATTTGAAAAGTACTGAATTGTTTAAGTACGTAGTGAAGTGAATTTTCATCAACTTAGTTGAGTAAAATCATTCTGCATGAACGGTTTTAAAAATCGCCAGAGACACGAATATCCCTATAAACTACAAAATATAGTGAAAAAATTTGTAACCGTCATGCTGATTTAAAGCAATAATATACAAGGTGAGTTAGTTCAAAGGATGGGGGACCCGATTTTTAAAAATCATATAATAGTAAGTATTGTGCACATATTGCAATAAGTGATTCATGAATGTAAAGAGAAATATGCTAAGGTTTTTTTCTGTTACAAATGTTCGATGTGTGACCCTCTTGTTGCACGGTATACGTCAAAATCTGTAATCCAGTCCGTTCCTTACATTTTGTAGCATCACTCTATCATTGGTCAGTAATGCTGCACAAATGCTTACTTGTCGTCTCCTGTTATTTATTGTGTCAATTACAAATGCATTGTCAATTACAAATGATACGACTTGAAATTTAATTTTTTTTCGTAGAATGTTCTATACTGTTTTCTGGGGCGTTCCACGTTCACAGGTGGTAACTCTCGTTGACTTCCAACAAAGCTGTGCCTCCCCTCTCCATTGCTTCTTTCGAGATGCTTGGCCAACCTCTGCTTTACTTATTACACAAACACAATCTGTTTTCTTAAATTGTTGATACCATCTCAGAATGCTCTTGTTGGATGGCGCTTCCTTTTCCGTAGCAATTTCTAAATGCATGCTGCACCGAAACAACTGAAAAAACCCGTGCATACTCTAATGCACAAAAACTGTTCTCTGTCGTCGTCGCCATGTATGGATTTCAAACACAGTGGTCTGGAATGTATTGTTGATCATTGGCGTAACAAAAACTTAGTATGTTTCTCTTTACATTCATGCATCACATTAGAATATATGAAGCAGTTTCGAAAATAGGATTTTTTAAAATCGGGTCTATCATTTGTACTCACCCTGTATATGTTCAATTATTCTTATAGAGACATATACGTACCTTTATTTTTCTAAAAAATTACTTCCTTGTTGGTTAAGTGAACAGACTTCTCTTACTAAAATAATATGATAGAATAGTAACAGTAACAAGAAATTTGTTGACAAGAGTGTAAGCTTAATATTATACAAGAAAATTATTAAAATTATTTAGTATACAGATTACTGAAAAATATATCATCGTAGTTAAGTGCATTGTTGACTTAACAGTATCAAAAAAGAAACATTTTTGTTCCTTATCAAGATCTACATTATCTACATAAAAGACCAAGTTTATACCAATATTGACTAATTGAAAAAAATAAATGTATAAGCACAATATCAAAACTCTAAAAAGCCTTTAAATTTTAATATAATCAGTGAAAATACATAAGATAACATATTTAAGCCAATTTGTTATTCTTTAAGATCAATATGACTTTCTTAAAAATGCATCTTCTAAACTGTGACATATATTTCTAAATGGGGATATTACCTTAGTATATTTGCACCAAGACCTTTGGAATTTTACATATAAGTTTAAACAATTGAATACATTTCATTATATCAATATTTTTCAAACTAAATTCCTACTATTTTGTTGAGATATTGACTCATTCCTTATAAGGGCTTGATGAAGTTGTAAATTAGTCGTAAAATTTCTAATTCGTGTTTGTGTGTATGTCGGAATATTCCACAACTGTGCCATATGAATATTAACTATTTCCAGTCACAAACATTCTCATATAATATTTACCTCATCATTAGTACTTATTTTAGATTAGTGTTTTTGTATAAAATAAGGTAGTCAACACTTTTAAACTGCCGTACATAAAAAATTAACACGAGTTGGTAAAACTTTTAGAAAGGGTTTTTTTTAACACAAAACAAAATATTCCCTTATTTAAGTGAAAACATACCAAATCTAAAATAACTTATTAAAAAGGTTGTATGAGAAAAAAATTCAGATGGTTATTCGAAAAAATACCTCTTTCCTCATACCTCTTTTTAAAATAACTTTCTCTTGAAAATTGCTCTTTTAAGATGTCAGAAAGATATTTATTTATCATATTTAAGTCTAGAAAAATGAATTAAATAAATATATTTATTAAACTGTAGTATTAAGATGATACATATTTGTAGTGTTAAGATGATATATTGTTACATGTTACATTTCAGTTAAAAATATTTCTTAATTATAGTTTTATAAATAATCTTCATCTATTAAATACTATTATAAGGAAGTTGCTTATTAATTTAATTTTGAAGAATTGATGATTAGAGTTATTTGAAAATTAAATTTATTGTTACGAGAAAATAATCTGAAACCAAGGTGGTCACAAAATACTTCTTAAATTTGAATTTCCGACGTACATATAGATCTATAAATTTTTAAATTATTATTTTGTATATTCCAGTCGCGAATTTTTTGCAGAAGATAATAGTATTGAGGTTCATATATATGAAAATATTCTGAAATATTATGATTTAAATACATCTGAGTTCTTTTAGTTGCAAAATAACTGAAGATTTTTAACATATTCATAGACTTTCTTTAAATGACATGTAGAAAATTAGTTTTTGCTTTATAATTGTATTAAAATTGCAAAGCAACGTAATAGTTTGACAAAAGATTGTGTCTCTAGGATCCGTTTTACTTAAAATTTATTTCTACTTTGATATAGTCAATCTGCTAAAGAGATTTTAAAAAAAACGCTATAGTTTCGATTAGTATCAAACTTTTTACAAATCCATAATTGTAGTCCTTCTTGCTGGTAATATAATTAAATTCAGATTAAATATACATGTGTTGTTCATGCAGACTATTTGAGCAAATGCTTTTAAAAGGTTCAGATTATTGCATAGTAACAAATAATAAAAAATAATATATTGCAAATAACAAATGCACTTCTCACTATATTTTAAAATTATCAAAGTTACTAAGCGTTTTCTGGTAGAGTACAAAATTTTAAAAAATAAATAAATAGCTTTGCCTAGAGTTTTTACATACAGACAATTTGTAAATATTTGCTTTTAATCGTTTCTAATAAGTGTTACAGCATGCTTAAAATACTCACAGGATGTGTACAGAAGGAAGAAATTTTAAATCTTGTGTGTACTAAATATAAGATAATCAAATTGCATCATTAAGTACAACAGTGGCACACACAAGGGGGGAGGTCCTCGGGTTCAGACTCCCCCCCCCAAAGCCCTTGATTTTTCTTCGATCGATTATAACCTTGTGTATGTAGAACGTAAAATTTAAGTATTTGTTATTAATAATTAATTTTCTTAATTAATACTAATTATTCATTAATTGATTAATTTTTTACTGTTTTTTGTTCCCGAAAATGGACAAAATTGAAAGAATATATTGGGCAACGTACTGGAGCATGGTACGAGAATAGTGGACTTTCCACCCAGGACCTCCCTACCCCCTTTCCCTTGAAAAATTCCTGTGTGTGCTTCTGAAATACAATATATATTTTAAGGTATCATTCAATAGTCAGTAAGTTGTGTAACTGAGCAACAAAGAGTGGAAAAAATGCATGCCACGTGTTATAATTACACGCTGATAATTATATAACCAAATATATAATCTTGCTCAAATAATAGTTATGATACTGTGAGCTATACCGAGTAAACAAAGTTATTAATTTCTGCTAAAAAATTTTAAAAATAGGAATTAACTTTTTTAAAGGTAACCAAAAACTAGATGATATCTATTATTTAATAAAACTATATCGAACTAAATGTATGATTGCAACTATATATATGATAACAATTAAATAAACAGTTCATTTTTTTTTAAAAAAATTATACTAAGTTATAACTTTATTGGTAAATCTGGACATTGACTAAGATTGAATATTTAAAGTGTACAAGATGATAATGGACAAGAAATTGAATGTCAGATCGTAAGCTCAAATCAAATGAGAAAAGTGAAACTTATAGTAAAACAGCAAGTCTTCTGAATTTTTGAAAAATGTTGTTAACGTTGTTACTCGATATTGTAAAAGTTACAAATGCAACAATTTCTAAACAAAATACCGCAGTTTTTTGGGAATATAATGCTCAGAGGCTCCTGAAACATTTGGAGGGAAAAGTACAGAGCTCTCACTGCTATATCAAATTGTTCCCTCCAATTAGGGTCGCACAAAAGAACACAGAAAAGTTAAGATGAAAAATCCTTCCCTCATCTAGTGAACTTCCATTACAGAATGAATAAAGAAGATATAAATGAACGGAAAATAGTGTACATGGAAAATATAAAACGAAAAGAGGGTTAAATTTGCTGTGAATGTATTTTAAGCAAAGATGAAGCTTACAGATTAAATTAGTATTTTTAGACCAAAAACCCTAAAAAGGAGAATATATTTTCAGTCATATAAAGACACTGATAGTATCAAAATATATTGCGAAATTAGTGGATATTTCAAAAGGTAATTATCCTAATAATAATTCCGTAACAATTTAATTACAAATAAATTGCTAATTTTCGATATAAAATAGAAATACTTAAAATTAATGTATTCCTTAACAAATCAAAAACAGCTGAATCTTAACGTAATCAACCGGCCCTTATTTGAATTTAATGAAAAGCATTGAAAGAGCATTTTGTGAAATTAATGCTTACTCGAGGTTGACTTTGTTAATATAAAACCACTACGAAGCTCGCTGAAGTAATTACAGGGGGACTATTTATCTTGCTAAAGAATTTGTACTAAAATCTGGAATGTTAAATACTGAGTGATTGTCGGAAAGTAGAGATGGTTGCATAAATATTTAAAACATCATGATTTTGTTAAATTGATTTCTTCTAGTAGGTTTTTATCTTTTTAACTCATATATATTCTTGTATTATTTTATTAGTAATTTTTTAATGCTATCTCTTGCATACAGTACTAAAAGTTGGGATTTTTTTTCTTTCAAAATTATATTTTGCAAATATATATACACCCAATTCTTTTTTACACGGTCTTTGTTTACACGATTTTGAAATAACACGGTTCACTAATATACTTTTTTACACGAATTTTTTGCTCTTAACAACTTAAGAAACCAAAAAACAGTAGCTAATTACAGACTTTGTAACAAAAAAATAATCTGCCATTCAAGCTTACATGATTTAAACCAAAATCGATAGTCACAAATGAAACAAGAAGTTACAAGAAAATATATTGAACAAATTATTAATTAATTTTAATCTTTTTCCTTCTCTTGTAATTGTGTGGTATCGGTCGATAACTCCCTATTTTTTCTATTTTCAAAATGATAATGATAATAATAATACTAAACATCATGAAAAACTAAATTAATTGTGAATAGTTTTATTCACAGTGGGAATAAGGCCCACTTTTAAGAAATTTGCATCGTTTGTTTTGAAAAAAAATGTTGCATGTGGGAATTTTTATCATGATCAATCAATTTGTCAAACAAAGCGTATATTAAACAAGATTCCTTAGACTCGTAGTTGTTTCAACAAAGGATCCTACCGATGTGTGAAGACAACCAAATTTTGCTCTTTCGTCACTCTTCTTTTTTAAAAAAGATACTTCAAACTGTAAAATTGAACGATCTCGTTTACCAACCTCGCTAAAAGTGCTAGTTTATTGTGTCAAGTAAATTTTGTTTAGAGGTTGGCTACTTACTCCCTTTAACCTCCCTTCCACCTTCTGATTTAAAAACTAATCCAACTACCGTCTATTCTATGTAGCATCCGAACAAGCCGTTTCACTCGAACGATTTGATTGAGTTCCAACATCCCTCGTGCTTTAGCGCGCGAAAAGAGTTTCGCTGCAAAGAAAAGTTCTTTACGCTATTGCAGTCCCGTATCACGTGATGCCTTGGTTTTTTTACAACCCCCTTCATTTCCTTCCAGAAATAAGGCTAAGTGCCAAATCGATTCGTTTTATCTTCCTCGCCAGGATTTTGTTCCCCTCTTTTTCCTTCAAGAAAAGGGGGACCCATGCGAGGGTGGGGGTAGGCGAGCTCGGAAGGAGCATCTCCCGAAAATTTCCGGTTATTTTCATTTTTCGCCGAAGGAATAGGGAAAAAAGCGGCAGAGCGGAAAGGCCTATAATTTATGCTTTCTCCTGCACCCTAGAACGCCTTCCATTCCAATTAATGGCATCTTCGGAAGCAGATAAACCAACAAAAAGGACAATTAAGAAAAGCTCCGCAATTCCCTTACCCGATCGATTCAAGGGAAAAGAAGAGAGCGCCTTCCCTCCTTTCCTTACTTTATCAGCACCTTTTTTTCCCCCAGCGAAGCCTTCTTCTGCGAGAGCAAAAGCAGCGACAGAAAAGCACGGAGAAGCGCCACCTAGCGGAGACGGGATGTGTCACTCGGGAGCTTGGTTTTTCTTCTTTCTGTAAGCGATCAAATCCTGGCAATATTTAGGTTAAGTAGCTGACACGATCGCTGGATCATGTTTGGTATAAAAATATCTTCCAGCTATTCCAAAAGCAATTATAATGTATGTACGTCACGTGCGAAATTTTGAACATTTTCTCAAACCATCATTTGATTAAAGAAAACTTTGATAAAAGGAAAAATAGGCACTTTTATAAAGCAAGAGAGCGTAAGCTAGACTTTGAAAAAAAGAAAAAGTCGAGAAGAGAATCTTTTAAAATGGGAGGGAAATATACAATAAGGAAAAAGTGACTCGTTCAAAATGCCCTGTACTTGTAGTTAGTAGAGTGGTTATACGCGGATGCAACCACATTCATTAAAACAGATGCATTTCCTCAAACTTTACAACTAGTATGTTTTGCTAATTAGAGATTTCTTATAAATTATGTGATTCCTCTAGATTTCTGTTCAAAATATGGTATTTAGAATGCATGCTTCCAGTAACTGTTTTTTAAAATTTATAATGAATGTTTTATTTTTATTTTGTTAATTTTGATTTGTGCGTTTTATAACAAAGAACATGTAAATAATGCGTTTAGCTGTAAATAACAGTGCGTAAATGCAAGCTCGTTCTTGTTATTTCATTAGTTTTTTTTTTTTTTTTTTTTTTTAAATGTAAAAAAAAGTTTAAAATTCTATGGACGAAAAAAAAAGTTTTTTATATTATTTTCTGTAATGTTTCACTTTTTATCTATGGAACAAAATGAAATGTAAATTGAGTCTGCCTGCATATAGTTGAATGCTATTCCTTTTTTCTAATTACTATTACTAATTATCGGCTTGGAAAAGTACATTTTCTCAGTACAATACTTCATAAAAAAGACTTAGTCGGTTAGATAAAGGTCAGTCTGACTCAAAAAAATAAATAAATGCCTAGTTCAATAAAATTTACAGATAAAATATAAAGTCTTGCTAATATAAATAAACATCAATTTTTCTTCGTGAAGCTTAAATTAATGTCATAGATCTATTATTTTTTTTTATTTATATATTTACATTGTACTTCGAGAAATCACTGAAATAATACTTATAAGTTCATCCGAAACATAATTTTACAGTTTTCACTTTCCTTTATTTTAGCCTTTTGTGAATAAAATGTCAAACAAACTAAATCAAATGTTACATTTCTAATTCATTGAACTGATATCTATCATTTGATTGCTCAAAGTTAACAGTTTATAATTATTACTATTATTATTATTATTTTATTATTATTTAAGGGACCACACATTATCCAATGATCTCTCCACAGTAAATAATTAACTCTTTGCTGTACTTTGAGATTGTATTGAGATGTCCAAAAAATGGTTTAGTTAATCAATTTAGGGATTAATTTATTCTATTTTAATCATTTCTATAAGAATAATGATGCAATATTAGTAGGATTAAATAAAGATTTTGATCATATTATTTTATGTGGGGTTGATATCAAAAGGAGATTATTTGAGAACAATAAGGAATAGAAAATAGGAGATTATAATTATAAAATAATATAGTTAATATTTAAATTACTAAAGAATTTTTATAAGATTAATTAGGGGGAAAAAGTTTCACAAAGACTATACAAGTCTCCAAACGTGAAATGAAAAACAACTTCTAGGTATTTATTGTAATTCATTGGATAAAAATATTCCATGCAGTATTTTAATTAATTTTTCTTTTGTTTTTGCAAAAAATAGCTTTTGATTAGGTATATTAATAATTTAATTGAGTCTTTTAATATTACAAATTTCTACTCCGCAATTTTTTTCCATCCAATAAAGTATCAAAATTTCATAAAGTTTGATGTCACACACACACACACAGATTTACTTTATATTTACTGTGAATCAAGATTTTGAAGTCCATCTTGAATAACCCATTGTGTGGCAATAATGTTGTTGTTAACTGAAATAAAATAAAACATGTATTAAAGATAATAATTTGACTTGCATGTTTCAAATTCTTTGAAATAATTCTTTTTTAATTTTAAATTTTAATTTATTTTAAACTTTTATTAAAACATAAATCCAGTTTCTCTAAATAAAGGGTTAAAATATTTTTTCTGTTTTATTTTAAAAATCGTATATAAATTTAACTTAAAAATTTACAGTCCTATAAAATAAAAAAAGTTCAAATTAGTTATTAATTTAATGAAACCCATCTGAATATATGAACAACCTAAGTATTCACAAATTCCCCTTTCTCTAATTAAAAATTTAATATTTAAATATTAATTAATATTAATAATTAATATTAATATTTAAATTTAATATACCATTTTTTGCCAGGTTTACATAGTTCTCTGCATAAAAAAACATTTTGTGATGCTGTAATAAATTTATTTATAAATAACCACAGTTTGGACAAATTTTTACATTTTTTTTTTATAATGGTGAGGCTTTGCATGAACGTGCAAAATTAGTTTAACGTGACGATGTATTATAAATTTTACAGCCAGTTATAAATAAAAATCCATTTGCAGAAAAATATAGAACTTTGTGTGAAATTCAAAATTAAAGAGAGAGAATCGTCTGTGTTTTCATACAAGCAATGAATTAGCTGCTATCATTTCAACAAACAAAGGCTCTATAGACAGAAAGGTTGATCTCAGAGCTTATCCGAAGAGTGAACACGACTCTCAATTTGTGAATTTTAAATCTCCTCATACAGATCCGTTACTCTCTGTATATCAAGGATCAATCACACTGGACACTCGAGAGGACTTGAATATGCCATTCTTATTGAAATGTACGCAAGTGGCTGAAAGATTGGAATTCGACATGACTATTAATAAATCCCTGGGTCAGAGTTTTGAAAAAATTTATTTATGTGCAACATCGAAGGAAACGATATTTACTCATGGACAATTGTATATGGCTCTGTCAAGGTGCAAAAGCAAAGTTGGAATAAAAATTAAGTGCAATTTATATAGGAAAAGATTATTTGGAACATTGTTTTGGAAGAAGCACTAAATTAAAGTACAAATTAAAATGTGGAGATAAAGACTTGAAATTCATTTTTTTCCTACTTATAATATACTGAAAAAAATAGTACTATATAATACGTGCGAATTGCAGTTTTTTAGTTTGAGTGCTGAGTATGAATAGTTGTATAATTTGTGTAATGGGGATCGGTCCGTCTTTAGAGAGGGTAACTCCTCTCCCCTCTAGAAGTATTAAAATATTTATTATTATAACATTAAATTCATATTATAATCATTAAGCTGTATTTGATTTGGCTATTAATTCCTATTACACAACATTTCAATGATATTTTTTTTAAAAAAATCTTTCATTTTAAATAATTAGTTCCCTTTAAAAATTTAAAAATTTGCTCTACTTCTGTAGGATTAAATTATTAATTAAGTTTATTTTTGCTTTTTATTTATTAAATTTTACATTACATTTCTATTCCGTGAAAGATATATGCATTTCTCTGTTGTATCTCGGTTAAGTGCTGTAAATAATTATATTTTAACATTGCATGAAAAAACTTATGCAATTTTTTTTTTATGTCTAATGCTTTTTTTATGTCTAATGTCTTTCTTTACTACAACAGTATAATAACCTGTTATTTGAATCATAAACGCTATTATGTGGTTTTTGAGGTTAAAAATTTAGCAAAAAATAGATCTACACTGGCTTCTAAGGTCTTTTTGTAGCTTAAAAATTTCAGAAATAGTTACACATAAATTTTGAAATATTGCTTTATTCTTGAATTCAACAATGTTCGTTTATTAATTTTACTCATTATTTTAATTAACTAATTTTAAAATAATACTCATCATTTAATATAGCATCTATTATAAAAAACGTTTAACCATATTTTTTCACTTTTCATTCAAGCAGTTTTAATAAAATATTTTAAAACGCTTAGTGATAAAAATTCAACTTTTTTAGTATATTTTAATATTGTTGCAACATTTTTCTTTTTATTTATTTTTTATCTGGGTGGTTTTTAAATAGTAATTATCTTCTAGTTTCTCATCTCACAAGTGCTTACAATGATTGCATTTTTTGTGTTTAGATATTTGTTAGTTAAAAAAATTATTCAGCAGTACTTAAAAAGTGTGAGCATTACATTTATAATTCTCTTCTTTTTTTATTTTTTAAATGAACTATCAAATAAATTTCACCTATTTTTTTGTTTATCTGTATTGGCTTTTCTTTGTAAAAAAAGTGAAAATGAAAATAATTTTTTTTAAATTATTAAAAAATAATTCGATTAAAAACTATCCAAAAATACACATAATCATTTGATGTATATATATATATGTATGTTGTATTCGCTTTTTCAGTTATTTATTTACCATTATACAATATTATTGTACAGTAAAAGTAGTAAGAAAAAATTTTAAACAGCTCGTTAAATAAATCTACTGTAATATTAATTAAACGAAATTAAGAACCTTTAAAATACATGTTTTCATTCTGTAAATCAAATTATATTCTGTATTTTGTTCCTTCTTGGTGTTTTTTTTTTTCTTTTTTGTAATTTTATTGAGATACAGCTTATGTTTCTAAGCATTTAACAGTTGGTTCTCATATCTTCATATCGGTACTTACATAAAATTAATACAAAGTAAATGAAATGAAATAAGACTCGTTATAACAATAATTTAAAATTAATCCCGTTTGTTTGGTAATGCGAATCAAAATTAAAAACATAAATTTACATAGTTATCTATTTGCATCTAATAAGATAAAGTTTCTATTGCTTATATACACTCGTGTCCATTAATTAAGGATAATGCAAGTTCAGGCAAAGAAAGAGTCAGAAGCAAAATAAATGTTACTTATTTGTAAAGTCCTTTTATTAAACAAAATGTAAATACCAAAAAAGATGCTATATGTTTCATAGCATTAATAAAAATTGCGATTTTTGCTCCTTAGAGCAAATTACAAAAAAAACCAATTTACAAAAACCAATATTACATTCTTGGTATGATGATTGATACATAGTATGTCTCCCAGACGATGCAATACAATCCGTACAATGCCTAGGCATGCTGATTATCAAATTAACGATCTTATATTGAGAAATATTACACCACTCATCAAGCAATGCTCTCCGAAGTTCCGGCAGACATGTAGGAGGTGGTTGACGGGCTGCAACTCAGGGGCCAACCCAAACATGCTCTACTGGATTCAAGTCCGACGAGAATGCTGGCCATTCCATACGGATGATATCCTTCAATTGAAGGCATTTATTTACTATGTTTGCGCAATGAGGACGGGCTTTGTCATCCATAAATACAAATTCTGCACCCATGGCGCCCTGAAACAAAAGTACATGTTGTTCCATAATGACGTCCCGGTAGATTTGACCTATAATGATTCCAATTTGAACATGCAGGTCAGTTCTGGAACCCGAAATATCCCCGCAATCGAGCAATCCTGCAACGGTGTCGTTCAATGATGTTCTCTTAGTGGGAACGGGTACCTGGCGCTCTCCATATGCAAACTCGGCGAGAATCAGACTGCAAGCTAAACCTGGACTCGTCGGAAACATCACGCAAGCCCACTGTTGTGGTGTCCACAATGCATTCACTCTACTCCAGGTTAACCGCAGGCAACAGTGAGCTGCAATAAGTGGAACAAATTTGACAGGTCTATGAGCGTATAGACTAATCTGCCTTAAGCGTCTGTACGCAGTCTTCCTTGAAACTGCTATATCAGTGGCTAAAGAGAGTTGACGAAACAGGTCTGATGCTGTTCTCCATCTGTTTCTTTTCGCAGTAACTGCCAAATACCGGTCCTTATTCGGCGTTGTAACTCGGAGGTGACCTGTGCTGTAACGTCTACTCACATTACTATCATCTTGGAATCGTTGCCAAAACCTGGAGATGACACTCTGGGTGATTCCAAGTTCCTCGGATACTACCAGCTGGGTGCGCCTACATTCGAGACGGCCGATAATTCTACCTCTGGAAAAAAAATTATCCAAATGTGTCCTTTGGGCCATAACTATGTGGTTATTGCACTGAAAGGCTTATAAGGTGCTTGCGAAAATTTTTACTTCTTTGCCTGTATTCCGTATATATTCCCTTCCTACACTGTCGTCATTGTGATGTACTATCGGTGTCATTTGGTGTCTTCTTGCAATTTGCATGGGATTCTTGAAGATGAATGTGGTCATTTTACAAGTGATATATTTATTTTAGAGCTCGATTTCCACGTAATTCTGAATTATCCTTAATTTAGGGACATGAGTGTATTTTGAAAATATGTATTCTATAACATAAAAACCGACGTAAGATTGAGTAATCCGAATGAGACGAAATTGCGTTGCATATGCTTTACAATGGAATATTCAAACGATTAACTTTTTATGGACAAAGACTGACTAGCAGAAGCTCCATCACATTGCAAAGGAGTATCCGGATGATATATAAAACAGAAGACATCATAACTATACAGTAAACTATAATTTCCATGAAAACGAAGTTCCATCAAATCTCGTAGACTGTACCAATGGTTCTCAGATGGATTCGTGAACAGTATGAATAGATGTCACTATTAAAGGGGAGAGAGAGGGGAATTATATATATATATATAGATTACAGAAATCATAGTCGTCAAATCACAAGTTTGCTTTACATTCGGGTTGAAAAAATGTTACCGTTCTACAATGTTGGCAGAAATGGGTGAACCTTGACTGAACAGAACTTTAAGAAGGTAGCTGTCGACTAAGAGCGACGATGAAACGAGTGGATAAAGAAATCATTCGGTCGACGCTCACATTCTCTAATGCTTGTTTATCAGTAACTGTAATGACCGTCGATAGAAGACTCTGTGCACAGAAGCTGAGGTTAGTAGCTGTGCCGACTGACCTCACCATTGTGCACTGCCAAGCGCGTTTGTAATGTCAAGAGCATTCAACCTGGAATCTCATGGACTGTAGTAAGATCGTTTTCGGTGCTTAGCCCGATTCCAACTGAATCCCAGTGATCATCGAAAACGTGTCTAGATACGCCCATGACAACAATGGGATACTAAACTGACTATTACCCATCTCATAGCCGAACACCCAAGAGTTACGATGTGGGTTGCCATTTCATTTGATAATCGGACCTGTTTGCTTGTCATTCTTGACACACTTACAGCACGGAAGTATTTCGACAAGATTCTTTTCTTCATAGCATTGCCCTTCCTTTTGTGGACCCCTGGGCATACATTTCAATAGAATAATCCCCATTCGTACACGGCACGGTTTTCTAATGCTTATCTTTGTACTTATGCAACATTTTTCTGGCATGGCTCAATCGCCAGATCTCTTCTAAATAAAGAATGTTTGGGCTCTAAGGAATAGGCGCCTGCCATCATCTCCGGATAGCTCCTGTTTAAGTCGTTAATTGGAACTTGGCGATTGGTTAATTGTATGGCAAGCGATACCGCAGGAAGGCATCTCCTAAAACTACGAATCACTGCTAAGTAGGATCAGGGCCAAAGGTCGACCAACACATAATTGATATTTTTCTCTTGTAACTGTATTTCCTAAATGAAGCATTCAATATCTATGATACTCTGTTAGTATTTTGGTCTCATTGCATGTACATCACCCCTACCAATTTTTCACCCCATTCGGATAGCTCTTTCTTATTTCATATAGTATATCTAAACTTTATGCAAAAAGGTGCGTTTATATATTGAATTTAAATATAGGTAAAATCATACGGTTGATTTGAGTATATTTTTGTGATAATTTCTAATAATAAAACAACAAAACAAAATTTAAAATATCCATTGTTGACTTATTGCTTAAGCATGTGTAATCAACAAATTTTCGTAGACGATTTCAACTGTCAGTATAATTTCTATGCTTCGTGCAATATTTTTTGAAAGCATATAAATTAATACTCATAGTAAATTGCATTACCTATTTATTCCATTTTATTCAAGAAATTAAATTTCATGTGCTTTTCAAAAGATAGATGAAAAGCTACCTAAATTTATAAATAGCTTGCTCTATAGAATTACAGATAATAATCTTCTATATATCTGGAGTTTTTTTAACCTTTCGCATGACATACTTTTTTAAGCTATAATTTTCTATATCATCATTTCCTTGGGAACAAAAAATTATTCATTGCTATATGAAATTTCATAAACATAAAGAGAAGTCAGTTAAGTCAGATGTGTCTGGAGTATATTTCAACAATATTTTTACAAACGCATACAAGGATTGACGTATTTGCGAATAACTTGCTAAGAACACGTATATGTTAAAAAAGAAAGGAACTTAAACAAAAAATTTTTAACTAAATTTGGTTACTTTTAATGCTTATCATACTGTTATTTATAAGAGCATATCCAAAAGCAAATTTACTCACCTTTTCCATAAACTTTAGAGTAATGTCAGTGATATTTCTCGAAATTTCTTTCATTATATTATTTCAGAGTAAAAACTTATTTACTGGAAAAATAGACCAATAAGAAGAGATGTATAAATTTTTATACCTAAAACGAATAGACAAATAAATGACTGTATACAAAACAAAAAGAGTTAACTAAAAAAAGAGTAGAATAAGTGTATACTATTCTGAAGATAAATTGCAATAAAGCACCATATTAAACTATTTTATAGACTTGAAATGACCATAAAGGTTTGGATATATTTCTTTATTTCTTGCATACGGTATGTGTAAGAAAAGTATATTACAAACAAAAGTTTCTTTTTTAGAAGTATTCACAGAATAAATACTGAGTGCTTAGACAGATATATAAGAAATTTTTAATTTCTTCCAAATGCTCTGAGTGCATATATGTGGCAAAACTACACAGAACTAAGCAAATGCATAGGAGAATATTCTTCATTGTAAGAATGACATAGAGTAGAAAATTAATTGGCCCAACTGCATATTAATAATAAATTAAGGTATCCGACTATGTTCAGAGCCGTGATTTTGAAAGAGCGTATTAAATAATATTTTTTATATATTTAGTGTCACCTAAATTAGAATATAAATATACAATTGTTTTTGGAATATTATTAATATAAAAAATTATTTAAATGTAATTTTTCAGCAAAAAATGAAAAAATAACACATTTTTAAGACTCCTTTCATGGAAAATGTTTTTAAAAAATAATATTTTGCTATATATACCTAAGAATTTTGTGCAAAGTCTGAACTAAAGTTTTTGAAATATATAGTTTAGAAGAGAATTTATATTCATTCTTTAATACACCAGAGTAGAAAAAATTTAACAAAAGACATCGGTCATTTGATAGTAATTCTGAAAATATACCTAGTTTAGGTTCTGTAAAAAACCCTTAGCTATATATATAGGCAAAATTTTATAATTACAGAAGTATTTTTCATAAAAGAAGAATATTTTGAAAATATATCAATTTTTTTCCTTCATTTTTTATAAGAAATTGCATTAATAAGAAATTTTTATTGTAATAATATTCTTAAGACAATTTTATGTATATTCTAATTCAAAGTAAACTAAACTCAGTGGTGCAACAGCCCATGAGGGTCTAGGCCTACTGGGCTCATCTCAGTATACGTGACCATTGGGCGCTGAAGTGCATGAGTAAATGTCCCGATCAGGTGGTCAGCCTGAAGCAAATCCCCCAGTGTTTAGTCCTCACACAAGCTTGGTTCTCATTTATCGACCCACTGAAGGGATGAAAGGCTTAATTCGACCTTGCCCAGTCCGATGATAGAGCCCCGAACCTGTGGTGTTTAAGCGCGATGCGCTACCTCTCGGCCACTGGGCCTTATATTCTAATTCAAGGGACACTAAATATCGAAACAAACTTTATTTTATACTCTCTATCAAATCATAGTTTTAAACGAAGTTAGATGCCTTAAACCGGGGATAGTTTTTCCCCCTTAAATAAAAAAAGTAATAGGAGTAGAACTTTTTCACATAATCCCAGATGATGATGCTTATAATGAACTCATTTATTACATTTCTGATATTCTTATGAGCATAGTTCATTTAAAACTGAAAAATTAATACACACTTCAGCAACATGTGATGTATTTCAACATGCTTTTGAATTTATAAAGCTCTTAAAATCATGTAGTGGCATAAAAAGATAAATATGTACTAATTCTGAAAAACTATCTCTGTAGAGAATATAAGATTTTCGACTTATCTTAAATAAATGAATAAAAATCTCAGTATATATTCATATATTAAATTCCTCTGATAGCTTTGAAGCCTGTACTTTAAAATTCCTCTTACCTTTTCTCTAGTTTTTCGACGCCAGACGGATGTTTAAAAAATTCCGTCTTTTATTGCCTTTTGAGAAATATATTCGAGAGGAGTGGAATAGAACATTTCAAAAATAAATATTTTCTGTCTGTTTTATAGTATGTGGGTCGTGTTGTTTTCTTAGGGTGTCTCAGCTGTCTGGCGCATGTTGCTGTTTGATATGTTTTATGGGGCTCAGGGGGTGAAAAACGGTCTCGGATTGATTACTGAGTCAGAAAATGTGTATGAGACATTCTTTCGAATTTTCTCCACTGTCGTAATTTACGGGAGGCCCTGGTGGCAGTTATTGCCCCCATTAACCTTGTTTTCTGGACAGCGAATTAAACATTCTTTCAAACATGAGGAGAATTCTCTCTTGTGACTGGGTAATGACTCCATCCGAAGCCTTTCGCGCCCATTTAGAACTCCAGGGCCGAATTCTTGCCCTTGGCTTTTGTTAAGGGAGGATGGAAAAAACGGCACCATTGGAATGCCATCGACGGGGAGATCGGAGGAGGACATGGTTTTATTACGCGTAACATAACGGCTTCATCTTGATTACTTTGAAAACTTGACGAAGGTAGAAGGAATTCCGATCTCCTTTCTCTTGAGTCCACCATTCAACCCTCTCTACCCCTATAGTCAATAAAAGCATGACCATTTTTATATCACTCATGGAAGCAGAAACTAGAAGAGGGAAGGAGGTTTTCTCAGCCCCCCCTGATAAAAAGTAAGGTGTTAAAACGTGATTCACTGTTGTGAGTCAATGGAGTGGATAAAACAATAAGGTGTTTATTGAAACTTTCGACATGTAGTTGAGCTACACCTTTCTTCAGTTCTTTTACTCCTTTTAGTTCTTGTCCATGTGGGTCAAAGGTTGGTTATTCGTGCTGATTTTTTGCTTGGGAACGTTGTGATGCTTTAGTTCTCATTTTGTTCATGTATAACACACTATTTATACTTACTAAACAACTCAGCAAATCATAAAGATTCACTTCATCACATGTGAATTCAAGTACACATGTGATGATGTTTATGTGAGTCTTTTTCAAAATGGATTTTGAAGCTATATTTGTTGGGTTTCTTATATTTAATTAATAGAAAATTTGAAGATATCTGTAATTAATTTACAAAAGATTGAAGTATATTATTTTTTAAAAAATATCTATCATACATTGCAGTAAGGTAAATTATAATTACATCCCTGAAAAATTATGTATTAAGAGTACCAGGACATCATACACATTCAAAAAAATCGATTTTTCAATTTTAGTATTAAAAAATAGTACATATCTTCTGAATCTAAAAATGGAAAACACTTATATGTTCGTTGATAAAATAACTTTGAAATATGAAAAAGTAATTGACAAACATGTAAACAAACGTTTGCAAATGTTTAGTTCTTTTCACTTTTTCTCCAATTCATAATTTTTTGCTTTTAGGTACATTTAAAAAAAACTAATGCACTATATGATTTCAAATTTCTTATACTATACAAGATATATGTGCATATAGTGAACCTGTTTCTATTTAGTCGAAGTAGTACATAGCTTTTTTAAAAATAGTTTTATAAGTGAAAAAGTTAGAAAAATAAAAAACTTCGAATTTACCAAGTTTTATAATTTTTTTATAGAAACTGTCTTATTATTTTACTAAAAAAATAAGTTTACTATATTTTGTGTATTGTTTTATAAATGTGCAAAAATTATTTTACATATTTAAGAGATACTTTCTTAAAAAATAGTACCTAAACATAAGTATATATTATGAGATCTCAAAAATTATGTCCAACTTAAGCAAAAAAAATTGAGCTAAAAATTTATTTTTGTATTTCCACAGAATGATTAAAATACCTTTATTAAGATCACAAAAAATTTAAGCTTTATTGGAATTTTTTAAAGATATCGTCCCATAAGCAAAGAGTCTTATTTTTGGCATCTTACTCCTTCAAGCATGTCCTGGTACCCTTAAATCTTTGGTAACAAAAATATGATTCTTGGTACTAAATTCAGATGCAGCCAGAGTAATTTCGGAGATTATTATATTACTTGTATATCCAAATATTGCAACACATGTTTCATATCTAGTTTGAGAAATTATTACAAATTAATTTTGCCTGTTTTATAAATCTCCAGCTTTCTTTTGGGGTCAATTTTCTTACTGGGGTCTTACTGTTTCATTTATAGCTTTATGTCTAATTTTATATCTTGCATTTTTCTTAAATTGTAAAAATTAAATTTTGATTAAATGGCAAAAACATAAATAATGTATATATATATCCAATACTGATTTTTAAAAAATCACATATATGTGTGTGTGCCAGGCAATTTTGCTATTCATTCATACAAATATCAAATGTATTTATAAGAAATCAGATATATCAGAATTAAACTATAAATTAGATTATCTGTGTTTCTTAATTTTTTCAAAAATAAATCCAAATTTTAGCAATTAATAAATTTTTGTTGGATCGTTATCTTCAGGACCTAAAGGGTTAGTGTTCATCTTCTTAAAGGGTTATTAACTTAGTGTTCATCTTCTTTGTTATAATTGAATACACTTTAAACCAAATAAACATATACCCACGTATTAATTTGGTAAGATTGAATTCTTCTACAGTAATAAAATTCCTATTAATCTACTTAAATTAGAACTTAATAAAAATTACTTAATTTTAATTCTACTTAAATTAGAATTAAAACTTAGAATTAAGAAGATATTACATTGAAATATGTTATAAAACTTATATACCACAAAATTATGAAATATAAGTTTTATAACATATTTCAATGTAATATCTTCTTAATTCTAAGTTTCTGAGACATCTTTCTCGTTTTAATGTTCTCATTCACAAAGCAAAGCTCAAATGAAATACTTTTTGATATGTAGTGAAAAGTTTAATGGTTTTGGTAAACTTCAACTTAAATCTTTTGTACTATTTTAATTTAAACTTGAATATATAAGTACACCAATCTCTGACTGATTTTCATTGACGTAGCTAGTCTCCAGTGGATCCCTGTATCAAAATTTCTTGGGCACTATTTTTTGGGGCCCCTTTACATATTACGGTTTTTTTCGCTTGCATATGTTGGGACCCTGTATGATTAATACGGTTGATATGGTAGTAGCTACGTCCCTGCTGATCATCCATCTTTTTTATTTCTTTAAATACCCTCAGTAACGTGCTTTTTTTTGTAGTTTGCTAAATAATTTATATCAATCTGATCTTTCCTATTTTCTCTTGTTTAATATTATTGCTGTCATTTTTATAAACATCTTTGGAAAACATATAACATCTTTCATACACATTTTTTTTTTTTTTCCATTTTCGAATTTTTTAAGTAGAACATGTTATATTATAAGAAAGCTTCATGAATTTCAGAAACATAGATATCTCTGATTCTCATTTTTTTTAATATCAGAATTCGGTATTTTTTCAAATTTTTGATGAGAGATTGACTCAAGTCCTTACACAAATACCCAGTACCAAAATATACGTATTTTATAAATCTTGTACGTATTGTGGTCGTATTCTGATCATCAAGAAATCGTACTTGTCTTGAAATATAAAAACTCGTAAAAGATAATTCATTAAGTGACCTAAGCAGGAAAATGCAAAAAAAATGTTGTAGAATTTCATTACTCTAATATAACACGCTTAAAATTTTTACTCTTAAGATCGAAATAAACAATATAGATACTTCAAAACTCAACCACTACTAAAAAAACGTAAGAAATCTTTTCTCCAGACCAACATTTCAGATTCTTGTTTTTGACTTTTACAGCCTTTTTCTTTTGAATATAATTAATTCTACTGTTTTCTTTTTCATTCAGGAAGCCTGAAGCTTTATACTAAACTACTTATGACGTGTATTTTTTTTTATCATCACAAGGCCGAAATATCCTTTTGATTCGAATTCTGTGCTGTAAATTTTGTGTATTTACATATAAGAACTATATATTTTACCAGTACGCTGACTGCGTGTGTATCTTTTGCCTTTTTCTTCCTTTTTTTCTTCTTTTTAACTCTTTTAAGAATACGAAATTGGCCGTACCGCTTATGCAGGAAATTAACTTTGGAGAATTGCCAAAAAACTTGATATCATGGTTACCGAAACAATGAAAGATTAACTTTTTTTTTTCTTGTTTTCTGAAAGAATGGACTTTTTTTTCTGTACAAAAGAGGGTTGAGTAAGAGCATCATTTGAAAGTGAAATTTTTTGTTCGCACTCGCTTCGAATTATTTTATTCTTTCTGAAAAGATCCATTACCTATCTCCTTATCAACATTTAGAGAAAGGTTGAAACTTTTCAATAGATACTTAACGTAAAAACGATGAATAAGCAAATTCTATACCTTTCAATATTTTTTTTATTTATGTTAACTATATATTACAACTTGCTGTACCTACCTTGAGAATAGTTGTGGTTAATTTCAGAAAAATTTGTGTACAAAATTTGACATTAACCCTTTAACTGTCAAGTTATTTTGATGATTTTGGATACATAAACTGTCAAACTTTTTTTTATTGCAAAATAAAATGTTTAACACAAAATAAAAATTACTGACAAAATATAATATACATGCATAAATTTCTGGTTTTGTAACAACTATATATATATACATATTCGCATGAGGTGGCTGCCACACAGGGTGGCAGGGGTAATGTTCGTTTCTAGTGGAGCTTTGTTTTCTAAAAAATGATAAATAAAAGTAAATATATATTCGTAGTTTATAGTAACGTAATTTTGTGTGGTTTAAGTGTAGAAACACTTTTCTAAGCACAAATAAACTCCGCAATCATTACACCAGAATCATGTTTCCTTCCTTATCTTTCTTTTCATTTGCATCCTTTTTTGAACAACAAACTTTGCATTGTCCAGTAGGCTCACGTTTCACAGGAGTAGGAGGATTATAGAATATAAAATATCGTTCACTAAGACAGGAAGGATTATCTGTTGTAGGTGGTCTGCGGATTCTTTTGTACAGGAGCTGCATCACCAAATTTATGTAAAAGTTCTTATACACCTTGGATACGAAAGTCTAAATAATTTTCTCAACTACATTTTTATGGACCAAAAATGAGTTTCAGAAACCTTGTCTAGTAAAAGTAAAAATATTTTTCTATAATATTTTTTCTGGCATTTTCGGATTGTCGGATGAAAGAATATTTACTGGTCACAGTGATCTGATCCACCCATAGTTAGATTGTAGTCAAAAACAATCTTTGGCTTGAGTATATCTTCATTTTTTTAGGTTGGTTCTGGAAAATATCTTGAACACTGCTCATAAAACACCAACTATTGAATAGAGCCCAAGTTTACATTTCCCGATATAGATTCGGGTTTGACAAAGAGATGAAGTTAAAATAAATTTCTACCGATATGTATTCGGGTATAACAATAAGATGCACTCAAAAAAATTACCCCGTGTAATACTTGGGAGTAACGTTTTAGAGTACTAATGCCGTGCCCGAGATGATATCGGGCATGACAATTAAAAATTTAAGACATTGAACCACGTAAAAGTCGTACAATCACTTTGAAAATATTACTTTTCCTACTTCAAAAAAATTATAATTTTCCAAAAAATTCCATCATTCTTCTAACTGAATTTCTTGCTGTGCATAAAAATCATTTATAGGTTTCTCGTTTTTATTTTACTTTCCCTAAAAAAAATAAAGAGGTAAGGCAAGGAATATTAAGATATATAATATGGTATACAAATTACACAAAATAATCATGAATTATACTCTATAACGTATGTAACTAATTTCCACGTTAATAAAATCAAAAATAATTAGAAAAAAAAATAGTGTTTATGACCTAAATAGCTATTTCAGGTTCATTTTGGGAGGAAAAAAATTTGTGAAGAGTAGGAAAAACAAAACAAATTGTGAAATAAGTTTAATAAACAAGTTTTAATTATTCGTATTTATAAAGTTAATTGGGTGAAAAAACTCCAAGAATCTATATGCAAAACATAAAAGATTCTACATTTTAAAAGAAACGTGTTATACTTACTATACATAAAGGCAGAAAATTTTATAAATATTTTTACAAACACTTATTTCATTACTAACTGCTATTCAAAATTGTTTCATTGAGCGTTTTGAATGTCATTATCAATAATAAAAATGATCAGATAGTTTACTCAGTTATATTCACCAACTAGTTTCGTGATTCATTTAGTAATACTAAAAAATCTAATCCTGCAATGATTTTACAAAATGGACAAGTTATTTTTATAGCTGTGTTTTGCCAGAAATATATTAGTTATGTAATACAAAGACATTAAAATATTGTCTCAGATAAATAAACTGGAGAATCAAAAGAATAATAAAATATACTATGGTTTTTTTTATAGTTTCAAAGTTTATCATATTTCTATCACTAGAGTTTAGTTTAAATATATATATATAACTGTATTAAAAGTGTGTAGTATATAAACTATTGAGAAAATATTATTATTACTTCATGGATTTTTTTTGGATGCTTAAGTTATAAACACTTAATACAACCAATGTAATTGTCGTTGTATGCATGTGATTTCTAAGAATTTTAAAGTAGGACAAAAAAAATTTAAATTGTTGGGGAAATTTTATAAAAATGGAACAGAAACATTATTCTATTTGTCTTATGACTCAAAATATTTTGTTTCAGTACAGACTTTTGTATCTAAATCTTTCATAATATATTATGTAAATATTCAGCTTTTAGTACAAGGATATCATTATCAAAGTAATATTTTATACAAGGACTATTTGACATTAATTTCCCTACTTTCTAAAAGTGAACTAAGTGGCTGTGTCCCATATCACTGTTCTTAAGCATACACTGTCTCATCAAACTCATCAAAGTTCTGCAATGCAATTCCTTTATTGTAAGATTATTATCTAACATGCATCGCTAAAATTATGTGTGTTTTGTTATGTTGGTTCTGCTTGTAGAAAAACAGCTGATTGAATAGTTCTCATCAACCCAAACTTCATTATTCTTCAGTTCTTCCAGCTATTGTGTTTTCTTTCTTTTTCTCTTTTAGTTATTTTCAGATTGTTTGTTTCCCATTAACTGTTTCCGTTCTGTTTCATTTTTTTATTCTGTTTAGTTTTTTACCTTTTTCCTTAAAAGGGGAGGGTAGTTATCAACAGTAAGTTGGGAGCACAGCATCTGTGTGATTGCGAATGCACAACGGCCAATCGTAGCAGACCGCTTGACTGGACAGGAAACAGACACTGCCTACGGGAATATTTCAAGTACTTAACGTAGTTATGCCTTTTCAAATTGGGGGGAGCGGTCACTGAAAACTAACGCACAAAGAGTTTTAAAAAATGCAAAATACTATGCTTTGGATAATCAGTGATACACTCTGTTACATCCGCATAGAAACTTTTGTTAAACGCAGGAACTTCCTGGCAGTTCTTTTGATCTTCTTTAAAACTCTTTAATAAAAAAAGAGTTCTTAATAATAGTACTAAAATAGTTAGTAATAATAATAATCAGAACCCTTCTAGACTTAAATAGATTCTGTAAACGGTTATTTTAAGAGATAAAAATTATTGGGTAACTTTGTAACATATAACAACACACTTAACTCAGATAACCAAGCAGGAGACAAAGGCCATGAAATTTCCTGAAATTTTTTCTTTAAACCTAGTGCAATTATCCATCTGTTTGAACTAGCTTAATAACATTTACTTTACATTTCTTATCGTTTAAGCAGTATTTTTTGAAAGCTTTGTTATCAAAAGTAATACTTTAAAATGCCATTTTTCTTACAACTTCTTTAATATAAATCGTTTCTCAGATTTATCTATTATTCCTATCAGTAGACTTATTTCAAGATTTTTGCAAATACTTTTAAATACATATCTTTACTTATTTCCAGAACTTTAAAGTATAAGTTAATCGAGTTTCAGTGTTTTTAATAAGTAATGTTATTTATATTTTGATTTCAAAATTACTGAATAAGAATGATGGATATAAAGAATATTACGATGTGAAGTATATTATGACTATTCCTGTAAGTTGCTAATAGTATTTATGTTAAAAAACTCATTTCTTTCCTCTGTTATAAATTTATATAATATCAATAATATTTCCTATTGACCACAAAGTTACTGTCCCGTTTTCCTTTTTACGTTATTCACTGCTCCTTTAGTTATTTTAACAAATGGGGTTCGAATTTCCTGATTACCGTAAATATCATACCAATTTTTTTTCCAGACATATAACTAATATTCACAGCCCTGGCACCGTCAAGACACCGGTAAAATGTTAGTAATCTTCAATTTTTTTTTCATCGTATTTTTTCTTTATTCTCTATTTAATGGCGGAAAGAACATTCGTGATAGAAGGATTTCGAACGTTGAGTTTTCTGTATTTTAATTCTGAATGTTCTGTTTAGCTAAGCTTTGACCCAACTAACAATGAAGGAGAAACTGCTGACCCCGAATCTCATTTATTTTTTCTTTGTAAATCCATCCACTGGATTTACTTTCTTTTGTTTTATTATTTTTAATCAAGCTGAATATTTTTGGCTATTTGTGAATTTCCGGTATATGCTCCTTGTTTGGGAGATACTTTATTTTTACAAAAATTATAAAAACCAGGAAAAAAACTTTTCTTAACAAAAAACAGCAAATTTTCAGTTATTATATATGTTTATCATTTATATCAGTGTGATACGTTATAATAGTCCTATAAAACTGTTTACTATGCAATTTATATGCTTTTCTATAATTCAGATATTTCTTTTCATCTTAATATTAGAAGATATCGTTGCCTACACCAGGGTTAAAGTTCTCGAAAATGATGTGTAATGAATATTAATGGAATAACCAATATAGTACAATTTAACTGAATTACAATAATTAAACTATCAGTATGTAATTGATGCAAATCATCAATTAAGCATTATTGCCACTCATTTTAATTTTGTATATGCCCCATGAAACGTATTCTAGCGTAGTTACGATCAGTGCAAAATGTTTTATTAGGAAAGAATCTGTTTTTATATTTACATTATATATGTATACTCGATTAAGATTATAATTTATAATAATTTCAAGGGAACCATTTATATGGAAAACAAAAAAGTTTTCTCCAGATTCAGACTCAAAATCTTCAATAAATTCTGCTCATTTAAAATTTAGAGAGTAAAGTAACTATTAGTTTTGATTTTAAAAAGTAATAAATTGCAGGTGCATCAACTTAAAATATAAAATAAGAACTGATTTTAAGCTAAGGCTATTATATTTTTCGTTGATTATAAGATGTAAAAGCCTCATTACATAAATGGGACCGTTTGACCATTTTTTTTTTAATGTGAACTTTCTTTCGAATAATATTTTTGCTCTTGTTTTCAAACTGTCAAAGGTTAAAAGATTTCAAAACATAAGTACGTGGAAGTTATTTACAATTCTTGGAGATCTTTTAAAACAAAAACTTCTATTAATAATCTTTAATTATGTGTGCAGATGATCAAACTGAGTGTGAAAGCTATTAAATGTGATAAAAATTTAAGCTATTAAAATTAAGGGAACACAACGCGATTAAATTGACACAAATCGGTTAAAAAACCAAATCTATTTTTTTTTAGCCTAATTTTTTTTACATACTTTTCTATAACCTCACAAAATTTGAAAGCACTAAACTTAAAAAATGTAGAATTATGATAGCTTTTATGTTTGTTTTATTCACATCCCTATGGCAAATCAAAACTTTAAACTTACTTGTCTCAGAGAAAGATAAAATAACTAGTTTGTCTTCATTTAAAATGGTGAGGCTTTTTTTCTATTGCCCCTAATTCTATGAATTTTTTTTTTTACCTATTGCTAATGATAGATGTAACAAAATTTGGTATGCATTTTTGAATCAAAGCAATACTTATTTTTTTTTAAATAATTGATCTCAGAACTTATATATTTTCTAAGGAATTTTCAATAAGAATTCATAAAAAGAAGTATTGTACAAATACCAATCATGTTATCGTAAAACCCATATCAACTTTTATTATACATAGTTTGAAGTACTTGTAAATCAAATTTCATGCGTCTACGTAAATTTTTATAGGGGGAGTAGCATTTTAAAAGTACTTCATGAATTGTTTATGAAACTTTGAGCACAAAATCTGTTTTACATAGTATACACACATAGGACACAACAAAAAAAAATTGAAAATCCATAAATTAAAATTTTTTGCGTAAATCGTACTATGCTGATCGTTATTTCTGATTTTTGCTTCTACTAAAAATATTAACTTTCATATAAATTTATGTGAATAAACCTTCTCATATATCGTCATCTTTATCCATTTGCCATTAAGCTGGACAAATTGCAAAGTATTGAAAGCATGAATGCTTTTTATAATTATTTAATTTTAAAACATTAGATTTTTCATTTTTAAGAAAATTTAGCACAAAGATTGCAAGAATTCTAATGTGGAACTGATTAAGCTTGACATAGATTCTAGATTAAGAAGTAGGAGAGATGTATCAAAAAATAATTTTTGAGACTTAAGCATTCTGAATTTCAAAATACATTTTGCTATTAAAGTTTAAATGAATATTTCCTCAATTTCTCTAATCCTACTTCTGTCTATCAATATTTAATTTTCCGTTGGATAAAAAAAAAGTAATGATAAATCCCACAAAAAAAAACTCATTTTTCAATTAACTATATGTTTATCCTTTGTGTTTTAAAGATATTTTTCCCTTTTCCCATGCATTCATTACATTAAATTTTGGTGTAATTACACAGATTCGAAATTAAGGTCAGATGATGTCCTGCCAAAATCCGTTTTAAAAGGAAATTTGGGAAAAAACAAGAGAAATTAATGAGGTGTTTCCTTTATTATTGGTTTTGTTTGAGAAACAATTTCCAAAATCATAAGCTGATGTGAGAAGGTTGTGAAATTATTTGAAATTCGCTTATTGTTTGAAATGAGATGAATTTGTTGAAACAATTAAGTTTTTTCTTTTTCATTTTAAATACACACGGATGTCATTAAATTAAGAAAAATGTGAATTTACATTTTTTGAGGCTCAACTGGATAGCGACCTATAACAAAAACCTGTTCCTTACTTTGAAACCCCCTTTGTAAATTATTCATCTTCTTTATGTTCTGGCTATTCTTTCTTATTCTCCCGCAGTAAGAAAGGGTTACACAAGATTATAAGAAAGAAAGGCACGGTTTTTTTTCTTTTTTCTTTTCTTCTTTTTTTTTTTTTTTGCTATGCCGAAGGGCAAGAAAGCTAATCGCCTTTCAAAATGCCCTCGCTACAATAAAGAATTTTTTTTTTTTTTTTTTTGCTTCATTTGAATGGCTTTTTTTTTTCTTTTTTTCCTTTCTTCTTCTTGTAACCCCTTTTCTTCTTCGCTTTATTCTTCAACTGCGCTGCGTTCGCAGTCTTTAAAAACTTTTAATAGCTACGCTTGCATTTTGAAACAGATTTGTAAATATGTCTTGGGTTGATGACTAACAGTGCTCCTTGCCTATTTTGTTATAAATGCTCAAATGATTTATGAAATGATTTCTCATACACTAAAAAAAGGGCATAAAGAATACTTATCTTCATGTATGCAACTGCAATGAAATTGACTTTTTACAGTAATTGTTACTTTAGTTCTTTCAATGTATTATATGAAATATAAAGAAAATTTTCCTGAACCTATCTTTCTGATAAACTATCTTTATTATTTATTTACAAAAGGCATTGAAAAATTTATTACTTTAGTGAGAGCGTGCTCACAGAAATGTCCGTATAACCACATACATTCTACAAATAACCGTGTATCTAAGTGATGTCCCTTTTATTTACACCCTTAAAAATTTCATGAATCAAAAATCACGGGAACATAATTCGTTAATTATATTTACTTAATAGAGCAGATATAAAATGAAAATTCTGTAATACTTTTTAAATAATTCTGAGGGTATTAAATTTTTGAAATTTTTATTAAATGATATGCATTTTAATTGTTTGAGTATAGGAATAGCATATATTTGGATTAGTTGAAGGTATATCTAAAATGCATCGTATGTGTGATACAATATTTTTGAGGTGAAGTATAGGTTCTTTTATAGATGACAATCATAGCAGTATGTTTTTCAAAATAAAATATATATTTAACTAACTATTTAATAGAACACATTTTTTCAACATTTTTAAAGACCTATAGCATTTCTAAAGATATTTCTATTCAGCCTTTATAAAAATTATTATTCAGTATTGTTATGTACATCTTAAAAATTATTGAAAAAAACATTTTTTTTCTTCAATATTTTTTTTAAGTGTTGTCCATCCTGAAAATTTCAGTTATTTCTCTTAAATTTAAATAAGTAATACACTTTAACAAATGAAAATTAGTATGAAATTAGCGTAACTAGGCATCCACTAAGATTTTTAAAAGAACGTGCTAAACTGCTCTCGATTTTTATTGAGATGTAAAATTTATTTTAATTTAATTTTATTGAAATATTATTAAATTATTGACTCATAAGTTTCATGTATCTTCAGAGTCTCATTAGAACCTTAATTGTTTTTTTTTTTGTATAACTCTTTAGGCTCTCAACATAAAAAAAGAAACTGACTTCCATTCCTTTTTTTTTTCGTGAATATATTTGACATTACCTTAAAACAGATAAAAAGGACGTTGCTCATATTTTCTAGGAAAAGAAATTGAGGATCCAATAAAACTCCATTAGATCAAATAACTTTTTAATCTTGACTTTATTGACATCCCTTTCCTATTCTACGTATTACGAAGGCGATCGAAATCTGCTCAATTTTCTGTATTACAAGTAATCCACAATATTGATGTTTCCAAATGGAGAATCTGCGTGATTTTTAAAATTATCGGAACATATTTTTTATTTTAAAGAAATTAAAACTTTTCTGTTTAATTCACTCATTGGTAATTCCTCTGATCAAAGACGAAAAAACTACAATACACTTCATTTTACCGTACAATATGCAAAAGAGAAGTTGTATTCATATTACAAAAAAACACCTTCAAATGTCAAATTTTCATCATTGATGCAATATTAAATAATTATTTTATGTATTAGTTTACATAAATCAAATATTACAGCAAAAGTATTTTCAATAACGGCTTGTTAAAGATAAAACTTGTTTTAGATTACCATTAGCATCAATAATCAATATTTTGGTATAAGACTTGTAAAATAGTATATTGCTCATTTGAAAAGACCTTAAAATTTATATCGGGGGGACTCTCCAAATATTATAAAGTATAGTTTATCAAGACAATAGTACAGTGTTTATGTAGATAACAACAGATAGAGGTCTTAAGCTGTAAACATTTTGAGATTGCGTTTGTTAAATCCGGACTTGAACGCCAATATATGTAATCCACTTACAGTTTTAGACACTTGCCATCCACTTAAAACCATAGTCTTCTACAGATGAAATGTCTTTGTCCAAATATTCTCGAAGTATTCATGAGTTTTCAACACTGGACAACCCTCACCCCCCCCCCCCCGATTTAGTTTACAACTCCTCTGGACATAAAGATAAACTTGTTCCATTTGTTAGTTACCCAGTGAGATATCATAGAACTAAGTGAACCTTAGTTATTTTCTTAGCTTAGTTAATCCAGTTGTGTAATAAATATCTGAGTAAAAACTAATTATTCCCAGCTTCTTTGTTAAGATATATTTTCTATTTACTATATTTTATACTGTAAATGAAATTTTTTAAAAAAATCTCAAAAGATGAATAATTTAAATCTTACATATCTTCATATTTTATAAGACTCGTGTCATTTCAAGCCATTTTTCTTGGTACATATTTTAGCTTTTAAGAGAAACATGCAGAAAATCAAAAGCCTTACTAGAATGTCATAATTATGAAACTCATGTTTTATTTGTTAGTTAAATATATCAAAGATTAAATTTCTTTATCCAGCATATTTAAATTTTTTTAATGAGGAATATCTAGTTTAATTTCTGACAGTTGGCCCACATTAGTATAAAGGTTTTATTCTAAGAATTTTCCTGAAAAAAAAGTAAGGCTGGGTGAGAAAAATATTTTTTTATTATTTCAATAAGAAAGAAAAATATTTGAAATGTAATACTTATAGAAAAATTCTACTAATTTTGGCACTGGCGTAGCTAGTCCAGAATGGCCCTGTATGAAAATTTCTGGGGGCCCTTTTTTCAGAAAGAAAATAAAGATTATCGCATTATATATAATAAACCTTATTTGATAGGGTCAAAATGCTGCACAAATTCTTAAGGCCATTGTAGCTTGGGGGCCTCTTATCAATGATACGGCGGTACCTATAAGCTCTTGAGTTTTAGTATAAATACATATTTATAGAAGATCATTTTTACACTAAAAAAAATTTAATTCTTTTCTTCTTATCACCTTTATACAATCCAGAATCTGATTTTTTTTATTTCTTTTTCTTTAATTCGAATATCTCTTATAATGTTTATAGTATTTGTTTAGCTTATATAAACAATTTAATTCAAATCCTTAAAAAATTAATACAGATATAAGAAGCATATAGAAGAACTAGAATTTTCACCATCATTGTATAAAATAATTTCAACTACTTCAAAAGCATAAAATTAAATTAAAATAATAATTTTTAAAAATAAAAATGTAAAGATTTATTAAAATTATCTTGTACTCCTTTGTTTTTAGAGAACAAACACATTTAAGTAAATTTTTTAAAAAATATAAAAACGCAGTCAATCAAAAAAATTATTTCCTTTCACTTCAGTTTTCGCCTATCAGTATGAACTATGTGTGTCAATGCCTTATCCATAAAATTTAGCTCTTAAGCAATAGGATATTTTTGAAAATTTGATGAAAAAGAGGATATATATTTCCTATTTACTTCAGAGGATATTAATTCTAACGATAAAAAAACCCTTTTATTTAAAGCTTTTTTAATTTATTCGAGCTGCATAGTGCATAAATTATGGTTGAAATTATATGAACTTACTTCAAATATTTATATTTATCTTATCTATCATTTTTTTAATTATATTATTTTTTTAAAAAATTAAAAAGTTTATCATAACATTTATCTGGTTAACTTATGAATGAAACCACTGAATCTAAAACTACTTTTATTCAAAATAAAGTACATCTTTTAATCGTAACCAAATACTTTTATTCAGAAATAGTACTTAAAAGTTATTTAAGGCTGACCTCACTCTGAATACTACAAGATCGGAGCCTTACTTTTTCAACAGCTGAATCACTGAGACTGAAAAATTTGCCTAATGTAATTTGATATTACAAATCTATATCTCATTAACAAAATGAGACTATGTTAATTTTTCCTGAGAACCTACTTGAGATTCCGACTGAAAGAATCGGCCATCGTTTCCTGTGAGGTCCAATCTGTTCCTCGCCAACGAGACAATTGTTTTAACAGCTGTAGATTTTTAATCACTTTTTAGCCTCTCATTTCCAGAAAATAGTCACGAAATATCACTCTCTGAGAATCATGGTCCACACTCTCAAATTATGCAATTGACGAGGCTTAATTAGGAAATAAAATGTTTCTATGCGTATGAAGTTCTAAAGCCGTGAGATTTTTTCCACCTTCCCTACAATCCCGGACTTTTTTTTCCCCCTTTCCCTCACTTATTTTTTTTTCAACCATGAAAAAGCTTTTCATAAATATTTATCTCACCTTCAGTGATTTCATAATCATTTTATAACTGTGTAAGGAGAGAAATAGCTGTGGCAGAATATAGTTGGATTTTTATTTAACGCGAAGTCGCTAAATTACGAAAAAAGTTCGTTATGTGGAAAATTCGTTAAATAAATATTCTTATTTTAATATACTTTATAAGCCCCATAAAACAAATTTTAGATTCCTTAACACTAAATATTATTTTAAAAAAGTAATTTTATTCACACTTTTTTTTTGTAAATTAATATCTATTTTTTTTATATACAGTGATAATCGCTTAACACGAAACTGAAGGGTCTGAAATATCTTTTCGTATTAAGGGATATTGCAAAAAATATATATATATCAACAAAATTAAGTTAATTATAATTTATTTTATTTGCATAGATATGTATATATGCATATATTTAATAGAAATAAATGAAACAAAAACATTCACAAGAACTTAAAGAAATTTAATACAACATTTTCAAATTTGGGGGGGGGGACAATAATCGAGTTTTTGGAAAATAATTTGATATTTTTCTTTGCATTGTTTTTTAGCATCAAATTGTCAACAAATTGCACGATATCGTCTATTTTGTTATTCATTTCACCATTGAATTGTGCGCCTAAATAACTGCGCTTACTTTTCATGACGATCTTCATTTTGGATAATGTGGGAACAGGAGCTTCATTTTTCATTTCATTTTCACACATCATGGGAATCTGCACAATGATATTTATCTTTGAACAAACTCCAAAATGTTTTTGTCTGCCATAATTAGCGCTATACACACATTATCATCATCTAATGCACTGAATTTCTCCTATAATACAATAGAACAGTCCAATCCGGCTGGTGTTTTCCGTATGCATTTTGTTAATTGCCACAAAGGAAACCTTTTCGTGTTAAGCGATTTTCGTTTCGAGAGAAAATTGCATAAAAATACTTAGTAGTTTGTCGCAACCGTTGTATTATTTCGTGTTAATCGATGTTTTGTCTTAAGCGTTTTCTCGTTAAACGTATTTTACTGTCTCTTACCTATTAAAAAGAAATCTGCGAGGAATACAAGAAAAAAAAGACATTGTCCAGTAATACACTCTTTTTTCAACTTTAAAAAAGAATTTTACATTAAAGATAGTGTTATAAGTTTCTAATTTTAAGCCTACAAGTATATTAAGAATACATTATTTTATAACCAGTAATTTTAAGCATACGTAACCATATATGCCTCCTTAAATTTAATTACTGAAAAAATCTGTTAATTTTGTTTGAAAAATTATGCGGCAGTTTATTGGTGTCGGTGAGTTAGGCACCTGGTAAAACCATTTCAAAGCCATGGATCACCATAAAATGCGTTAAAAGAGATAATACTTTGAAAGAGAGAAATGTTCAGAGATATTTTGAAAATAAAGGTGAAAAAAAATCGAATCATTAGAGAAAAAGTTCTTTAAATAGAAAAAGCATTTTGCTATTTAAAGGTTATTTTACGAAAAAAATTGCAAAAAGTTCTTGGTTCCAGGAAAATGTTCGCAAAATAGAGACTCGTAAAATGGAGGTTCGACTGTATTTTAAATCGACACTTTTTAATAAAGTGATTTGAGTTATTAAATTATTTAAAATAAAATTCCCTCTTCTTAAGTGTATCCCATAAATTCTAAAGCAGTAAAGCAGAAGTTATTTTTAACTTTTAAAGGTTATTCTAATCAGTAAAACATATAATATTCCCGAATTATTTAATTTTTAAGATATTAGTTCTTCCTTAATAAATTCCTGGCACACTGTCTGGAATATTTTACATACTTATCGTCGTCTAGAATCTTCATATTCTAGACATAATAAAAATATACTATTTTATTTCATCTCAAAATTAAGTGTTAAATATTAGTACTTTAGTTTCTCGTTTACCTTGACTATACATAATATTGAAGAACGAAAAAATAAGTTGTCGTCTTTCAAGTCATTTTTTTTAGTTTAAAGTAATGAATTATTCTAGACATTCACGTGTGGTAAGTAACAAAAACAGCGTGCTTAAGCTATTTTCAAGGTCTGTTAAAAATATTACATAACATCTCTGGTTAAAATTTAAATTATGTAACTGATATACGAAAAAAATAAACGCCAAAAGCAATGTAGATATCTTTCAAGGGAGCAAATTTATTGGCAAAAAGGAGTAAATTTATGTCGAATAGTAGTTGAATATTTTTGGCATTGCCTCAAAATAAAATAGTGTGCTTTTTAAGAAACGTTGAATAAAATACATTTATAGAAGAATTAAAATATCTAACTGAATGTGTTTTTTTAGAATTAGTTGTAATGATGAGTTCATAAATCACTAACAAAATATATCAAGAAATAATATAATTAAGCATTTTTTGAATAATATGTTAAAGGGCGAAAAAATGTCTATTAAGACGTTTCTTTGTAAATATATTAGTATAAATCTCATTGTATGAGAAGACATAATACTAAGCCTGATGAATGATAATGAGTTTTTAAAGCGAAGATGTTTTTTCAGGAACAATCCAATATTACTACGAAGCGAAAGTTTTTCTCGAATACTTTACTGGTTTAAACCTATCTCAATGATAAAAACACACAATTTGCGTTTACATAATAAACACATAATTTGCGTTTAAACAGAAAAATTTTAAGAAATTGGTAACAATACAGGTTATAATTATGAAACCTTGTGGATAGAATTCAATAAATTTTAATACAAAACACAGTGGGAATATTATTTCATCAAAAATCAACTTAGAAAACAACTTTTTTAAAAAATGGAAAGATATTGAAAACATCCGCATCAGTTTACATAATTTGTAAAAATAATGAAGAGAAGAAAATGCTAAAAGAGAATTCACAATGAAAAGAGAGAAAAAGTATTTCCCTAATGGAGGCAAATTCGAAAGAAAAAAAACAAAATTTCGAAAACTGGATCTAACTTTTCCAAAATAAACCTCTAAGCACTTAGAAAAATCAGGAACGTTATTTGCTTTCAAATTTCCGCTTAATTGTTCATAAAAAAAATCAGCTTTCCGTCATCCCTGAGTATTCTTTCCGTCTTGATATGAGTCTCCCACCCGCTTTTCATTAGTCAGAGTAAAATATTGAAGCAGCTTTTTCCATCAAATCCAGTTATTAGTTGTACTCTCCCGGTTAGAGAATCATCGTATTCAATTTCATTGTTTGCGGAGCTTGCAAACAAAATGATCTTTAAAGCAAAAAGAGTTCTTTTTTTTTAAAAATCGAGCCGATCTTCGGTTCCAAAGTTGAATTCGCATAAAATGCAAGTGATCTTCGAATGCTTATACATATTGTATCTTCGTTTTGCCTCATGACTGTTTGGCTTTTGTTTACCTTTGGGAAAACCGTTTGCAAAAGGCGAAATTGTTCGAGCTCAAGCCAATTTTTATGCCAATTAAACGGATGTTAATTAGAATTTACTAGATTTAAATTTATTTCTTCTTTACTGTGGTATCTGGCTTCAATCGAATTCTTTCTTCCTAAATATGACGTCGGTTGATGATAATAGATTTCTATTCACGAGGGAGAAAATGTCAAATATGTTAGCTACAAAGCAAATAGGGATACGAATTCAAATGTTTTGCATCTTTTGACAAAATAGAGAGGTATATATGTGTTAGAAAAATAGGAAATTTGTGAGCATTTAATTGCTATGAAATTATTGCAAATAAATGACAAAGGAACAAAAATTAAAAACAGGTAATAAAGTATTATGTTTGTTTACTCTTATACCTTGAAATTAGCTAGAAGAATGCTTTTCTGGAGTTTTTAGGTAAGGTATATGCGCATGAAGCCCTTATGACAAATCATAATTTTTGCTTCGATATAAATTGAAACATAGGAACAATGAGATGATTTTATTATCTTTATTTTTGTATATGTATTTGAGCGAATAAGGAATAATTTTTCCTTCGGTTTTAAGCTTCTATGAATTATGTGGGTGTGAAGCATTTGGGTATTATTCGTGTTTATACAGAAAATGATCAGGTGATATAGACACGCATTAAAAAATTTGGATCATTAATGATGGGAAATAAAAATCTTAAAAATAGTATTTTAAGCTAATTAGATATCATTTATAGAGTAAATATAACTTATAAAATTTTCTCCTTAAACGTTTAGTGTAAGAGAAGAATCTTTCAACATATCTGAGATTCCTGACGCTACTGTCACTTGGTAAAGGTAGAAATATTTTGTAGCTCCCAGTATAAAGAAAGTATGAGAAAAACAATAATTCTCAAAATAAATTTTTTTAAAAAGCAAAAAATGCTGCTCGTGGCAAGCATGTCATGAGTTCACGCCTAGTACCATAGTTCAAGCCTCACCGTGCAGAGCAGGCCGATGCACGTTAAGTATATCGAGGCTCAAACGTCCTCCTGTTGGTGTGGTGTGGCGTGGAAGTTAGGAGAGGGGTGCAAGCTCAGGTGTCGTCCTCACTACTTGACCATGGTTCAAAATTACGAGGTACGGTGCCAAAAGCTCTCGTGTCGCTGAATAGGGAGTGACGTTAATATTCACTCACTCACTCGAGAAGGCAGAAATTCAAACTAAATTTGGTTCCACAATAATTATGTAAAGCTTTATAAGAATTCCCGGGATCCAACTTAAAGAAAATGGTTTCACATGTTTTCTTTTTTTTTCTCTCCCTTTAAAATTTTACCGTCAGCCCATAATTTTTATACTTTAATTTTTATCTTATGAATTACTTATTCTTATGAATTATTATTTATCTATCACACACTCAAGTTGTGAGACAGTAAAGTACCACATCATTCTATTATTTCTTGTAAAATTTGTCACACGTTCAGAGAATTGTGCTGCTTGAAGCTTGTTTTGAATGTAAATCATATTAAAGATTTAAGGACTTACACGATATAAATAGAAATTGGATGGTATATTGAGAAAAAAATACTCTATAACAACTAGTTTGGAATTCCGCGAGAAAAGATTGGAAGACAAACCCAGGATTATAAGACAGAAATTTACTGTGAAAAATATTATTATCTCCTCATAAAAATTCGTGAGGTGTTTGTCACTAGAAATGGGCCCATCAGTTGGTTTGACACATAATGCTTTAAAAGCTTCACACTTTTGTGCTTATCGTAAGAAATGTTACAGAAGTTAAGACCCTCTGGCAGTGAGAAGAGGTCTTATTGTTGCCAATGATTCCGGAGATTTATTAGAGAGATCATCATCCTTTTAGACAAAACACTTACCTTTAATTAGGCTTAGTTTCACTTAAGTGGTTATGTGAACACAGCCTTTGGGTGATGATAAACCCCATCATCAATGCAAAAGTCTTCGCATTCTCAAAAACTTGGCATATGGTATGCCGTATTACGCAAACTGATTGTTGGGTCACTGTTTTCGAGTTAACTATTGCTAACACTACGTGCAGAATACTTAGGGAACAAATTATTGCAGTAATAGAAATGAAAGAAAGAGGCTCTCTTGGTTCTAACAAACCGGTGCACCGTGCCATGGATATACTAAAAGCATGGGCATGCTTTGAGATCTTTTCGGGGATTAGCTAATCTCAAGAAATTTTGACCATCTCGATTATCTGAAATCAACATCTTTAAAATAAAATTTTTTGAGATGAAATTTAAGGAAAAAGTTTATAACCATAACCCCCAAACAGTGGCGCACACGAGGAAGGGGGGTCCTCGGGTCCGGAACCCCACCCTCCAAAGGCCTTGCTTTTTTTTCGATTGATTATAGTCCTATGAATATAGTACGTAAAATTTAATTAAATATTTGTTATTAATAATTAATTTTATTAATTAATGCTAATTATTTATTCAATAATTAAATTTTTACTGTTTTTTGTTAACGAAAATCGGCAACATCAAAAGAATATGTTGGGCGGCGTATTGGAGCATGATACGAGAATAGTGGACTTTCAACCCTGGACCCCTTCCCCCTTGAAAAATTCTTGTGGGTGCTACAGCCTCCAAACAATAGGTGATGATTTGAAAATTGTCATTACTCAGAAAATACAAGAAATAATTCGCAGTATCTTGAAATTCGTTTCTCAAAATATGCGCAAGGAAACTCAGCTTTGCCTCCAAGTTAGAGGCTTTGAGCATTTATTATAAATCTAAGTTCAAATTTTTCTTACGTTATATTAGATGGACTTTTAACCATTTTAATAAAAATAATTGTTTTAAAGTATGTTGTTTTTAGGTAGTAAATTTAAGAATCGTCAATACTGAAAATTACTAATGAAGGGGATACACCCGATAATATATGAAAAGTGGTGATTTTACTGAACAAAATTATTCTCATGGTGGCTGACTAAGCCCAATAGGCTCGCGATGCATAGATTGATTTGAAGGAAGACAACATCCCTATACCATCACTTACCAAGAGAACAGAACTTATTCAAATCATCGTATGCAAAGAAAGCTAACATCTTTCAGCTTACTTCAAGAATTATAGAATGTGATGCCCTAACAAGTATCCACATGAACGGTGCAACATCCTCAATAATATCATGGATTCTTTATAAAATATCCATTGCTTTTATACCTTCAAGCACACAACAGAGATATGAACAGATATAATGGTTCATTAAATAATGACAAGGCATATCTTGAAGCGATTTTCTAATCTGCCAGTTGTATCATACTGATTGTACCTATAGGGACTAGTTGAGGAAATGTTATGTCATATATCATCATACTTCTTTCATGAATTTATAGAAAGAAGTTTTGTTGGATACTTACTTCGTATAGTATTCAGTACTTCGACCATCATTGTAACTCTGAATAATTTTAGCTGCATGTATCTTATATCTACTAGCTACCTTGTAAACATCCATCAGTAGATTAACATATGACCTCAATACTCCCTCATGGCTCTACTTTTCTACTCAGCTAGCATCTTGTGTTGGAAAAGTCATCTGATGTTTCCTTAGATGAACTAATTCACTCCATGACTGATCAGTCTGAAAATTCAAAAATCTGTAATAGATCATAAAAAAAAAAATTAATCGAAATCACTTGGACAGTAATACTGCAAACTGTTATACTTTTGTAAGTTGGTTTCATACAAAGCTTACTCAAGAAACAATTGTTACAATTATTATTGAGCACAAATAATGAATCTAGTGCATCTTATCAAAGTTCACTCTATATTTAAAGTAATGGTCATCAATTTGTCATTGTCTCATATGTATATTCTATTCGTAGTTATATTGGTTTGAAACATATTAGCAAATTATCATATATTCCACAGGAAACAATAAGACATGAAGAATACCTTAATGAATTTTTTCAAGGGCATTATATTTATACAAGTAACGAGCATAATATTTTGCATAGAGAAAAGCGGGGGAAAATAATAATCAATAAAATAAAAAAGCGAAGAACATTATTTAAGCAGTAATGCAATTTTCTAAACTTAATTCATTTGGAAAACTTCATTTAATAATTCAATTAAATCTAAGTGATATCTAAACTATAATCATTAAGTGTTTCCAAAAAAATATGTGATTTTCTGCTCTTACAAAATCATTACATATTGTTTTTATACACAAATATTTAAAATACCATTTGAAAATATTTTAATGCACAAGAGGATGGGATAACCTGTTAGAGATCCATGTGTATGTTTTTTTAATAAATATGCTAAGGCTTCAAGTGATGTCGGGATTGTTATTTGAAGTTAACAATTTAATCGACGTTTCAAAAAATATTTAATTTCAAATTATTTTCAAACAAATGAAAAACTTTTACTGTCCGCATTATGTACAAAATGTTTCATTTTTTGTAATTAAGCTTACTGTCAATACACAGATTTATGAATTAAAAACAAAATCTCTCTCTGTATCATACACATATATAAACTATATTAATTAAAACGTTTTACCATCTGGCCTAAGCATCTAGCTTGTTAAAATATATTGATCTATAAAGAACATCGATTATATAAAAATTTTCCCTTGGTTTGCCTTTCTTTTTTCAACATTTAAGAAAACAAGATCTTATATATAATTCCAAACGAAAAAGTAATGAGTAATTTATAAAGATAAGGTGAAAGTTTAATCCTCTTCGAAAACTAACGCGATGTAAATTAATAAACTTGTTACAATTCGAATCATTCACTTTTCAATTCTATATTAATTCAGAAAATAATTTTGTTATTTTATCCTACTCCTTATGTGACATTTCTAAAACTAATACAATGTAAACTATTTAAGTTGTTACAATTTGAACCACTTACTTTTATTTTCTTTTAATTCGATAAATTTTATTATTTTTCCATACACATTATGTGTGCCGGTTCTAAAACGAATACAATGTAAATCATTTAAGTTGTTACAATTTGAACCATTCACTATTATTTTCTATTAATTCAATAATTTTTATTTTTCCGCCAAAGAAACATTAAATTATTTTCATTTTATTTACTGTTGTATATTTTTATTGGGTTTGTGTGACCTTCCATGGAAACTACTTTATATTCCATGATAAACCGCTTTATATATGTGGCCGTGGTAGCCAAGTGGTCTAGGCATCGGGTCATAGCTAGCGTGTCATGAGTTCGATCCCAGTACCACTAAAGCCCCTTCCGCGTAGGGGAGCGATGCACGTTAAATCTGTCGAGAGCTCAAACGTCTTCTCGTTGGTGTGGTAGTTAGGAGAGGGGGTGTGTCGTCCGCGTCACTTGACCATGGTTCAAAATTACGCGGACCGTCGCCAAAAGCCCTCGTGTTGCTAAACAGTGCGACGTTAATATTCATTCACTCACTCAAACCGCTTTATATTATCTTTTGGTATAACTGTAATTTATTCTGAAGGCAGATTTAAATACAATCAAATTAAAATTATTAAATAAAAAATCTAAAATGTATAAACAATTAACACACCAGCCTCAGCGGACCGCGGTAAAATTATCCAACGTTGACAGGTCCACAGAAATAAAAAGGTTGAGGAGCATTGATTTATATATATATATATATATATATATATATATATATATATAGTGTAGTGGTCTTCAAACTGTGTTTCACGGAACCCTGGGGTTCCACAAAGCATACACGAGTCACAATAAAAAAATCGAGAAGAAATAAATCTGTATGCAAAATGGATTCACACGTTCTTTATGAAGTTTGAATAGTTATAAGTATCTAAAGCTCATCGTATTCATTAAAACTGAGAATTTTATTTAGATATGATAACTTTAATATGAGTGTAACAATTTTTAAACTTTTTCATAATATAATAAAAGAATATTAAAACGCTTTATTTTTATATATATACTCCCTACTAAATTGTGAATATTCTATTATTTACTATCTCGGGTTCTACGAGATAATTTTATACTCGTTAGTTAGCACTATGTCTTGCAAAACTAAATAGTTTTCTAATGGAAAATGCAGAGTTTTGCACTTGTGGAAAAAACATTTATTAATTAGGAAAGGAAACATCTTATCAACACATATCAACAGATTCGATGTTAAAATCTAAATTTAACAAGAACAGCTTCCAAATTTTAGGTTGCAAATTCATTGCAAAATACACGGGATTTCTCACACAGCTATAAACATTTTATTGCCATTCAGAACGTTGTATTTAAGGGAAATATATTTCTCAAGATAATTGGCTACAAAAACAAAGTATAAAAACGAATTAAATTCAGAATAAGTAATGCGATTGCATTTAATCTCAATGGACCTAGACTTCGACAGTTCGTGTGAAAAAAAGCAAACACATATCCCAATTACTAAATATAATGCATGAATAGGTGACACTTGGATCAGAAATTAATATTATTAATGAGTAAATTGTATTAAAATTTAGATTATAATTTTTAATAATAAATGCAATACAATTTTTAATTGTCATTACATAAATTGCTTCTAACATGTTTTATCTACTTTAAATATTAGTTTGAGATATATTCTTCGAAGTATATGTATGGAATAGGGCTCCACGAAAACACTTTCTAGTTCTAGGGGTTTCACGAAAGCACCTTCTAGGGGTTCCGAGAGTTGAAAAAATTTGAAGACTACTGCTTTAGTGGACCACGAATGTCAACATCTATATATTTATTTGTAAAGATATGCCATATGGTCACTAACTTTAGTCAATCGCACGTCATCTGGAACAGTTTTTTTGCTGCTTAGGAAACTTACAGTACGTCTTTTGCGTTTATGACTTGAAAATCCAGAAATCAGTCGTGCTTTCTAAAATGCTAGCAGCACTTTGGACAAAAAATAGGGTGGGAAAATAATTTCCCATTGACCTTTAAAAGTGAAAAAAGTGGTTGGAAAGTATACTATAAGGCCGGGGTGGGCATTAAGTCGATCGTGATTGACCGGTGGACCTCCAAGATATTTTGTGGTGACCGCCTTCACTAAGACCTAATAATCATTCATCATACGAAGGCCTAGAAATACCGTATTTATTCGAATCTAACAAACAATCGATTCTAAGTCGCGCCCCAAATTCTCAACAAGATTTCGTGAAAATAGAAAAATAGTCTAAAATGGTTTATTGATTTCCAAAATTCTACGAAATTAAAACAAATTTAAAAGGAAAACTAATAAGTGAATAATTCTAGTTATTTTATCAGTATTGAAATCCTTAAATACATGCATGAGAAGCTGTAATTGCTCTAAATACCCCCTCCAACTCATTTTTCCCATTTCGATTCTAAGCCGCGCCCGATTTTCAGTAGCATTAACATCGGGTAAAAAGTGCGGTTTAGATTCCTCTAAATATGATTCTTTAAGAAATACGGAGGAAAAAAATTGAATGATAAGAGAAAAAAAATTTTCGATGAATAGAAAAGGCACTTCGCTATTTGGAGGCTATTTTACGAAGGAAATTGTAAAATGTTCTTGATTCAAGGAAAAAGTTCGTAAAATAAAGGTTCGAAAATGGGGTCCGACTGTAATATATACTTTCTTTTAGCTCATTACACTTACGCGACTGGGTGGACCGCAACACCTTGAAAAAATTAGAAGTTGCTCGTACCCAGGAAAAGTCTGCCCACCCCTGCTATAAGGAATATGAATGTCAAAATATGAATCACTGTTTGAGGCATACATTTAATGAAGAAAAATTAATTAACAGGATACTGTAATTGTATTCTAATTAAAAGAAATTAGTAAGGTTTTTTTAAAATCGGTTGAATGATAAATGATAGGTATGATGTTACTTGAAAGGAATGTGTTACATGGATGCAGCCTCGTTCTTTGTAGATAGAGATTACGTGACAGAAAGATATTGCTTTACAAATTCTCTTGAATACTAAGCTATAAAAGAGCAAGTTTTCCTTTGTTAAATAAATAATATGTATGCAACACAAGTGACTCGTAAGAAAGACACCCTCGTTTGCTTAGAAATCATTGCTGTAAACGATTGGCGGGCGATGTTCGAATCAAGTCACAGGTTCGAGTCATGACTCCATCGAAGATCTTTGTGTGGAATAATGAAGACTGTTGCCAATCAGATTCAAATGAGCTTCTAAATCGTCACGTATTATAATAACTAAGAGAATGAAATGCCATTTCTTTGTGGTCCTCGTCACTTGATCGTGGCTCAAAAAATTACGGACTTCCACCCCAATAACTTTCAAGTAGCAATCCAAACTAAAAATAAGACAAATATCCGGTTTTATTTACCAAAAGAAGTAGTAATTTTGTACATTAAATAGGGTGTAGGTTCATTTATTTATTCTGGGAGAAAAAATCATTAAAATCATTCAAAAGGGAACAGAATAAAAATATAAAATGTTTTTTTTTACGGTGGGTACTTTCTGCATTATTAACAAATTACTAAACTAAATATAACGAAATTACACAAAACCGATAAAATTCATGTGGGGTTTGAAACTACAAATCAATTATCCTTTGTAAGGATATAATATTCATAAATTACTTAAGGTTCTCAAAAGACGTTAATTTTACAAACTTCAACTTACACTTGCCAATGTTTACTTACAAATTACACACAATTATTAAATATTTAAAATTCTTATAATTTCTTAAAAATTATTTTTTTCCAGCATTTCAATGATTTTAATCAAATTTTTGTGTAATTTAACCTCCAAAATTATAAAGAAAATGTTATGCTTTACAAAAAAGGAAAGGCGATAAACTCAAGCGCGTGCGCGCTTAGTTTCAACAAGTGGAAAATAATAATGTTATATTCATTAGAGATATGTAATACTAAATACCTAATTTTCGTTTTTACTTAGGATTTCTTGAAACAGATCTTACAACTATTTCGAAGCCTAAATTCGTAAATACGTTTATATTCTTTTGAACTTCTTTATTTTAATTTCGTTATATTCATTTCGATTTTTTTTACATAATTTGTTCGTTTTAAAAAAATAATTAAATCAAAGTAATAAACCTTGACATTCATTTTAATGCATAAAGCTACTGATAAATCAAAGCTTTGTTTCCTTCAGTTTCAGTTTTCAAAGACAAAACAAAATAGTATACATTCATTTGAAATAATGTCTCAGATATCTGTATGTGGCTTAAAATCTGTTTAGTTATAATCTTTGTTACTGCTGCTATAACTTATACAATTAGTTCTTATTATTATCTGTAGTGTATTGTGTCCTTACGCTTAATTTCTTAATTGTCTTAATAATAAGCTTTCGTTAAAAATATGATCTAAAAGAAATGTGCTGTGTTTTTTGCGTTCTTTTAGTAGTAGTATTTAGGAAATTTCTTTATTTTCATCATGCACTTCAATAGGACATTAACTTTCATTGCACTAAAGATTTGGCCCTATAATTATTCGTATCTGAAATATATCCTGTAATCACTACTATATTTTCCACCACTGATATTCAAAACACTTATTTCTCATAAAAATAGATTAGTTATAATTGTAGTTATGTAAAAGTAAGTAATCTCTAATAAAGAAAGGTAATAAGCAATCATTTCTAAAGCTAATTGGTATAAATATGTTTGAAATCATAAGTTAAACATGACTAAAGATTTCCCCAAAAGATAAAAAAAATCATGTTTTCTACTACACTACAAATAAGTTATATATAAGACAGAATAATTTCTTTTTTTCTAATTTGAAATTTTCCAAATGATAATGAAACAGATTACGCTTTTATTAAAACGTCTAAAACTATTTCAAATAGTTTAGGTCTAAATTTCGATCGAAAATAGTTTGGTAATTAAAGCAAAACTTACTGAGAGCGAGTTTCTTTTTTCCTAGCACTAGTTATTTTTAAGCGTTTTGTTCACCCTTTTCACCATAATATGTGTCTATATAATGAACATTCAAATTTTTCTAGTATTTCTCTAAAATACGTAATCTCTCTTGAAGAAAAAAACTTGCAAAGAATTTTTCAAACTGGTAAACATTTCTCAAGTAAATAAGGCATTTAAAATTTTTAATTTAAGTTTGTAAATAAGCAAAACCATAGGCATATAATTAAAATAGATATATGCGCTCATATCGCAGAGATATGCTGAGAATTATAAATTCATACACGTCGTACATATATATATATATATATATATATATTACTCCCTTATGATTCTTTAATAAACTTAGTTAAAGACTTAAGCAAATTATGTACAGTTAATTCATGAATTATTTTTTCTACTATAATCTCTGAAATATTTAAATTCCAATTTATTCAATATCTTTGAAATATTTTTAGGTTTATCTAAAATTACAGAAGAATTTGAGCATAATTTTTGAAGCATCTATTGTACTTCAGCAATGCTTCTCAAACTTTCAGTGTTTGCGACTCAGTTATCAATCATAATTTTCATGGCGCCCCCTCCACACAATAATAATGAATTGAATTCAATAAGAATGTATTTTGACACTAAAGTTACAATACGACTTTAATTATAAACTGTACAAGTTGTCAAGATAAGTATTAAATTTGCATATAATTTTGTATATGACAAACCCATGGGGTCACTAGAAATTATTAAGCTTGTTTTAAACTTAGTATTGATGAAAATTAATGATCAAATACATTGTGCAGTACTGATACGTTTATAAGTATGTAATATCATTGTAAATGTATATTTTTTATTACCTCAGAATGTATTTTGTTTTTATTCTTTAGTAAATTACTAATTTTTTTAAATCTTTAATTTTCAACTTTTCGATATGTTCGCGCCCCCTGGTAGGATTATCATGCCCCCTAGGAGAGTGCGTCCCACAGTTTGAGAAACGCTGACTTTAGTTATCAGATCTAAATAATCGAAGACCAGCTTTGCTATGAAAGAAATAACAGGGATTAAAGAAACTACATTAAGCATTTGTTAGTCAGATTTTAATTTAACTTAAATAAAAATTACATTTTATTGAACTAGATAATATTTTTCTCAAGATTTTTCAGAACTTAATTATATAGTGGTTATTTTTGTGGAAGTAAATTTAATTTGAAAAGTATAAATTTAGCATGTGATATATATAAAGAGAGAAAGAGATAGAGAGAATCTTACTATAGAGAAAATTTTGTAAAGCCTAACAGAAAACTATTTATTTGTATAAAATCCAGAAAATAATATGAAAATTTTCTTTCAGCAATGATAGTTGAATCATGAAAAATGAAACTTTTAAATGTCACTGAATGAAAAGATCATTTTTAAAAATATGGAAAACAGCTTCATATTATTTTTGTATTTGCATGTGTGTGAATTTATATATGTATTTCAAATCATTCAAAATTACATAAATATCTTCCAAATGATTTTGTAATAGAGCAATGATTCTTTAAAACACTTTATCCCATGAAATCCTGTTCAATACTAATTTGTTTTGAAAAAAATATTCTCCGGTCTCTAAATAGCCTATTTTATGTAAATAGTAAGAATTATCTATAAATATGTTGTCTGACTTGATATATTAATTCTTGTAAAAAATAAGAAAATCTATTACTTCTTATTTAAGGAATTCTTTCAATTCAATTGGAATCATAAAAATTTCCCCATAACTATTTCCTCAAATATTCTTTCTTCTACATTTTGGTGAGAGCACATGGTTTCTCCTCTCTCTCTCTCTCTCTTGTGACTAATAATATCTATAGCTAACGTTGAAAATTTTTCAAGTGAAGATATTTTGGAGTACAAGCTGGGTCTTTTTTGCAAATCTGAAAATTATAAATAAATATGACACGCATGCAATTAAATGTGAAATTCAAAAATTGTAAATTTTAATCTCCTAAAATAACTCTTTGGTGCATAAATCTAATTTAAATAATAGATACTGATACTTTTTGGCATAACATCTTAAATAATACGCTTAACATTAATAAATCATATTTAAAAAACTAAAATTCTTTGATTTTTTGGCAATTAAATATATCAATATTATGATTATCAACAAAAAACGTAAATTTATTTCCAGAAATTAATCTTTTAAGACATGATAATTAATATCTTCTCTTATTATTATTTAACCTCATTGTTATTTGTGTTCTTATCTAATAAATGACGGTCTGTTTGCCTTATTTCGTTAAATGATAATCCCGAAACGTTGCTCATTGTACGAAGATCTTTATTTAATTATGATAAATAAATCATACCAACCTAATTCAATGGTTTCATGTGTGCACAAAATATTTCTTTTTTCTTTAAAAAAAATTCTCTTTCGTGCGCATTTTCAGGTAATATAATTATTAAAAACCCCGGCCTGAATAAATTATTTGTGCTTTAATAAAACAAAAAAAAAAATAAATCCTTAAATCTCTGAATAGCTTTTGCCTTCTTTTACAAAAGGGCAAACTTTGGTTGTAGATATTTAAATGAAATGTAAATTAGTACTGATTGAGTGTTTTTATTAGGAGCTAGAGTACCTTATGTATATAAAGAAAAATATTATATAATCTTTTTCTTTCCTTTCAGGTATGGACAAAAATTTCAGCATGCTTCTTATTTCTGTTGAAAGAACTGTTGATATCTTTTTCGAAATGAATCTGGTAACTGTATACAGATCTGCACCTTTAGAAAACTGCATCTGTTTTATTTTTAATTTCACCCAAGCAATAATCAAACAAGAGAACTCTTTTAAGCACGTCTTATCTTATTTTAGTTTTCAATCAAAGTAGCAATATTTGCATTCTTATTAGTCAGTTTAAAGTTTTAGAAGAACGGATAACTAAGATATTAAATTTATTTTCAATATCTAGGTTTAAGTTTTTACAAAGTTAATACAATTTTTTTTTTTTTTTTTTTTTGTAAAATCTATTTAATTAAATAATTTTCAAAAAATATTTCTTAAATGTGTTAAAAAAATAAATAGATTGTCATTTTAGTGCTAAAAAATTTTAGCATTCCGTTGAAACAAGTACAAAAGAATATCAGAGAAAAATAACAAGACAGGGATGAGTTAATTTCATCAAATAATTAAATAAATATGAATAATAATTTTGCATTTCTATGCACAAACTTTTGCTGTAATCGGGAAAAAATTTATAAAAATTTTTATAATTCAAATCTGTTTATCAGAGTATAAAATATATATACATATATATAACAACGTATGTCTGAAGTAAGAAATATAGGGTGAACCAAATGCCTTTTGCCCTGATTATAAATGTTTATTATGTTCAAACTATTATAATTATACATATATATTTTTCGATATATTGTAAGCATTATTATGATTTTTTATAAGACTATTCTCTTCCTTCCTCATTGGCTCGACAGCCCAGAGTCGGCCTTGGCCTTTTCAAAAAGTCTTTTCCAGGGGAGCCTTCTTCCTCTAATTCTTAGTTCTCAAAACTAGGAGATCTTTTTCCAGGCCATCAATCCATCTAAGATTTGGCCTGCCCTTTCTTTGTGTGCCAATTGATTGGGCATGGAAGGCTTTTTTAGTGGTGCGGTCTTCGTCCATTCTGGCAACCCATTTCATTTATTGTATTTTTATGAAATTAACGATGTCAGATTCTTTATATGATTGATAGAGCTCGAAATTTGATCTTCTTCGCCACTTTCATTTTCCTGAATTCCTCCAAAAATAAATCTTAAGATCTTCCATTATAAGACTCTATTTACCTCAGTAAATTTCAACGTGTACTCCCTTGCTCCCTTGGTAGCTCGGAGAAGTATATATATATATATATAAGCAGTATTTCAGTTCTCGCCAAGTGTCCTTTAACATGTCTTGCATTTTATAAGCATTCAAACTAAACATTTTGTCCAACTTGTTTGTGACGTTTCATATATATATTATCGCCTCTTATTAATTTTACACCAGGAGGTTTGCTTTGACAACAAAGTCAAAATTTGCTCTGTCAATTATAGGCGATTTCGTTTGGTGAAACCAAAGCAAGCATTGGGCTTTATCTTGAATAGATGCCATTGCATTTAGGAGAAAAAAAAGTTTGTTCTTATAAATGTTCTCTCGAATCACTCTTGGAGAAACATTCGCACTATATGTTGCACACAAAAAAACCTACTAAAACTGAGGTATCCAAGGACATAAAAGTTATGTTATTGTGTTAAAAGGTTATTTTTTGTAATGAATTTTTATAATCAGGGCATGATTTTAATTTGGTTTACCCTATATAATGCATTTTTTACGCAATTATTTCTAAATATTTTTTTTAAAACCGTGATAAATGCGTTTAATGAACACCAAAACATTGGTTATCCTTCAAATAAGTATTCTGCAATTTCGTAAGTAATATAAATATGTAGAAATTTCTTTTCAAAAAATCAATTTCTTTACTTTATTTTTTATTGTATTTTAAATAAAATGTCCCTTTATGTATTAATTTATGCATTTAAATATTATATTAAAATTAAAATCATGCTTTCTAAAAATGTCAAAATGAATTCAAAGTAAGGAGTTCCAACGTTGTTCTGTTGCTTCAATAGAATAAGAGTGTGGAGCGTAATTCAACAAGGTTTAACTAAGAATTCTCAGAAATCGAGACCTTCTACCGAATGTCATCTACGAATGTACTTGAAGCGAATAATTAGATATCGAGCGATAGACATTTAACGAGTCATAACGCCCAAGGAAGGCGTTAATCGTTTACACAGTAGAGGCAATCCGAATCGTGATTTTAATGTCGTATTCTCGACACTGGCTTTGCAATGACAAATGCTGACTTCTAAACACATGCTGTCACTTTTGGCTAAATGTTATCTAATGGCAGCTCGTTTAGAACCTTTCGGGATAATGGCCAGTATCCATCATAATAATGATTACCATTTAATAGCAAATGTTCACTTCTGGATAGCTTGCGCCCCTTTAAGAAGTTTGTTTAAAGACTGCGTCCCAAACGACTCAGAAAGCCCGACGCATAGTATTTGAAAGGCAAGGTTTCTTTGCATAAAAAAGTATCTGTGTTCGTGAGGAGAGAGAGAGAGAGAGTATTTTATAGAATTCAGGATCTATCAATTGCATATTGAAATGAATTAAAGTGAGTTTTCGTATGAATGCCTTTTTAAAATATGCTTATTTGCTTTTTAAGTTTGCGTTATTTTTTCAGACTCGGTATGAATATTTTAATATCACTCAAACAGATTGAGGGCATGATCGCTTTGAATACTTTTCCCTAAAGAAGGAAGGCATTCATTCCACTATTTTCCTTACTTTGAATTTTAATGTATTCATAATTTCGGTTATGAAAAGCAAAATTTAATCATTTTTAAATCATTTGATTTTTAACAACATATATTGTACCAGAATAGTTATTTAATGCAGATTTACTCAATGAAAATAAGTTTATAATTTTAGAATATTTGGATTATAAAAGGAAATTAATAATTGTCTTTAAAATATCTAATGAAGTATCCAATTTAGGATAAATAACTCACACAAATTTCTCATTTGTGATCCAAGAGTTAAATGTTAGAGCACTTTCTAAGAATGATGATACAATACAGTTTCAGTCCCTTGGTGTGGTTAAATCTTAGCATTGAGACTTGTGATAAAAATTATAATCATATGTTCTATAAATTTTCATGATTGGTAAATCCCGTAGCTCCAAGGGGACCTTTTTTGGAAAATCCGAAGATTTGTAACCACATTTCGTATTGAAAAATAAATACTCAAACGCCTACTCATCAATGGCTAGTTTCAGTTTTCAAGAAAAATTTGAAATGCCTCTACTTTTGAAGTGCTCAAATAACACTCACAACAGCATAATTATTGTTGTTGTTAACATCATTCTACAGTTTAAGCTTTTGCGCCTTCAGGATTTTTTTTTAAATATTTATGAGACGTTAGGTGGAATTTTATCTAAGTTATTCAATCTAAAGTCAAACAAAAAAAAATTGTGAAATAATTCATTTGATTGGGCTGGTTGAAATAAAAGCCAGTTTTAATAAATTAAGCGTAAACACATGTGACAGATGTTTTCACCATCAGTATCCCAGCATAAATTGAATAAATCAACATAAAAATATTTCAGAGAATTTTTATTTAATTTAAAGCATTTATAATCTGCGTGTTGTTAATCTATTTAATTCTTTATGTGACTGGACTTTAGGTCATAATTGTGAGAAATACTAATATTGTGTGAATAACAAATGCGAGCTTCTCATGAATGAAATTACATAATTTTAATTATTGAATTCAAAAAAGTAATGGAATCTAAGCTAGTACGCTTGGATTTCTGAGTGAAGTTTATATTGATAAATTGAGAAAATAAAAATACTTTGTTGCAACAAATGCTGCTTCGAAGCAGTTCAGTATAAATTTAAACTTTAAAATCTATGTGACAACCAACTCGGTCGAGGCGAAAAAGTTTTAGAGCCGAAAAGGACATAAAACAAAATTATGTTTTAGAAAATTATTAATTTTTCTCCATTATTTCTAGAAAAATTCCCTCGTTCAATACCATTAGACCAGACGAGTGCATTAATTTTAAAGCAGCTGAGTTCAATTAGCCCTGTGCCCGCAACAGACAGCATCAGACCTCCAAAAAATATCTCTCCTTCGCTAGATGGAGTCCAGCTCTCTTGATCGACGCTGTCTCAGAAGGATGATGAACGATTGCACGACAGAATCCGACGTCAATTTTGCTGTTCGTCAACTCCATCAAGTCTCACGAGGGCTCGCTACGTTCGTTTTCGTATATATCTTCATCGAAGCATGTGTTAAATAGTTAAGGCTCTTTAAAGAGCAACGAAGAGAGATGCTTTTTCTTTTGTTTCTCTCCAAATATGCGTTTTTTCCCAATCTTTTGGTGATGTTGCTCTCGCATTGTCAAGCAAAGCTAACATTGTGATGCAAATATCTTGTTAGACAGTTTAACGCTCCTTTTTTTTATTATAACCCATGCGGGTTCTTCAAATATTGACAAGAAAAATATTATTCGCTTTAAAGATAATTAAAACGATTGTCATTTTATTGAGGAAATATAATTTTATATTTAATTTATATATACGATGCTGACTTATTTTTTTGCTATAAAATTATATAGAATTGAAATTACATATCAACCAGCTAAAAATTGCTGATCAAATTCTAACTTCAAAAAAAAAAACTACCGTTTCTCTCTCAAACAAGTTTCCGTTTTTCTTTAAAAATATAGATTTCCAGTTTAAAAATTTCTGTCTCAATTAGGTATCCTGAAACAGTAAAAAATGTTAGATCCTGAAGGCTTACATTACATACTACACACTAAACATTTGTTCAGATTTCAGAGATATTTTAATTTTACCAAACGGCCTACTCAAAACAGCAATCGCAATAATGTTTAAAGTTATTCCAATACTATTCAGCATTAAAAATTTTATATTGTTGTGAAGTATTGTTTGCCCTAACAAAAACTTCGAATTTGTTACTAATGTTTAACTAAATTTCTTACAAATTCAAGAGTTAAGATATTTTTAAATATAATTCTTAAATTTATTCTATTATGTTTATAGAACTTTCTCTCTCTCTCTCTGCTTTTGTCACCCCTAAATTATACTTATCATAAATGCTTTTAACGCGTTTCTTATTCTTAAGTCTTGTAAAAAACTATCAAACGCTCATTTAAAATTCATTTTAATAATCAAGAAAGATTTTTTTTTAATATGTACCGCTATTTTTATACCATCTTTACCCCAATTTCAAAATAAACCAACTCTTCCTCTCCCCTCGCCAGATATATCGGAAGATTTGAAATTAAATTTTTAATCAAATGGTACACCTTCATTGGCGAAGGAAAATTCAAGATCTTTTGTATCATTCGAATGCGTTTCTTAAACAAAACGCCACAATACATCAAATTTAATCATTATTTGTGGAATCGGAACAATCTGAAAGGATCTCTTTCTCTCCTTTCTCTCTCACTCCCACCTTTCTCTCTCCTTTCCACTGTCTTTCTGTTCTTACGGGACTTGAACTTGACCGCTTAATGAGGCGTCTTCAGCGACTGATTTCAATCAAAACAGCTAGTTAATTACGCTCAGAAAGGCTCCTTTCTCATTCAGAGGAAACAGTGCAGCGTAAAATACTCAATTTTGATTTCTTTTGTAAATGTAGTGAAAAATTTAATTTCAAAACAAGTACCAAACATTGTCAATTCGGAAGGGTTCGTAGCACGTTTGAGTTAATTTATAAATACCAAATTTTCATATCGTTATGAAAGGAATGTTTGAAAAGATATGGAAGTTATATATATATATTAATATTTTTTACTCTATTCTAAAAGCTTCGTTTGATTTTATGCAAGGCTAATTCTAATAGGTCTTATAAATATTTTGTCTAAGTAAGCAAGTAAAATATTAAGTCCTGCAATTATATTTGCATTTTAAGTAAATGACATTACAATCCTTTACATGAAGTAAATAAATAAGGAGATCATTTATGAGTATCAAAGGAGATTGACTTTTGTGTGTACTTAATTCAAAAGATATTTAAAACTTTAACAGCCATCTGCATATATATACGTCTAGTTCAACTGTTGCGTTAAATGCCCCGGACGTATGTATACGTCTTTCCGAAATACAATCCTTTTCTTTGCGTTGCTATCAGTTAAACTATTCCGAAGATTTTAGGATGCAATAAAGTTACCTTGTCAGTGTTTGCCAAGGATTTAATTATTTCAGAAAAAAATTGCTTATTTATGTCTTTTCTTTTTCCTCCAATACACCGTATATGTACGTCTTTAGGAAAAAACGGTGGCACTGAAAAGCGAATCGCGTAACTTTTAAGGAATCAATAAGAAAAGCTAATTGTTAAAGTTCAATTTGAATGATAATATTAATTTTAAAAAATTATGCATCAGCTCTTGAAATATGGAAAAGAATATTATACTTCGTAGAAAAGGTTTGAATTTGCTAATCACGGAAAAATAATAGCAATTTATATGACATCTCGATTTAGATTTTAAAATAAAATAATGTGAAGTTTTTTTGGCTTTGAAAATGCATCTCGAATTTCTTAAGTGATATTTCTTCATTTATAAACTTTCGTAAACTCTTAGCTCTCTTTCTCTCTCTTTTTCTACTTTTATTTAAAAGCATCAAACATGGGAAAACAGTAAAACTCTAGAATTTCTTAAACTACCTTTTACTTCAAAAAATAAAGGCAACCACGAAGCTCAAATAATGCGTTAAAATAAAACTGATATGTACACCTATTCAAAAACAGGTTATGATTATTGAATTCAATTTTGTTTCTCTATCTGTATTCACTTAGTAAAGCATACAAGTTTTTAGATTTATTGACTAATTTGAAAACCTGTTTAATAAATGATATTTTGACATCTGCCTTTGATATCTATCTGCTTCATTCGACAATTCTAATTCCATAACTTTATTTCTAGTATTTATTTGGAATTTTATCGGGCATCAGAAATTTTTATTAAAATTCTTATTAAGAATATGTAAAGATAATTATTTTAATAGCTATTATTAGAATAAATTTTTCACAAAATCCTTAAAAATTTCCACTTGTGATTTGTAATAAATTCCATACCAATTCCAAAATTCCCTCCATACCAATTTTTTAACATTTTTGTTTATTTCTTAATCTTGAATAAAAGTAAATAAATACCAATAATATGCCCAAAATTCGGAAATGAGCTTATTTCCTCGAAGCATAAGAGTGCCTGATTTCTTATCTTTAAAAAAGAAAATCCAGAAAAATATTAGAAATCAGAAAAACCTGATAAACTTGTAATATGGAAAAGATTTATAATTCGCATTTATAGATACAACTATGTTTGTTTTATTTTTATACTTATCCCGAATATTTCACTTAGTTCTTTTCATTAGTCTTCTTTTTATCTTTAAAAAAAGGTAAGTTTTTTAATTTTATTAAATTTTTAAATAAAAATTTGGAATAGTTTTCTTTTTAATGTTTTTCTGACAAAAGTTTAGAATTTTTTTAAGAATTGAAACCAAGAGATGGCAAATCAAGTCTTAGACAGAATAATTAACCGAATAAATCAAACACAAATTTTCGAAACAACCCCCCCCCCCTCCGAAACTTCTTAAAATTACATTTAAGAGTTTATTTAGACCCACTTAATATTCTAAAATCAATAGAAGAGCAAATTAAAAGATAATGTTCTTGTTTCAATTTCATAAACTGGAAGGAAATTAAAGTTTAACCAAAAGTTCACTTCTGTGTTTACCTAGGGGACGTTCAACTCCGGTTTTGCACCGACCTGCAAATACCGATACAGGTTGAGAGAGGGGTTTCTTGATCGGAATTTCCGGCGAACTGAACCCTCAAGTTTGGAGACAAAGTTCAATACCCAGCCACGGCTTACTCCCATTGTCGGATCCTTAAAGGGGTGTAAAAAAAAAGGGTTGAATGTACGAAAGTAGCCTCGGATTTGAAATTTTTTTACAACTCGAACCTAGAAGATGGGAAGACTCCCCTTAAGGGGCCCTTTCGTTCCCATAGACTCATAGTGTTGCGCGTTCCTATACACATAAAATCTTTCGAACGTTGACCTGGGGTGGTAAAATTTAAAGCAGGTCAAAAATTATTCCGGAGTTGCACTCTACGCGATTTTTCTTCATTCGATACTTTTACGAACTCCGGGTTAACACTGCTTGGTTTCTTTGAGGTGAGCTTCTGTTATAACGCTTTACATTGTAAAACTTACTTAATTTAGGTTATTTTTAGGATTAAAATTATTTTCGAAATTTCCTTTATTAATTTTAAAATAATTTCTGACTAGAAATTAAATTTTTTTTAAAAAAATTCAGAAATAAATATTTGTAGTTTTATGAATTTTTAAATAATTTATTCGTTTAGTTGATTTTAAATACATAAATATTTAATATTTGAATCTCTTAATTTATATTTTTATTAATATTCTTCTTAAAATGCTTATCATATTTTTCTAAGTACTTTTTATTTAAGTTTTAACTTTGCTTGTTTAATTTATATTTAATTTAAAAATTTTCTCATAACTTTTTTAGTTATTTTTATATATTAACTTTAAAAAACTTTATTGTATTCTTTTGTGACTGTTAGTTTTTATTTTTGTTCTAAATGTTCTTAAAATGTCGGTAATTTAACTGTTACGATGAAATCGGAATAAGTTCAAATTATAAAAAAAATTTTCCAAATATTAAGAATAAAAACATTCCCCCCCCCCTTTTTTTTTTTTAAGAAAAGATAATAATAATGCTCTGAGATAAAATACGCGCTTAGCAACTCTCCGAAGCCCTTTGAGTAGTTTAAAACAAACATAATACAGTATTTTGATTTCGTTTGCCTCCTTTTATTTTTAAAGCATTTTTATTTAAGCTATGTTATTTAAAATTTATAAATTATTAATTACTTTTCCTGACAATTTTTTTCTTATAATTAGATTTTTTTAAGTAACTTTTTTTTTAAATCTGATCAGAGATTCTTGATCACAAAAATTTTTCTGTTCAAATCACGAATTAGTTTTCTGATGACATATCTTATCAAAGCTATTACATATATAGTATTAAAATTACATTCAATTTTAATAATTTGTCACCAAAACAATAAGTTCACCTTTATTTTATTTTTTATTTTTATTTTCAATCGTAATTCCATGAAACTAATTCATTTAATCATAAATATTTCTATCCATACAATATATGTATCCATAAAAACTAAATTTTAATAATTTATTTCAACTCTCGCAAATATATATATAACGATTTAAACTTTAAACTACTTATGTTATAAATATGTATTAAACACAAGAGCTTGTAAAGAGTTTTAGCTTATGAACATTTGTGTAGTTCATATTGTTTTTAACTGTCTAATCCTAACACACTCCCTCCCTCTAAAAAAATATAATTTTTTTTTTCATCAGTATGTATACAGCATTGTTAACTATTAAAAAATTTTTAAAGATAAAATCAATAAGTTTATGAAAAATATCAGTATAAAGAATGCATATATTGAGCTACTAAATTATTACTTACTTATTTTTCAAGATTATAAGATCTATATATATATATATATATATATATATATCATATTCCATCATTCTTTCTTTATAGCTTTAAACAAGCTCATGTGAATTTCTTGATTTTCCTTCTTTAACATCTAATTTTCTCCTGACATATTTTTAGTAAACCTCCTCCACAATTCTTACCATCATTTCTGTGATTTTTAAAATGGCTTGTCGAAACACTATCTGGATTTTGAAATTGCATCCAGTGTTTCGTGAAACATTTTAGATATGTACTTTAATAAATTGAATGAGAATGCATTATCTCTATGTGTGTGTAACTGTAGAAATTTTTTACTTTTATTTAACGTTAATGGAAGTATAATCAAGGTCTAAGTTACTATCCGAGTATATTGGAATGATATTTTAAGAAAATTCAAGCTAATTTTACAGCTAGTAAATTTTCGGCATACAAAAGTTGTTTTTTATTTGATCCGATGATAATAGTTTTCTTCATGAATTCCAAAAGTATTAAATGTTCTTTAAAAATTTGTTCAACGTCATGTTATTTTTATTCATATACTGTCTAAATTAATCTTGTTTCTGGTTAAAGGGATGGTAAAAAATGTTTTTATGCAAAACATAACTTTTTTTTAAGAAACAAGCTCAAAATATTCTTAGCTTATCATTTTTTTTTCGTTCCTAGAGTTATTTCTTATACTCTATTATTTTACTCATACACAAAATTTATAAAATTTAAAAGTATTTTATAATTCCAACAAAACTTTCCTTTCAACAATAATCCTCCTTTCATAAGCTTGATCTGAATTTCTCCTTCATCTCGAAAATAAGCCCATTTACATTGCGATACAAATCATGATTTCCCGATATCGATTATTTTAAACAATTTCTATACAGTTATCCTATTCGCTATATCTCTAAACCATATTAATATATATTAATATATCTCCCTTTTGTAACTTCTCTCTTATATAATTTTAATAAGTTTTCAAACAGATCTGGTTTCAATATCAATTTTAAGGGACATCTGAATTTATTTTCCACTTGCAACATTTTCGAGAATTTGTAAAAACATTTTGCAATGGTAAATTTGATTTTTAATCCCGATTACAAGTTTTCGTTCTATGCTTAAAAAGTTGTTCATTAATTGAAGAGAATAGAGTATTAACCAAATTTTCAAAACAATTATGTTGCCATTTCATGAATATATGGACTGATTTTATATTTGTACTTCCGTTTGCATGAAATGAGCGAATGTAAGGAAAATAGCATTTATCCCATTTAGAAGGTTACGTATAAATATCATTTCATGTATTTCATATCACTTTGGAGTTTTACAATCGATATTTATCCTTAATTTAAAATGAATAATGGATTTTTGAGTTTTCTCAAACTTTTCTTCTTGTGCATTCGAATTTTCTCAAAAAGAAAAATTCCTTTGTTCTAGTTTAAATTGCTCAATTCTTATCCTTTATGTTCATATACAGATCCCAACACAGATATTCTGCAGTAAAAACAAATTATTCCGTGATGAATCAAGGTGTATTGGTATTAAAAATTGTTTCATATGCAACGTGTGTTCCAAAATACTTAAATACAAAATCTTCGTAATTTTCTATTTTGATTTTGATTTGTAAATACATTATTTCTATGTAATTAATAATTTTCGTCATCTTTTAATTATAATTGATTACTCATCACACGCTCCTGATATTCAACTCATTAATAATTCATAAGAAAAAGAACTCCAATACAAGGAGAAAAAAAACATTATTAAATCACTAAATTTATATGCTATATCGTAAAAATATCAGCTATGAAAACTTTAAATATTTCTGGTAGGAGTCAGGTAGCTAAATTTTATCATGGATATAAAGTTATAGTATGTTTTAGGAAATGCAAGGGCAGAATGAACTTTTTATTTTGTTTCTCCTAACAAATTTTAGTATAAATTTCATCCAAGCATAAAAATTTCCTTCAAAATTACTACCCTCTAATAATTTTTTTCATTTTAATTCATGAATTAATTCATTTTCCTTCTCTTCCTAAGTAATTTTAGAAATTAAATGCATATTGAAGCAAAATTTTAATTCTATATTTTTTCTGATCTGATACAAAATTTAAACAATCATCTCAGATGTACTTAATATACAGATTACTCAATTTACTTTTAGCATTACATGACTAGGTGAAAATCAGGCTGTATATAGTATTTGCAATAAATATTTATTATAAAAATTATCTATTCAAATTTAAATAATTTTATGTGTTCTTTTATTTGTTCAAAGGAGCATTCTACGAATCGATATCGTAACTCGATTCTCAACTATCAAATTCAGAATATTCAAAGTTTCAATTTGCTAGCTGTGTTCCTGACCCCCTTCTTTAACTTGAAATATATATTTGTTTTAATAGCATTGATTAGATTATCTAAAACGTACATGAAAATACGTTAAAGAAAAATTTACGTATTTGAATACGAGAGAGTTCAATTATATAAATACTTTAGAAATACGTATCTATAACAGAAATAAAAATAAAGTATTGCAAAGAATCTTTCTAAATGTATCTTATATCAAGAAATTTTTAAGACAAACATAGATACTAAGACAAAAAATCTAAGTAACTTTTTTAATGTAAGTAAACCAATACTCTTTGCTAGTACACGCTTTAGAGAGAAAAAAATTATTTTCTTATCACCAATTTCAGTTCAGTGTCTTTAATGTGGTTTCCATTCAAATCAAAATTTTAAGATAAAAGTTTGAGCTGAAAGAATTCTGATAAGGGGAAATTCAATATAACATCTAAGTCTATAGTTCGGATTTCTTTAGGCGTTTTTCATCGCCTCTAAAATGGTTATTTTTATAATGCAAATGCTTTTCGAGAGATTTCTGGATAAAAAAAATACAGGCTTAGATTAGTAAAAGATTGAAAGCTACTATACTCAAACAAGTAAAACCAAACAATTTAAAAACATTTTCAAAAACTGCTGCCATCTAATGAAATATTAGCAAATATAAAAACTGTTATGTGTTTTAGATTCACTAATAGTAGAATAAACAGTAAATCTATGCACTGAAATAAATATTGAATGAAAAGACTGCTGAAGCGCTAGTATATTGAAGAGTCATTGAAATACCTCTTCAAAGTCCTATAGTATGTATATAAAAAGTAGTAGTCCTCAGCTTACTATGTTTACTTCGAATTTTGGTCCAAAATTCCAAATAAACATATTAGGCTGAGGACTGCTTTGTGGGGTTAAAATCAGTTTTGTCAGCTAGTAAACCATCCCTATTTCTCTTCTGTTAACCTTCCTTAAATATTTCTATGGAAAAAAAATATTCACATTAATTTAAATTGGTTAATTGAATTTGAAATTATATAATTTGATCAGGATTAGCTAATGAATTTAAAGTACATAACTGTTATTTTTTATTAAACTTTTAAATGAATGATTAAATTGTGGGTGATTGTCTGAAACCACAGAAAGGTCAATGGCATTTAAGGTTACCACTCATTGTTGTAGAAACCAAAACTCTCTTGTTTTCTATTCCTTTCCGGCATAGCATTCAAAAACCTGCCTATCATTTGCAAGTCAGCCTTCATAAAAAAATAAAAATAAATCAAAGTGCTGATTTGAAAACTTGATAAAGATTAAATCAGATTTCACTATCAAACTCAAGTTCCAATTTCCTTCATGGCTCACAACTATTAATCAAAGATGGCACACCTATAGAATTAATTAAATAGACTCTGTCATTAATGAATCCTTTGAGTTAGGTATAGCTGTTAGGCATAGGTTGCACAGTTGGATTTCTGGATGAAATAATTTCTGCTCTAATTGCTGTATTGTTTTCAAGTCATTGCATCATATATTCAGAGGAAGACATATACCATTAAAGAGTGACCTAGCTATGAGGCAGTTTAAATGTTATTGTCTGTGAAGATCTTTCGATACAATTTTAGGTCCACTACAGATAATTCCGCAAAGAGGAAACTATCTTTAAATATTATCACACAATCGAATACTTTTAGTTACCTTTTGTAGTAAAATAAAAGAAAATTCATTTATTTGAATTTTTAATCATATATTGAGAATCAAAATTTATTCACTTATTCAAACAAGCACCATATTTGCCAATTTATTCAAGTTCGCGGAAGTAATTATTCTGAGACTTGATAAAAATTGTGAAGTTCTTAGTTGCTTGCGCAACAAAATTACATAAAATAATATTGTTTATCCCCCTCTTTCACAGGTTAAAACAATTGAATTTTCTTAAAGTTTTTTAAGATTTAAACATGATGAATTTGAATTGAAATATTAAACTGAAAAACTTGTTCTTGCAACAAAATTAGAATGTTTCTGGTAACCAAAGGATCAACTTTAATGTAAATACGTTTTATTACACGATATGTAAATCAGAAATTAAGTGAAAATTGTAGTACATATTTAAAATAACAAATACAAGAAATTATATTCATTTGTGTGCAAACATTAATCCATTTTCTTCCGAGGAATGTTTATTTTTTAATTCAAAATTTGAAGCAATTTTTTTAACCTTTTAAGAAGTTTTGAGGATGGAAGCTTAATAAAATCAGCTTTAATAAATATACTGATTAATTTTATTATTTGGCTCACTTCTCTGAGACTTTTCTCAAGAGAAAGGGGGGGGGGTAACAAAGCCTTAAAAAGTGCACAATTTTCTTAAAATAAAAAAAATTCCCATTTCTTTCGATATTTTAATAAAATCAGAATGTTAATAAATTTTCATTTAATTGCTTTAAATTATTAACATTGAAAAATTCTTATGCTTTCGTATTTTCAAAAACATTATAAAAACAATAATGCTATGTGAAAATGTCTCAGAATTGGGAGATCTAGAACTTTTTAAAACAAACTGGAGTAACGAAAAGTACATTTTTTTAATCAGTTTTAAAATGATCATGGATTTTTTATATTTGTTTATTTGTAACTATCTGTAAATATAGAAGCTGTGTGTGTGTGGATAAGACAAAAATTTCATCCTCTTTTCAGGTTTCGGACCGCTAAGCCAATCTCAAAACAAACTGAAATTTTTCAACTACGTCTTTCAACACTTGTTACAATTAGATTTTCTTTTAAAAAATCAACTGTGAACTTTAAGACTGATTTAAAACCTTTAAGTAATATTCCAAACATGTTTTCAAATCCTTCGCACATTGAAATTCAAATTTGGACATATATATTGATTTCTCATCTATTTGTAAGCTGACTTTCCCCATTTAAAGGATATTTTTTAAAAAATGGGACTTTTTTTTTATACCTATTTAAAATTCTCCTTCTGATTTAAAACTTTAAGACCATTTAACGCATTTGTTACTTTTTTAAACTTAAAAATTTACCGCGTTTGATTTTTTTTTTCTCTTTGTGCAATTTTTGGAGGAAAAAACAAACCAATATTTTTGAATTTCTTAGGTAAGTTATCAAAATAATTTAAAACCTATTTGCAAATATCTTATTTTTTGTAAATACATGATAAGAAATATCATTGAAAAATTAAGTCAGTTTCAAATAGAATTTATAACCCCCATAAAGAATTTTAAATACAATAATGTACTGTAAAAACATCGTTGCGTGAGAAAGCAGAATTTAACCCCCCCCCCCCGAAAAAAAAGGCCATGAATAGTTCTTGGTCTTTTTAAAGGGACACTTTTAATTGAAATTTGTCCAAATAGAACAAATTTTGTTGCTGAATATAGATAGTCACTTTCCGTTTATAGTATTTTTTTCGACCCTACATTATTTATTTGTTTATTTATTTATTTATGTTCACAAATGGAAAAGGGCTGTTTTCACCATATGCAAGAGAGTTTGAACTAGTGAAACACATTTTCGGTCAGAAAATGTCTCTATTTTTATGAAAATTTGTATCATTGCAAAAACTCATACATTTATTTATAATATATAGAGTTTTTAAAATTCCAAAATATTCCATAAATAATTAATTTTTTCTTTTAACATGTAAAGGGATATAGCTCATTTAGCATTAGGATATAGGATAAAAATTGCGAAACACATTTTATAAAGGAAAAAATGTGTCAACTCGGATAAAAAGGAGTAATATGATAAAATAAGCGATTTTCTTTAGGACAGTGAAGCCAGAATGTAATATTAATGTTTGAGTACTTTTATATCCGAAAAAATATTCCCAATTCGGGTCCTATTCTTTAACATTAACCGAAGACAGCCTTAAATCAACTCTAAAATAATTTAACGTATCCGACTACCCTAAAATCATGATTATTTTTTTTCAAAAATTGACATTAATAGGCCATGTTATTAACTTTACAAAAATACCAAGTTTTTATTTTTATTTTCTATTCACTAGAACAAAAACTACAAGTGTTTAAGTTGATGTTACTTATGCCGTCTAATCGACAGTAACATCAGGTCAAGGCCCACGAAATTCATCGTGGCAAGGGGTTAGTTGTACGCCTGTCGTCAGCCTTAGCTATGAGCACCATGCAGGTGACAGTACGATTTAGATCGGTTTCCCCCAAATGTTGAGTGAGAACACCCTGGGGGTGGTCAGAGGTATCCCACCTCTCTTCCCCTTCTATCAACCTCACGAGAGGACATGCGGTTCGATGGCTCTTTAGAGTATCCCCATGCCACAAGGCACTATCACACCCCCCCAGATCCCCACGCACCAATCAGCTTGCTAACCACTAACGAGTATTCAATTCAAAAAGCAATATAATCTACAAAATTATTTACTAAAAAAAAAAATAAAGCTCAAAGGAAGCAACTCTCAAAAAGTTTTGAAAGTAATTTACTGAAATTTTTTGTGTATACTCTGCATAACAGTAGAAGTGTTTTAACCTTCAGATTTATCAATCACTGTTTTATTACAAAATTTACAGTCCTTTATGTGAATATGATCACTATTTTCTTAAGCAATTTCACATAATAGGTAAGATAAAGTGCTCTAGTTTTTGTAAAACAGTAAAACATCTCTTATCCTGAAGGTCATTTCAAAAAGGAATAGCAAAGTAATACATCAAAATTGTAAAATTGAGAATTTTTTCATAAACTTTTTGTACAGAATGGGCCCCGTTTAAGTATTTTTTTGTAAATGTTCAATTTTTTTCCATTTTAGAAGTAATAGTTTTTTTTCTCTTCTTAATTTTAGCCTTTTTTTCTTACAATGTACTAAAAATCTCCACATCTCTAATTTTATTTTTAAAAAAAAGTTGTTGCAAATAATCGAATAACTTAACTCCTCACCGTCAGTTATTGCCTTCCTATAGGGCAAATTTAAAACCCAAAACATACCCACTCCCTGTCCAATACAGAATGTAAACATCTTTTACTACACACCAAAATGTACACCTTCAGAAACCCCACCGAAACCAAAATTCTAGTGCGATCCCATTGGTAGCAAACCAAACTAATCTTTTATTCCTTGGAGTGGTGCGACATGATCCCGGAACTGAAAAAGCTTCATCTCCGAGGGAGCGTGTAATGTATGCGGGCGTTGTTCTGCAAAAAAGAGCGAATTAATGAATGAGGGATGCCTCCCTCTTTATGTTAAGGAGGCGCATTTTTTTTTCGATCGCGGATTATGCGGCTTCCAAAACAAAAGCGCCTCCTTCCATGACTCTGCGGCGGCGCCTCCTCCTCCGCGCATAATGAGGGACGACCAACCGCCCCCGCTCTCTCCCGACCCTTTTTTCTCTCCCCGAAAGAAAACCCTGGCTTTCCCCCGTAATGCCTTCCCCTCACTGCTCTGCCTCGCATTGGGTTTCGACCAAACGTAAAACCCCCTCCCCCCCATCTCTTTGCTTGATGTTGACATGAAGACACATAGGAATAATGAAAAATGCTCAGAATTGGATCGGAATGCGAATTCCGATTGTTATTGGATTTTTTTTTTTCCTATTTACCTATTATTTTTCATTAGTCTTTATTGTTTGAAATCTTCCAGTGCGCTGGAATGAAGTGCAAATAAAGTCAAACTTATTCGAAGTGGTCCGTAATAAATGCTTTGTTTGCTTCAAAAATGTTCCCGTTTTAATTTAGAGAAATTTCAAAATTTTAGTAAAGAGAAAAAAGTTTAAAGAGGACTGCATTCCGTTTGAATTCATTCCATTTCTTATTAATTATTTCCATGTTGTACTTTATAGTGTATTTTACCATTTTGTTTCAGTTGACTTTTTGTATGTTGTCATTTTAATTTATTTTAAGCATAAAATTCCCATCGGAGTAAACAATTAAGAACTTTTTTATTTAAATTCAAACATCACTATTTTCTAATAATAGTTCAACGAATAAGAAGTTCTTTATCTGCATAGTTATTGTTATTGTAAGCAGAAGGAGGGGGGAGGCGACTTCTAAAATCTTTTTTTTTTTCATACTTTTTCATTTTATTTTCTTTTTTGAATAATATATCTCCTAATTTTTAAAAAAATATATATTTATACTTTCTGTAAAAAAATGTTTTTAAATAAAAAAAAAAAAAAACAGTGTGTGAAAGCAATTTTTCAATTCGTTTATTTTATATATTTTAAATATCGATGCAACAGTATTACTCTGATTTTCATCAAAAAGTGCTGTGAGATATCGATATATAACTTAGCATAGCACTTATTCTTACAGAGTATTCATAATGCAGTATATATTAGTTTACAATCTAAAACTCTTAACGTAAAATCCATTCAACATCTAACTCAAATAATCAGTTTTAATAATTTAAAAATGATTTATAGTTTCCTTTTCTACTTATTGTATATTATTACTCTATTATTGATTACTAAATAATTAGTTTTACTATTCTCCATTAATTTAGCTAACCCATTATAAGCCTTAATTGCCACGAAAATTATGTATTATTTTTTTACATGCATTGTTTCTTTATTGTCGGCTATATGTACAAATATAGAAAATAATTACAATAGTAATGATGCTAATACATATGAGTTTGCTTATATATGTTAGAAATCTAATCTCTCAATTATTTTATCTTATCAAAAGCTTCATTAATTTAATCACTTAATTTAAATTAAGATTACTTTTTTGGCTCTTAATTCATTTGTAAGCACAAAATCTAAGTAATTTAAGCACACTATAAAATAAAATGTAGATAACTTTTTTTCAAAAATATTATTTTTTATAAGATTTTATAAAACCGTTTCATGAGAATTGTTTTGTTTTTTTTACTATAAAAATGGAGGATTAGCAAGATTTTGATTTTTAAATTCATTTTTCGCTTTTGTAAACTTGTATCACTTAATACATCTAGCTATAAAAAATGTAATATTTAAATAAAAATACAATCGTAGAATTTAAATAAAAATTGTCAATCTTCAGTTTTAAGTGTAATATCATAACATTATTTAATCTTCCCTTACTTTCTCACACACATATGACGAAATTTGGTGCTTGCAAACATTTTGAGGATGAAAATGGGTATTCATTTCAGCTTTCCGAAATTTGAACCAACAAAACCAAATTCAAATGAATGATTTTTCCGCGCATTTTTCTCTGAAAATAAAATAAAACGAAACGAAAAACAACCTATCCCACTTTGACATCACCAATGTAATACTGTATTTTTTTTTTTTTTGTATAAAATAGGTTACAAAAGAAGATAAATATTATTTTTATAAAATAAATTTAAATGATGTTGGTTTTTTTTTTTCTCGAAATTTTGCAGGTATTGTTTAATTATATCCTTTTATCATATTCAAGACATACCCTTCTAAAACGAATTCATGAATAACTCTTTATATGTAATAATTTTTAAATAATGGATTAACATTACATAGTTGTGTAAATTGTATCTCAAAAGTCTGCAGTAATCTTTAACATTAGGTAATGATCAAGAAAGAAAAAAACTTAGTAAAGCCCAACAAAAGGAATCTGTAAAAAAAATAATTGAAAAAAACATCTAAATCCATGTTATTTAAAATATATATTTTTATTCTCTGTCTGAAAAGTTAATTACAACAATTTTTTTCATCTCTTCTTTGAGAACATACATCGTTTGGGAGCTCTTATAATGTAATTAAGCATATGCAACTTTTTTTATATATCAAACAATTTGAAAATCCTTTTTATAAAAGACTAATTTTTAATATATTTATAAAAATTAGCTTTTTTCCGTCAAATAATTTTTGAACGATTTAAAATTATATTAAAATATTTTCAAACTGAGCATCGAACTGTTTAATAAAAAAAAAATTGTACTTGTACTTATGATTTGAACAAGCAAATACTTTTTTCTCCTTCTTTCTAGACATATCAATTCACTGGGGGGAAAAAACTCTTTTAAAGCACATAAAACGAACCTTAATAAAATTGTTACATTCAATATAGTGAGGTTTGGGATAAAAAAAGTTATAAATTCAAAAGCAATCGATATAAAATAATGAAGCAATTCTCTGATAAGTCGTTTTTCTGCAAATATGGCGGAAGAAAATTGATTTGATATGCAGCTTTATTTATTTAACAACTTCTGTCAAAGTTAAAAAGTTTTTCAAAACATCACATGTTCGAGTAACTATTACGTCAAGCAGAGTACCAGACAACTACTAGTACTATGTTGACGATAACTATTCGTTAGCAGTCAGTCAAGTATTGAGGGCTTTATCTCTATTTAAAGAGATTTCATTAGGTCTACATACCTTAAAAGAATTATTCTTATTAGAAATACAGCTTATTTCTGACAGAAAATTAACCTCAGAATGAAAAATTAATTTATCTATTTAATATTTCTCTCTCTTGTATATAAGCAAGTATACGTTCTTTTTTTTATGTAACGAAAAAATGAAAAAAAATATAACAAAAGAATGATTTTTCTTAATTTATAAACATACAATGTCTTTTTTGTCTTGTATTTTGAACAGAAAGGAAAAATTTACAAACTAAATTATACTTTTCTATTTGAGAAGATAAAATGATAGAAAAAAATCTCATATCTCTAATTAATTTTCTAACTGAATTTTATCGCTTATGAAATATACTTAACATATATGTTTGCCTTTGAATTAAAAAAAAATTATGTTACTAATTTTGTAAAATATTGAGCTTAATTTCTTAGAGTAAAGTATAAACTATTTTTTAGTATTTATTTATTTCAATTAAAAAGTTTTTACTAAAAGAAAGAAGTCCAAATTTCTCATTGCTTTTCAAAGAGTAACTTACTCAGTTTGTAAGTTAAAAGCCAGATAATATAACCCGATATACATAAAATCTATTAGGATTTATATATTTTTTCATTCTCACATGGTGTGGTGGGGCTGTTTGGTGAAGGAGTACTTGTGAAATTCATGTAGTGCCATTGTTATTTAATCTGAAGCGAAAGCACAATGGTACTGTAATTAAACAAACAAAAATATGCTTTTTTTCTTTTAGAAAATTTAGTTATATAAACTATATAAATTTTTCAGGCATTAAATTCAATAAATAAGCATCAAAAATTATTTAATACTGAGGTAAAGTGTTCTTTTTTTAAAATGAAATTATTTTTAATGTTCTCTTTCTTCAGTATTTTATTACAAATGAAGACCTCTCATTTTGAAAACTTCTATACATTAATGGGAAAAAGAATAAACTAAATCAAACATAAGACCTATATACTTTTTCCAACTTGTATTTTTTGTAAAATATAAGTATTAATTTCTAAAAATCTAATATTCAATATTTATAGTACTGAATTTCTGAAATGTGTCTTTTTGGCTTACAAAAATTTAAGTACTAATTATTTTAACAAGTAACAGAACTAACAATTAATAACATTTAGAATGTATTGTTGAAAAATTGTATCTCTCTCTCTCTCTCTTTTCTACTGATATTAAATTTAAAATTTTAACATGAAGATTATGTTATTCTTGAACTAATGGAAAAAGTCATTCATTAAAATATAAAATTTATTTGGAAGATTTAATGCATTCTTATTCAAAATAAGTCATTTATTTTGAGTTTTTGCATAACTTTATGCATTATAGCTCTCAGAATATTAAATTTATTTATTTCGTTTGAAAATTAAATATCTGAAAATAGTGTATTGAGAGCAATATTTGAAATGTCTTCAGTTTGTCTTATAAGAAACTCCAGGTTTGGGAACATAAGATTCAAATTTCGTTTATCTTGCTTGTAAGAGGGAAATATTATTTCATTTAATTTAGTAAATTATTTTATTGTCATTAAAAGTAATGCTGTATTTATGTATATATGAAAAATAATCCGAATTATAAAAAATAAATAAAACAAAAATTCTATTTGAAATGCTATCTTCCATATTTGGACTAAAAAAAGAGTTTTAAAATTCTTATAATTATTTATTTTACTGAATTGATTCATTTGATTGATTAATGCTTGTCATGAACACCTCGTGTAATACTAATATATTTAGATTTTTGTATTTCAAAATCCTAAGATTAAAAGTAGTTAATCTTTTTAAATAATTTAAATTTTTTAAAGGCTTTCAGTTATTTTATAAATATTATTTAAATTTAAGAGGCTACTTCAATCCACATTTTCATTATTAATTGTTTAGTGTATATAAATATATGTAAGAAATTAACTACACATACACTACAATAAGCAAAAAATCTACTTTATTATCCAGACAACCTCTTAAAATAAGATTACGTAAGTATGTTAAAATTGTATCAACCATAAAATGCGTACATATATGTATAAAAAACACAACAGGTGTAAACACAACGACGAGTGTAAAAAAAAACCTCAGACTTGCAATGCCAGGTTTTCTAGTGAAGATATTTATACAAGAAAAGAATATCATTATATTCGCGAATAACTTACTTTTCAACTGAAAAATTATGCTGTTCTTACATTATAGAAGATGAAAAAACTTACATATAAAATGTTTCCTAAAATTGCAAATTGTTTTTTAAAAATTTACAAAAAATCTCACTCTATCAAATTTTTTATGCTTATCTTATTAAATTTAAAATTAGATAATTGAGTGTTCATAATATCGTTCTTTTACAAATTCTTTATTTTACAACACGAATACTTTTACATCTTACTTTTGGTAAAATCATCAATTAGATGGAAAGGGTGAAAAGTTTTATTGCTTGGATTAATCGCACATTTTTCGAGAAATTAAGTTCATTAATATTCTTAAGACAACATGACAAATTATTAGATTAAAGAAATATATTCAAAAAGTATACCTTTTCAAGAAAGACGTTATGATTAAATTCGCTTTCGTTTTTAAAATGCTTCAATAAATTTCGGAAGGAATGGAAGTGGAAACAATTTAACACTTTCTGAAATGCAGGTAAATTCGGGTTTCAGTTCATTGGTTGTTGTATTAGAGCATTTAAATTTACGTAGAACTAAGCAGAAAAACTAAAAATTAAGAAAGTATGATAAAAGGAGCTATCTTAGCTGAGTGTTAAAGTCTTTGCAAGGAACTTGAATACTCTTTTGTATGAAACTAATTATAAGTAAAAGATGTTTATTTTTACAACCACAGACTGCAATACCGATGCATTTTCTCGATAAAAAAATGTATGATGTTATTAATGCCGATATAAAGAGATAGAATGTAAATAAATCATGAAAAAAAATAGAAGAAAAAACTGTATGTTACGAAATGCTGCACTTATTTTTTTTTCCAAGTACATTAACAAAGTGAAATATGAGATTTAAATATGAAATTTGCTTAGCTCTTATCTAATAAGGTTACAACAATTTTTTTAAAAAAAATAAAATACCCATGTACTTATCCTACGCACAAGATTATTTTTTTAATCCGAAAAATCCTTTAAAAAATAAATGCTTTGTTTATGTTTATTTGTAAGTCTTATGTATGTCAAGTCTTAAGATTTCTAAACTTACAATTTTTGTTATTTAGTGTGTATCCAGATCACGCTAATAAATCAGAAATCAGATGATTAGCTAATTCATTTCGATAACAGCCTCTAATAAATGTTAAAAATGGGGACTATTGTATATATCTGTTTACTGAAATGTTGGCATAGTAATAAATTTTTTGAATTAATTTAAACAAAAACTCAAGTACAATAACTAATCATTCATCATTTCAATTTACAATTTGACAGATAAGACTGAATAACTTGTCAACTCACACCTAGACCGGTTTTTTTGTAAATAAAACAAATAACCTTCAATGTATATTATTTCTGTTGCAAGTTGGTAAACGTGCGTGCTTGAGTTACTACAAAACAGATAACTTTTAGAAGATAATATGAAGAATAAAAAAGGATGGCCAGTGTTTCTCAAACTGTGGGGCGCGCCCCTAGGGGGGGGGCGTGATAACTCTACAAGGGGGGCGCGAGCATATCGAAAAGTCGAAAATAAAAGATTATTTTAAAAAATTACCAATTTACTAAAATGAAGCAAAACAAAATATATTCTGATAATAAAAAATAAAAAATACACATTTACTCTGATATACTATATGATATACTATACTTATAAATGTATCAATACGGTACAATATATTTAATACTAAGTATCAATGCTGTTAAGAACAAGTTTAATAATTACTAGTGATTTTTCCATGGGCTTATCACATACAAAATTGTATACAAAATTTAATACTTATCTTGATAATTTGTACGGTTTATAATTAAGGTCGTAATGTAGTTTCAGCGTCAAAGTATAGTACATTATTACTGCATTCAATACATTGTTATTGTACGGGGAGGGGGGCGCGATTAAAATTATGATTGAAAATTGGGTCGCGAATATCGAAAGTTTGAGAAGGACTGGGATAGACTATTGTAATAATTCTAATAACTCACAATTTTAATTTGCCACAAACTACATTTACTTTTCAACAGCTTACAAGCTTATAATCTTTTCTTCTTGTTAGTCATAATAAAGTTTGTTGAAGTTTCACAACGCGATAACTATAAGTTAGAATTTTTTCCGATTTTTTTTTATAGTTTCAATCTACTATCAAGCTTGTATATTCATTTAACATTCAGGATGACAACATATCAAGGTGAAAATATACAGGCAGGTTTAATTCTGCATTCCGTAAAATAGGAGACTTGTATTATTTTTTTGAAATACATTATTCATTCGGAACGCGTAAGTAGGTACTGTCATTTCATACTGTATGCAAAAGCAGCAGAATAAGTTGTTTTTTTTAAAAAAAAAAAAAGAAAGAAGAAGAAAAAATTAAAGGGGGAGATGTTTTAAGTTAAATAAAATTCCGAGTCGAAAGAATTGCAACGGCTGTGCAAACTATACTAATGTACACGTTGCAATCACAAATGACATTTCTTCCGTGTTTCTTTTTTTCTTTTTTTTTTCATAATTTCATTGTTTTTCTCTATTTTCCCTTTCCATTCTACGACTTGCTTTATTATGTGTGTCTCAAAAGAAATGTTTTCTAGAAGTATTTTCTACAGTGACGTACTATGAATCAACTAGAAGTTATTTTAAACTTACGAGTGTAAAAAAATAGTTACAAAAGCACCTGGTTTCTAAAGCGTGTATTTTTATGTTTCACAAAATGAAGAATAACAATTTCATAAGAATGATTGTACTGAATAAAAACAAATTACATAATTTCGAAATAATGCTTGAGGAAGTTAGATGTGATTGTGTAAAGAACAAAATACATCTTTTTATCTTTTCTGTTCGATATTTTTAGCCCTGAAATAGAGAAATAATAAATTAGACTTAATTAAAGGAAAATAAATTAAATAAAAAGCTGAAATTTTGAAAACCAAAGCTACATATATTTAAATTAAATATTTAAAAATAATGTACGTGTATTTTTGCTTAGTCATATAATTTTAATTTTTTTCAATAAAATAAAAAAATTCTCTTTTTAAGGATTAATATTTGATTTTAAATTAATTTATAAATTACTCTTCACTTCTCCAACATTGAAAATTATTTTTAAAAAAGTCCTTTTGAGCGATATTGTACCTTCTGAGAGTTAAAAAAAACTGAATTTCACCTAACAGCTAGGCGAATATAAATTTAGCATTGCTTCTATTGTAAACTTTCAGTCTAAATTAGTCTTTTTAAATGCTCATCTGAGATAAATTTATTTTTATCAGTTATTTTCGGAAAATAATATGATATACATAAAAACCAAATAGCACATATTTTCCATTTGTAACAATGAAGTCGGTAATTAATAGTTTAATAGATAAACTCTTGTTTAACATTTTTGATCTTTTACGATTCGTCAAGATTATGACAATTATGAGAAAATTTATTTTACCTAATTATGCACTGAGTCTGAAAAAGCATTCATTCTGTGAAATCTCAAAAGTATTAATTAATAAGACACTATATTGTAGACTGTAATATTACCGTGCAACAGCAAGGTTTTTTGTTTGAAGCCAGACCTTTGATCAATACAAAACGAGACTGTTCAGCATTTTGTCAATCGTCTGTCCCTCTTGAAGTGGACAACTCTTTTATGTAAGTATATATATATATATATATATATATATATATATATATATATATATATATATATATATATAATTTTTTAAAACATCTTTATAATCATTTTCCATTCAATAATCGAAGGAAATCTAAGTAATGTTATTTCCTATTGGTATACATTTATTTTACTATTATTTTAACAAAAAAAAAAGCTTATTATTATTATTGCTATTTTTCATTCAGAAAAAAAAGAAAATGGGCTTTTATCAAGCAACTGACACTTTATTATTATTATTTTGTTTTACTTACTTTTAACTGTCATTAAGATAAATATTTAGCAACTTTTCTTTAAATAGCTTCTACGATTTGTACAATATTTATGTTTTATTTTAAGATAAAATTTTATTTTAAGTTTCACAAAAAGTTTTAATATAAATTAATATTAGCAATTTATGTGTGCATGGTATATTTAAATATATTTTCTAGTTATAATTATAACTCTGTTATATTTTTTTAATAATATTTGTAATAAAAAATTTTAAAAATGTGGAGTTTTTTTATTCTATCATCTGTTTGATCACGAACAGTTGCTTGAAAAACTGATAAAACTGCAAGAAATTATTAGACCTTAAAACATTAGAATTTTAATTTGAGAATATAGAAAAAATTCATTTAAAATTATTGTTTGATTAAAAAAAATTAGTTTATATGCTCATCTTAAAAACCTTGTGGAAAAAATACTAACTCAAAAAAAAATTAAATCCTGATTGACCAATAATTTTAAACATCAGTAGTCTTACTTGAGTGTTTGTATCAATAATTTATTGCTATCGATTTCTTTGAATATGAGAAAAATTAGTGAACGAAGACCTGTTTTATCCAAACATTTAACGACAAGAGGATACGAAGGGATGAAAATTCAATTTGACATCCCATAAATAATTATTTTAAAATTTTATCAAGTTTTGATAACTTTTTATTTAGTTATTAAATTAATACAAAATTTCCCAATTTTTTTTTTTTAAATTTCTTTATTTCTTTCTAGTAAATTTTCAAAAAAAAATTTGTCGGAATCTTTAAATGGTCCAAAAAATATATACTTACTCGTAATGGTATTCGGAAGCTCACAACAATCAGTTCATACAATTTAAAAAATCATATTATTTGAAAGATTTTTATAACATACGATTTCCACAGTACATTGTACTGTTACAGAGTAAATTCTTAAAAAAAGATGTTGATCTAATTGAAGGACTTTTCCATTCGTATATTACAATTTTTATTCTTTTGAAATGTGTCTTATTATTACTAAAAGGCCTAAAAAATGGAAAAATGGCAAATTTTCTGATTGCCTATTTCTTTAGTTAGTATTTACTATATTAAAAACAGAAAAAGCATTTGATCACCGAGAATAAAATTATAAGATTTATAAAAAGCCTTACTTTTTCGAAAAATATACTTTAAGTTATTTTAATAAGAAAGACTTTCAAATATTATGTTGTGTATATAAAAAACATGACTACTTTAAGATACCTTCAACACAGTAAACATTTAAATTGTTCCTAGGTGTTGTTTTCATTTTTAAAATATTACACATTAGAGTGTTGAGAAATTATTGGAATCAAAATACTTTCCCTTTTTTAATTTACTTCACAAATAAACACATTTTATTAGCCTTAAAATACAATACACTTTTAAAAGATAATTGAAAATAAAAGCGATTTTTTTTTACCTCCTCCAGAAAAAAATTTACTTAAAAAAACCCTTTTAATATTTATATTATATTAAACAGATTTGTGAATACATTGCGCATTACAGCATTTGATATTTTCATAATTATTGAAATAATTTTGTCTTTAACTTTTTTTTCAATTTATTGTCTTTTGACCGGTCTGTAAATAAACGTATTAACTAAATCTGTATGTGCAATACTAATGGAGGAGGAGAGGAGTAAAAGTTATTTTGACTTTGCTTTAAATATATATGTTAGGCTTTTATGGATCTCATTTCCACGCATTACTCCTTCCAAAGTCTCCACTCCACATTTCTAATCTCTACATCCTAATATCTAATACTTATTTCTCTTTTTTACCCCTCTGTTAAAACAATATTTCAGCACCATAAACTTTAATCGGAGTTAATATTTTGTCTCTCCTCCCCCTATCTTATGTGAGACCAAAAAAAAAAAAATACCTTCGACATTGCAATAAATGTTAGTAGTAAATATATATATACAAACCACAGTGGCGCACACAAGGGGGGGGGGTGTCCTAGGGGACTGGACACCCCTCTTGCAATAAAAAAAATATTTTATCTCTCTCATCCTAAGAAACTACATTATGAGACAGATAAGAACAGGTTAGATAAAATTATTAATTTCAATTAAATAACTGGAATTTTAAAGGAAGGACTATTTCTATGAGAAGGATTAAAACTGAAATCTTAGCTAAACGTTAAGTTTGTCTTATACTTAATTACTGACATCCAGTATTTTTAATAATAATCTTGCAAGTTGACACCAATCAGAATTCCTCCCGCAGGTAATTTTGTCTGTAGACTAGATATTCCTTTTCCAGTGGTACGCCTAGGGGGGGGGGGCGGACCCCCTGGACCCCCCCCCAAAGCCCTTGAGTTTTTTTGATTGATGATAATCCTATATATATATATATATATATAACGTAACATTTAATTAAGTACTTGTTATTAACGATTTATTTTATTAATTAATGCTAATTATTAATTCAATAATTTATTTTTTACTGTTTTTTGTCAGCAAAATCAACAAAATCAGAAAAATCAATTGGTGTTGTCTTGAGGTATACTACGAGTTGGGGGACTTTCGACCATGGACCCCCCCCCCCTTGAAAAAATTTTATGTGCGCTACTGATACAAACAATAGGTAAAAATATCATTTTATAATAAAAAATATTAATATAAAATAATGTGAATGTTATAGAATTCGTATCTAAGTTTTTCAGACATAAAAACAATATTTATCAAATCACTCTTATATTACAGTATTCTCCCTACATATTTTGGTAACAGAAATTGAGGAGAATTATGAGGATGATAAACTATTTTAAGTATTACCACATCAAGTGAAGTATTTTGCTACCGAAATATCTATCGAAATATGATGAGCATACTATCTTCATACTGGCATGTAGAACTTTGAACCACCAATGTTTTAAAGAAAAAATTTGTGATTTTGCTTTAACTATTAATTGCTTTTTCTGTTCCTTGAGATCTTCATTACTGTCCAATTTAGCTGTAAAATAATAATCAACCAAAGATTAAGTACACACAAATACAGTTCATTTTTTTTCATGTGACAGTTATTTAATTTATTTAACAAATAATCCTTTTTTTAAGAAAATTAATAAGCCTTTCATGCATTTTAAACTCGTACTCTTGATTAGGCTAATTTTTTTTTTAAACAATGAATAAATAAAAAAGTTTCTTAAATAACTGTAAATATTTAGTTTTGTAAAAAATTATGCTTTATAATTTATCTAAAAAATTATGTAATTTACATTTATTGAATAATGAGGAATTTTTTCTTGTACTCTCGATTAAGCTAATTTATTTTGTGAAATGAAAAAAAAAAACAATGAATAAAAAAAATGTTCCATAAATAATTGTAAATATTTAGTTTTGTAAAAAAAAAAATGATGCTTCATAAGTTATTTAAGAATTATGTAATTTACATTTATTAAATAATGAACAGTAAATTATATATATTTTTCATGGTACCAAATATGAACCTAACATTACTAATAAAAACAATAAACATGAATAACATAAAAAAATACAAATTGTTTATTACAAATTTTCTTATTACAAAATTTCCGAAATTAATCATTTATTTAAATATGGAACTGCTTCCTAAAATAAGAGTGCAAAGTTTAATTTTTCAAATTTACTATTGTCTTCAAATATTTAAGAAAGAAACCTTTCAATTTTATGAAGTATAAGGTATTCACATTTAATTTACAATTTAAAACTTTACAAGAGATTTCTCTAGGAAAATAAAATCTAGGAAAATAAAAACTGAAAATGTAGTTACGATGTAAAATGTTCTGGTAAGTATATTAAGGCCATTAATTTATTTGTAGGTTTTATTTTTCAGTATTTTTTTTAATTTTTACTAATGGAATTAAAATATATTGTGAAATGTGTGTTGTGTTTTTCTTTAAATATTATACAAATTTGTTTTTCGTATGTTTGTTTATATTTCTTTAATATATCACATTAAAAATGTATGGTAGAGCTTAATGTACGTAAAAATGTGTGTGTTATGCAGGGTCTTTTAAAATGTATTTTGAAGTATTTGCACACAAGTCTAGACGAAGACAAATCCAGAAAATCTTCCTGGATTTTAAGCATAAATCTCCTTAGAATGACATAAATTACTTAAGAAAGAAAACATTTGTAGATTATTAAAATTTTTTGAAAAAAAAGAAAAGAAAGAAAGAAAAAGAAGAAGAAACATAGCGCACGTTGCCTACTAAATCTTCTGTATTTTGGATGTAGATTATTATTTTTATTAGGATTCCTAATTCAATTTCATCATTTGGTTTAATTCTTTTGATTAAAATCAAAATGGAAGATCAATAAAACAGCTTATCATTTCTGATACATGTTTATTTTCTACATGTATGAACAATAATAGTGATTTAAAAATTCTGTTTTGAATTCGTATAAAAAGGGGAAATAGTTAGTTGACCTTTTTGGACTGATAGTGAAATAATTATGTTTCAAATTTTGATAATTCGTTGAAAAATATCCATAAACACATAAAAAAAATATGTATAATATTTTTTTCATTTAACAATTATTTCACAAAAGCTTTATAAAACTACTTTTCAATTCCAAAGATTTCTGAATATCCCTTTTTAATTAAATAATAATAATAACCTCATAAATATCTTTACTTAATCCTATAAAACTGCAAGAGTTGCCAATTTTTTTTTTTTTCCTTTTTAGTAAACGAAATGAAATTGACCAATAGTAAGTTAAATATCAAGTAATTTTGATTTAAAAAGTAAAGTTTTTTTATAAAATATTTAGAGGAGGAAATAATAATTTAAAGAGATTGAAATTAAATTTGTAAAAGTATTTTTTTTTTCATTATATCCAAAAACTCTTTTAAGAACAAGATACTTTTCAGAATGATCAATAAGCTGTAAATAAGGTATAGCTATAAACCAGTTATACCTAATAATAAAGTAAAAAGGTATAGCTAACTGGTATAACGTAAATAAACGAAGTGGGGAAAGTAAGAAAATGTGGTAGTGAAGCAAACATAAATGTTCATTTGTAAGTTCATTGCATTAAAATATGAAGAGTTATCAAATTTTAAAATCATTGACTGTTTATTAATTTACCCTTCGAAGCAACAGAGAATTATTTTTTCGCGACACACCTCTTGGTATCTAACCAAGACCAAGGGATGAGGAAAACACCTAAGCTGGCATTCTCCTATCCAAATTTCCCCACCTCTCCAACTTGAGGTCCTTAAACCACTGCAGTTTAAACATACATCAGCTACGCAGTGGGACTTTCGTGGCACCAGGACACCAACTCGGTTGAAACAATTCCAGTCACGTTTCCGACCTTGACCACTCAGCTATAATGGCCACAAACAGCTGTAAAAAACCTTGGAAGTCTTATTTCCTTAAATTTAATGCCTATTTAAACATATTTCAAAGGAGCTCTATTTAAGGATATCGGACTTTTAGAGTTAAAAAATTGCTAATCAATTGTTAATTATTGCTCAACAAAGGGAAATCAAAGGAATTTTTAAATAAAAATTTTCAACCAGAGGTTATTGTCCCTTTGAAGATTTGTGAGAGGATTTCAAGTTGTGTGTGAATAAGAGGAAAAATCAGTTCTGTCAATTAATACTTGTTGTATTTTCTTTTTCTTAATAATGTAAACAATAAATTACAATAATAAATTGTTATTTGTCATTTCAAAAATATTACAATACTTTTGCTGCTTATTCAGGACAAACAGCAATCTTTGTACTGGCATGGCTTTAATAAATAAAACTTTTCTATGAATATTTTCACATACGTAAAATATGTTTACGAATTGTTATAATTTGTATATTTTTTTTAATATTTTTTAATGTGGTAAGAATTCTATTCTACAATTTCTAATCCGTCCCCAATAGCCCTCATGTAACTTCGAAATGCAATAATAAAAAATAATCAATTACTACTTTTTTTGTGTTATTCGTATACTGTTGACTGTTTATCAAACTAATTAATTAAACTAATTTCAATCAATTAATTAAATTAAGTATCATATAAGAGAATTTTTTGTTTTACAAAAGAAAAACTAAAAAACTATTTAATAAGCAGTTAATAATCATCAATTATATTACATTTTTAAAAATATAAGGTAGTAATATTATGGAGATTAGAAATTGTTTATAAAATTAGAACAAAATATTAAAGACATTATTTAATAATAAAATTCAATTTACGATTTTACAAATTATAATTTTGAGTAAACACATTAAGTTATTAAACTCTGATAAGAATAACAATAAAAATTAGAAGCTCTACAAAGACAGCAGAAAAATAATACCAGAAAATATTTAGGAAGCTAATATATCATTGATTCTATTACCAATAAACATCATGATACAATTTCAAGAATGTATATTTAAAAGAAATAAAAACAATAACTATTACTTAAAAGTCGTATTCTTTGAAATAATAAAATAAATAGCGAGAAATTTTGTCAAACTCTACCACGGGAGTACAATTATCAATTTAGAAATGAATTTTATCCAAAAAGAATTAAATCAATCGGGTTAATTGAGGTTTATTGCATTAATTCTCTTGAGGGAAAATTTTTAATCATTAATAAGGATTATAATAAAAAGAACTAATTGCATAAATGATTTTGATAGGTGATTAAAGTAATAAATTTGATTTAAGTAGCAGAATTTTTTTTAATCAAAAACATTAAACTTATTTAAGTTATTTCTGCTGTAAAATTTTTTTAAAGAAAAATATTAGGGAAAAAAAACTTTATGTATTTATCTCTATTTTTGTATGTTCTTATTGGAGTTTATTTTCTTCGCATATCAAAAGTGATTTTTTTTTCAAAAAAAAAAAAAGAAAAGAAAAGAAAAAGTAGAAAAGAGTAGAAAAGAAGAAAAAGAAAACATACAGTAAGCATATTTAAAGCATTCCACACACACACACACACACACATTAGATAAACCACTTAATATATACAATACATCTCAGATATTTTTACTGAATTTTTTTAATATATCATTGTTTGAATAACTGCCATATGTGTGTGTAATGTGACATAGTTTACAATTTAAAATGAAAGAATCACCATCGGGAAAAAAAAATTAAACTATAGATTAAAAAAAATTTGAGTCATAAAAAATAATATTTATTTGCGCAACTGCTTTGCTAAATATCAGAAGTATAATAAAAAATTTGCCAATGTATTTAAAAGCTTTTCTCAATTTTTGTGTGTTCTTATTGGCGTTGATTTTCTTCGCATTTAAACAGTGAAGTTAAAAAAAAGAAAGAAAGAACGAAGAAGAAAATAAACATACTTAAAATATTTTTCAAATTTTTCGCTCGATAAATATTTAATTCATGCAGTATATTTTAGTGAGATATTTTTGCAGATATTTTTTAAATATCTCATGTATAAATCACTGCTATGTGTAATGTGGCACATGGTTTACAATTTAAAGTTTAGTTTGGAAGAACCACCATCGGAAAAGAAATTAAACTATGGATTTAAAATATTTGAGTCATAAAAATAATATTTATTTTAAAAAAACATAATTAACGAAAAGATATTATGCGCAACTGTCTTGCTAAATATCAAGAAGTATAATACAAAATTTGCCGATATGTTTAAACACTTTTCTCAATTTTTGCGTGTTTTTATTGGCGTTAATTTCCTTCGCATTTAAAAAATGAAATTTTTTTTAGGAAAAAAAAGAGAAGAAAAAGAAGAAGAAAGAAAACATACTAAAAAAACATTTTTCAAACTTTTCTTTCGATAAACATTTAATTTATGCAGTGTATTAGTGAGTATATTAACTTAGTGAGATATCTTTACTGAAATTTTTTAACGATCTCATTGTACAAATAATTACGTGTAATGTGACTCATAGTTTGCAGTTTAAAGTTTAGCTTGAAAGAACAATCATCGGAAAAGAAATTAAAAACTATGGCTTAAAATACTTGAATCATAAAAAAAATTATGCATTTCACAGAAAAGCATATAACTAACAGAAAAATATTAAGCGCAACTGCCTTGAAAATATTAAAAAGTATAATAAAAAAATGTGGCACTTTAAAAACTCTTAAAAAAACACTTTGAATAAAAATAAATATACGCATATATTGTATATTATGAAGGATTTCCGTTGAATAATGAACTGTCAACTTGCTTGTATAAAGAATTGGGTTATATATATATAAAACATGTTTGACAACGAAGCAAAAAAAGAAAAGAAAAAAAGAATACTGATAACAAAAAAAAGTGAAGGGAAAAAAATTCTTTTTACCCCTTGCTTTCACTTAATCAGGAGGGAAAGGCCAAGGTTCATTCTATAAGGGGGGAGGGGAAGAAAAAGGAGGGGGAAAAAGAACTGAATATAAAAGTAAGAACTTAAAGCAACTAATCCAAGTGCGTGCAGGTTGGCCAATAATTTTATTCCAATAAAAAAAAATCTTTTAAGAAAAAAAGTTTTAAAAAAAATGTAAACGGGCCTCTTTTTCAAACACGGCTGAAACCAGAATAGAGAAATAAACCTCACAACGAGCTCAAGGTGAGCAAACAGACACTTGAGTCTCCCCCCCCCCTCCTCTACCTCTCGCATTTAATGTATCTGAAAATACCTCGTAAAAAAAGGGGAAGAAAAAAATCCCGCAAAGAATATTAGAAAGAAAGAAAAAAGAAAAAAAGTAGAGAAAAATGGATATACAGAGAGACTGGATTTCTTTCTTCTTTTTCCTTTCTCAGTTTAGTGATGGAACTTCAAATAGCTTGAAAAAAAGTTTGCAAACAAAAGCAATAAAAGGCTTCTTACCGTATAAGAAGATTTAGCAAAGAAAAAAAGAAAAGAATCGCGAAAGGTTTAAAGCAAAGAATAGTGAGTGATCAAACATTTTATAAGGTGAAATCTGGGGTAAAGCAGCTAAAAAAAAGTTCCCCGCCATTTTTTGCTATTTTACTGCTCTATTTTGAATTTAAAAAAAAAAAAAATTTAAACTAAATGGAAAAAAAAAAATTCAGGAAAATTTCAGTGTATTCAAATATTATATAAAACTAAACTGCATTCATGCAGTACTTTAAAAGCAAACAGTTATTCCAATTTCAAATTTCTTAAAAACGGATTTACTGTATTGCAAACATATATAAAAAAAAGTCACCTCCTTCTTGCTCAAGTAATCAATAAACTGCGCATTTTAAACGCAGCAAAGAACGCGCGGCCATATTTGACCCAAACGAGGTGCATGAGAATGAAACTTTATAAAAAATGAAAAGGAAAAAAAAAAGGTGCTTCTTTTTTCCCCGCTTAATTTAATGTAAATATTTTTTTTCAAACGTAGGATATATAGGCCTTATTTATACCATGAAACAATTCGTGGAATAAAAATTATCCACCTCGAATCTCCTTTCGAAAATTTTCATTAACTAGAGCACCGCTTTATAGGCGGAAGCCTCTTTTCGTATTTTTAGATACATGTATCTTTTTCTACATACCCGAAGAGTGTTGGCGACGAAGTGGATGCCTTGGCGATGCTTGGCAGGAGCGGTAGGAAGGTGGTGTCGGTCGGGTGTGGTGGCGGGAGATCGATGCGAAAGAAAGAGTCGGCTCTCATGAGAAGTTGTATTATCGACCGCCGCGTAGCGGATGCTTGGTTTTTGTGTTTTGTTCTTTTTTTCTTCTTTCAAAAAGCCTCGCCTCTTTTTCCACTTGCTGCGGACGGCCATCTTGGATGAGCGACGAGCTTCGTTCCGAGTGTGATCAAAGGGTTAAGGAGAGGAAGATCGCGTTGTTGTTGGCCCTTGTTTGCGGATGCTTCTGCGCAGACCACTGCCCGAGGAACGGGGCCACAAGGTAGGCATAAACAAAAGAAAAAAACAAGAGTCACACACATGTTTAAGAAAGTTTTAGAAATTTATTGCGGGAAAAAAGAAATTAATTTTAAATTTTATTAAATGGAATATTATACAAAATATAATCAATAGAGACAGATTTTTTTTTAAAAAAATTAAGCCTTTTTAAATTTTTCGATGTATGTTTTTTTTCTATTTTTTTATTCAAAGTTTTCAAAACTTTTGAACTTATTTAAAAACTTTTTTTAAATTATGCAAATTAACAATTTTTTCCCTTTTGCGTGAGAAGAGAATCAACTTTTTTTCCGTTTAGCATTGTACCAAAAGACATTAATATAATTATAAATAGAATATTATTTTTTTTAAGAAAAAAAATTAGCTTATATATAAATAAAAAAAAGAATGGATTAGAAATAAATAACTGACATGACAAAAGATTATTTAATATAAATACAAGCGCGTAAATATTCTAATGATGCATTCCAAGATTCTCATGATGTATTTTTATGGTAAAAAAATAACAATTAATATTTTGATCAAATAATACATTATTAACTTCTGATATTAATCTCTAAATTTTGAAATTAATGAATTTTCAAGAAAATTCTTTAAAAAGGTTCATTTGGGACAATTCTCAATTATTTCAAATCATGTATACAAAATTTCCAGAGCACTATTATGAAGAACATTGCGTTTGCATTAAGTAAAAATATTACATTCCTGAAAAATCTTCGAAACGGTTAAGGGCTTAGGAAGTTATAAAACAGCGAATAAATGAAAGTTAATAAATTTTACATAAATCCAAAAAATGTGTTTTTCAGAAAAATTGTTTTGTTTTTACTTTTTTTGCACAATACACATGCTTATAATAAGTTTTTCCTTTTCATCAAAATATTTCATGCAAAATATGCTTTTTGCAGTTAAAAAAAAAGAACATTTACCAAAGAAATTAACTTCAAAAATTACATTTTGAAAAGAATTTCACCCTCCTAGACAATAAATCAAACATACACAAATCTTTACTATGATGAATTTAAATAATTAGAAAATTTCGTTATTTGATTAATACAAAAATATTTAAATCATCTTGATTTATTTTAGTAACATTACAAGTCGCGCAGTATATTTGAGGTAAGCCCCTTGTTTTTTATTTAAACTATGAAATTAATCTTAATCATAACTTATGAAATTAATCCTATCCATGACAAACATTTTGCAATTTTTAATGTATTTCTTCCCTTCTTACTAAATACAACGGAAGAACAAATTTGTGGGAATATCTTTGGAGAGGGGGAGGGGGTATTTTATACTGAATACACAAAAGGATTCAACTTAACATTCAAAAAATTTGGAATTGTCGTCACTTAAGCGTATTAATAAGTAGCAAAATATTGCTGAATAATTATTAAGTATATAATTAGACAATTTTTATAATCTATATATATTTTAAATAAAATAATTATTAACTGTATTAGGAAAAAAAATATAGTTAAGGTTTGTTTATTGCTCATACACTCTATTTCTAAATTATAGCAATAATTATTAGTTAAATAGAGAATAAACTATCAAACAAATTTTAACTTTAACAAATTTTGACTGCACTGTCGAAAGTGGTATTAAGCTATTTTTTAGTAGTCAACGCATAATGTGGATGTACTTTCATAACTCAAAGTAGTATATATATATAATATATATATATATATATATATATATATAATATATATATATATATAGCAAGCATACTTTTTATAAAGGGAAAATAAATCGTTTAATTTTATAAATCATTTCATTTTATAAATCGCTTAGTTTTATAAATCGTTTAATTTTATAAATCGTTTGATTCAAAAATTACTTTCTGCGAGATATAAAATCAGTGTAATGACAATCAGTGTTATTATTCAAACGTGACTGAAAAATCATCTTTGGAGTTAGGCATTCTTTGTTTTTATTTGACAAAAATATAATTTACAAAAAATTGAAAAAAATTTTAAAAATTCACAGTATTTTAGGCATACAAATCACCACATAGCTACAATATATAGGTTGTTTTTAATTAATAATAAAATATTGCATGTATTAAAAAATTGAGGTCTTTTTTCTGGAATTTAAACAAAATGAAATTTATATAGCATAAAAAAATAGCATACTGTTTTTTAATGGAAGAATTAATGAATCAATTTTTTTCCAAGTACTTATACATTTTTGACATTTTTCTGTTGAGCATTTCTAAAAAGATGTATTTAATTTGTAAGATAAGGGAATCGATACACATATTAAAAAAATTATTGAATATATTTAAAAAGTGAATTTAAGTTATATTACAAGCTCCTTCCCTTTAATTTTGCAAATTTAAGATTTTTAAGAATTCACACGAAAAATTCTTCATTTCCAGCAGTTTTTTATTCATTTCTATTCTGACAATGTCTCACTTAAGTATGATCCTAAACTTACGAAATTTCAAAATGGATATTTATTAAATTCAGGTTACGATAATTGTAGGTTAAGATATTAAAACAAATATGTGACAAAATTTTTGACAAATGACATCAGTAAATTTAATTGATTTTTTTAATAAAAAAAATGTTTCTTCAAAAAATCTATTTGAAAAAATAGCTTAATTTAATTGAAATTTTAGCGCTCAAAGCATTTCCTTTTCTTGAAAAATGACTTTAGGAACTTTTGTGATTTATATTGAAAATAGATAATTCAATGATATTATATTTTAAATCTTTAAACACTTAGTTTATTTTTTAGCAGAAAAGATACCAAATTAGAAAGCACAAAGATAGGCTTCACTTTTTGATGACAAAATGATTAACAAAAAAAAAAAAGTTTTGTAGTGCATTTAAGTTAAAATTTGTAATTTTATATAAATTTCATGTTTTGTACTATGTTTAGTTTTAAGCTTACAATTTAGATTAATTTCATTAATTACCTTAGTATGAGCCCACTCAACATACTCACAAGAAATACTCCAGAAAAAAAATTAAAATCTAACATGTTAACCTTTTTAAATGTACATAAATTTGTACACTAATGTAATTAAAATGATTAAATAAATTTATCAAAAAAAATTCCAATATGTATAAGATTTTAAAGCTAAAATGAGTCAGAATTTTCAAAAATGATTAAGTTTTATGATTGAAAAATTCCTAAACATCATATTTGAACAGTCTGGGTGTGTTTTGGATACAAACCGAATATTTTAGACAATTATCTGGCTTACATTTTATACATAAACAGGTATTCGCTCATGAATTATTTTATAATAAAATTACTATGTTATAAGAAAATGAACACATTGGTTTTATAACTTTCTGTTTTCTTCATTCTAATTTTTGGTTTTTGGAATTATATTTAATTTCAAATAATTTTTTGTTTTTCATATTAGTGTAGCGTTCTTTTGAATATTAATCATTAAATTTATAACATCTAATGCGCGCATATCTAACAACACATATCAATCACAATTTTATTGTAATCTCAGTTAAAGAGTGCTTGCAATTTTTGAAAGAATTACTTCCGGTAGCTAAATTAAGAGATTGGCTGATAAACTTCAAATTAAGATTTAAATGTGAGAATTCCATTTTATAGAAAATAATTACTTCTGATTTAAGTAAAATATTGGTATAAGTAATTTGATCCTGACCTTATTTATACCAGAAATAAAATTTGTCTAATATAAAGTAATGCATATTTTAAAGTCAAATGCTCTGAATTTAAATAATGCTTATTAACTTCACCATATTTGATTTGTTTTTAAAAATTTATTAAATTATCTAACAAACATGGTTGACAATCTTTCGTGAATATAAGCAACGAACAGAATTTTAAAAAAATTGGATCGAACCTCCTTAAAATTTTACATTTAATTTCTATTAATGGAAAAATCTATTTTTGAGACCACAGAAATTGCATTAACAGACTTTGAAGAAACTTGAAGTATCTCTTTCTCTCATTTAAACTATTGAAATATAATCCTCTGAAAATGTTAAATGGATTTAAAATGTAGAATAGTAACGCAGTCTCTTCTTATTATGAAGTTAAGATTTTCTATCACACATACAATTTCTGACCAAAATTGTAGTTTTTATTTACAAATATTCGTTTTCTTCCCTATTCTAAATCAGCGATTCCCAAAGTGGTCTATATAGACCTCCAGGGGCCTATGGCCGCATGCAAGGGGTCCACGTCAGCGAAAAAATAATTTGGGGGTCTATGAGTTGTAAATGGGAGTCTACGATAGTGACTCTCATTAAACCAGATCATGACTTTAATTTTTAAAAAAAATTTAATCAAGTGGAAACCAGATTTAGCTTTTTAACAAATTTATTTACTAAATTTAATGAAGTTAATTTGCAGTTACAAGGACCATCATTTCGGCGTTTCTTGCCATAATTAAGCTAAGGAGCATAATATTGGACGTCCCAAATTTCCCTAGTTTCTTAATTTATCACACACAATCTGCCAGGAAAAGGATCTTTTAACCTACATTCAACATTTAAATGCCCCTTTTTCAGATTTTGAAATTAGGTTTGAGAATGCTTTGACTATATATATGGTAATACTTCTGTAGGCAGCAAACTAACATGGTCCCTTTGAAAGAAAAACAAATGTTATATTATAAGAGGAATTGATCGAAATAGGCACTAAGAAGATCTTAAAGTAAAATTTAGAAACAGATATCAGCAATTTTAGAAGCACCAGATTCATCTCTCCCATTAAAAGCATTTGTTTGTTGCTCAGTTACTTTATGTAACAGTTATTTTAAGTATTAATTAAGTTTTAATTTAGTTAATTAACATGTGTGTCTCAGGTTTTAAACTCTATACTTCACTACAGTTAGAAATTTAAATATTTTAAAGTAAGCATAGCTCTAAACCGGCTTTCAAAAAGACATTTAAGTTGATAAATTTTCAAAAATTCATTATTAGGTAAGTAGGAGTCTACCCAAAGCCGGAAAACATGGCATGGGGTCTATGAGACAAAAACGTTTGGGAACTTCTGTTCTAGATCATTATATTGAGATTAAATTATAGAAACTTAAAATTTAAACTCATTCTTTATGTTTGAATTTTCAAATAAATATGATTGGTGGAATATATCTTATAAATTAATTGACTACTTTAGAAAGCAGCTTTTGAGGGAATAATTTAAATGTATCCTACAAAAATACGCAATATTTATTTTTTCATATATCTTTTAAAGTTCTTTATTCAGTTATTATTGCACGAGCAACTCTTGTCAAATTTCTTTGTTAAGAAATCCGAGGATGGGAAAATAAAGAAGTGGAAATTAACTAAGAATGCATGAAAAAATAACTTTCATGTACATTCTTAATCACATGTGTACTTGATGCCATGAAAATGATTCAAATCCAATTATTCAACAAAATACTGCTCTTCCTTTTGTTTCGGCAAAAACCAATTAAAATAATGTGTTACAATACAAAATATTCATTTAATTTTTGAACTGTTGTAAAAAAATGAAATTGAACGCTAAAATGTGTAAAATCTATGAATCTAAATTCATTCTTATAAAATTAGTAAATTACTATGATAGAAAAGTGAATTAAGGATTTGGATCAGATTTTGGAAGTGTAAAGATTGGATAATCTAAGTAAAAGCCATTCTAAAACCATTCAGTAATTGCGTAAATTTAAGTCATTTGTCTTTTCTATTGCAATTAAAAATTATTCTTAATGCCTAAAAATGATTTGGTAATGCGTTTTTTCCCATGATTCACAGGTATAAGATAAAATTTAAATCTATAATTATTAATCTTATTTAACATTTTCCTAATTGTTTAAATTTAACTAAAGTTTAAAAATAATTTACTTATTTTTATCAGAATTGGAACTTTTCAGAAAATTAAGTTAACACATTTAGCATGTTTATTATTTTATTTCTTAATTATTTTTTCACATTTATTATTATTTCATCATTACTAAATAATTCCAAACCTCAAAAAAAAAAACTACTGTGCTGAATTGATATTCATTTCTATCATCACAGAAATATTGCAAAATAAACCCCTGTTTTGGTTATTCTTTAATGAATTAGTTAACTTATTTGCTTAGTGCAAACGTTTATTAATTAAAATTTTTCAATAAATTTATAGTTTTGCTTAAACTAGAATGACTATTTATAACGATATTTTCTTAAATTTTTTAAAATATTTTATCTGATTAAACAATAATAGAGCTTATGATACAAGTGTCTGATTTTTATATAAGTTTTAACATTACATCTCAAAATCAACCCACAAGAAAGAATGTTTTGGATTCATTATCAAGACTCAAAAACCTACTTTCTAAATCATTATCTATCATTATTACAAACCTTTCTAAGTTGCTTTAAATAAAAAAAATTAAATTTCTGAAATAATTAAACACAATTTTAAAAAAGATTAATTAATAGTTTCAAAAAAAATAATCAGTTTTTGAAGGATACAATGAATAACTCACGATCTAAAATAAGAAAAACTCTTCTTATTTTTTTACCTAAAATTTGGATTAAATTTAGATAATATAATAAGATATTATTGGCATAAGCAATATTTGTTATTTTTCAACTTTATTTATTTATTTTAAGTTGCAAAATATTTTTATTACGACCAAAATTTTTGCTTCGTTTTTTTTTTCTCTCAGTTTAACATTTAACTTATTTTATGAGTGATATACTTTCTAAAATATCAAATAAGCAAAACATTTTTTTTTGTTATTAAATTCGAGAAATCTACCAAAAATTTAATATAAATTATCAACTGCAGTTTTAATAAACAATTTTTTCAAAATAGAGTTTTTTCCAATAAAGTTTATTCTTTATAATCATAAAACGGGATAAGGAAAAAAAGTAAAATAAAAGCATAATTTTTTATCCATTTTGATATTAAAAAATAAAAATGGAGAAAGAAATATATTTCATTAATAAACGTTGTTAGAAAAAAAGTTTGACAGTGTACCCGTATCTGAGGAGTCATACAAAGATACATTATTGTTTTAAGGCTTTTTCGTGGTTCAGTAGCTAAAATTAGGTTTGATAACTTAAGATTTATAATGAATATTAATATAAAAGAGTTTAGATCAAAAATATTTATTGGAACTGAAAATTCTTGCTGATTTTTTTAGTAAAAAATTAGTAAACCATTACATACTAATTCAACTACAATTAATTACATTAATTATATAAATGACTAGCTTATAGAAATATATATACTGCTAAAGTTTCTGAAATATTCATTCTTAAATATTCATTTTAAAGGTATTAGAAATAAGAATACCTTTTTCCACACTCATTTGTAAACGATTGTCTTATATGTGTTTTTATTAAAGTGTTGATGACATTCATCCCCATTACCTGTTTCTAAACTTACCCCGCAAAAATTTCTGGATAAGGCACTAGTCTGTAAGAAATGGTTAATATAAGAAATATTTGTATCAATAGTATCATATAGAAATCATATTGCAAGTCCTTTTTTTTATCGGGGGAGAAATTAAGTGTTTGTCTTTAAGAATAATTTGAATCAGAGTACATTAAAGTTTTATTTAGGACTCATTGCATCCTTACTTAAGGGACAGTTTCCAAAAGTTTACGCTGCTCATAAAATAATGCCAAATAACTTTTAAAAATATCAGAACACAGAAAATTAAATGCAATTTTTTTTTTTTTTTTTTTTTACTTATTAAATCTTTAAAATAAAACTTCGCATCATTTGTTCCATTTCTATTATACTTCACATGATCTACACACTACATGTATAGAAATAAAAAAATATTTAATAACCTAATTAATAATCCTGAAGTTTTTATTCTAAATCACTTGAATACATCGCACATGTTTTATACTCCTATTTTTATTGCCTTTCAAAGACTTTTTTTTTTAAAAAATAATAACCCACCCCCATATTATGCTTTATTACTTTTATTAACTCCTCTCTTTTTTTGTTTGCCCTACATTTACCTGAATATCTCTAATATTTTATCCTATTCATCTCATTGTTAAAAGATGCAATCAAAATTAATGCAAAAATTTATTGATTAACTTCCCATAAAAGTTGAGGTCTTGCTTATAATCAGATAAACGCTTTAAAATGACACAACTGATTCATCATCCGTATATCATCTTCAGCATTTCCATTCAATCTAAAAAGCATCTTTATTTTCCAAATTAGCGTATTTATTTCGTTTCAACAACAAATACGCGTTACACGCTTTTCTTATTCATCTCGCCCGAGTGAATTCAAGAGAACAACTCCCAAACCTTTGACCCTTATTCTCCTCTTTGTTCCAAGTGGGTACGGAAGCCTCTTAATTGCACCCCAACAATTGACGGAGGCTCCGATCGAGAGCGCAAAGCATTTCTCCAATATCCTTTTACAAAACTGGAGGAGACTAAGTGTTCGGGTGTTCGCAATGCTTTAATTGCGGTGTCATCATACGATCTGAAGGCTGTCAAGCATCCACGTCAAGAGAAGGAATCACCTTTCTGATTGGATGACACTCATTTCTTAGTGTGCTTTTTAAAAGGGGAGGAAGTAGGGAGATTGCGCTGAGTAAGCTTACTACGAAATGATTTAAGAAATTGTTTTTCAACTATCATTATTATTATAAAATAAATGTGAAAATTTATTTTATGCTTAAGGAAGGAATTTCTAAGTTAATAATATTACATAAGGAGGTGACTTTAGGAATTAAAATAGATATATACCGATTGAATAGTTTTTTTTTAAAAAAAAAGTGAGTGATTAATATTTAAAAAAAAAATAATTTCCAAAAAAAAAATATTATTTAATTTTTTTTTCTGATTTAAAAAAAGTGTTAAAAAAATTGCTTCTCGAATAGTTTTCATTTTTTGAGGAAAAAAAAGAACTAAATTTTATAGAAGCAATTAGTTTTTAAGAAGAAAAAGTCATATTTCTCATGATTGATCTAATCAGGGCCACAATATTTAAATTTCCACTTGATATACGTTAGTATTAATTATATAACGAGTACTTAAATAGTTATAAATTTAAAATTCATATATTTTTAGGGAAAGATGGAAGCATTATTTTGCAAAAAATAACTTAAAAAGGAATTACCACTAAGAGCTACTACAAAAGAATGAATTTATTTATATTAATATTATTCTCCAAATACATGAGTATTACCTGTTTAATTGTAGTTAATGAAATGCGTAATTTAGAAGTGAAAGTAAAACATAATAAGTGAGATAATAAAGGATTTAAACAGAAATGACGAAATTAAATATATTATTAATAATAATAAGGGCATACAAGCATATTATTCTGCATTTTAAAATTATGTTAAATCAAAATCAAAATATCTAGTTGATCAAATTATTTTCTACTCATAATAAAAAATAATTAGTATTGATTTATCAATAATGGAGGGAAATTGTTAAAAAAAAACCCAAATAAGATTTTTTTATAAAAAAGTACAAACTATCAAAATGCGACATCACATAATAAAAAATTTTAATTATGCAATTATTACTTCAAATTTTTTAAATATTTTTTTCTTTCAAATGTGTTGAAGTTAGATTGTTGTCAACATTTTAACGTAAATTCTAAACACTTATGCGCTTGATAAATTATTACCGACTCATATTTTGATTAAATAGTATGATTTTTGAAGAAAGAGAATAAGTAGTACAAGATTTTATGAAGCATTTATAAAGCAATGCATTGAATTTAAGTTCCAAATGTGTCTTTTTTTCATAGTTAAGACACTATATCAACCAAATTCATTAGGAAGTGTCACCATGTAAATTAGATTATTAAAAGAAATATAATTGTTAAATATGCATCTTCCTTTAAAATACAATTAGAAGACAAAATACACTTTGCTTGTAAAAAGAGAACGAATTAATGGGAAGAATCAAGCCTTTAATTAATAATTTTAATTTATAATTATGAAAAATTTATTAATTTAAGGCTTTACAAAATATTTAGGAACATATTAATCACCAAAACTGTTTGAAAGTTAATTGTTTTCGATTCTAAATTATTAATATTAAAAATTAATTATTAATTTAATAATAAGCAAATATAATTTTAACTAGATAGGAAAATCTATTATTTATTTTCTATTTTTTAAATAAAATTAATGATATCAATATTAATCATATTATCATAATTTCATTAATGTATTCAAAAGAAATTGATACTAAGCATAAATATGGCAAGTAATACTATACTTATATAAAAAAAAATCTATATTTTGTACCTTGGTTTTTTTTTATCCAAAAGAATTTTAAAAGCGTAAATTTATTTAACACAAATTTCTTAGATTGTAAAATTTTTTGTTTTTGTGTTGCAAGTCTAACTGTTACATAGTTTAAAACTAGATTTAAATTCATAATATGATGCATTTTTTATCAAGTTTTTTGATAAAAAAGCATCATATTTCACTGATGAATTTTTCATAAACTCAATCAGCCCTGCACTTATTAAGAAAGAAAAAGTACTTATCTCTTGTAGAGAGAAGAGAGGGAATATAACAATGGAACAAGATGGTTGGCAATAGACATGCCCTTGGTTCGAATCCAAGTACAGCAAGAATTTCGTAGTCCACGTGTATAAAAAAGCTAGAATTTAAACTGTGTGTATGGAATATTGGAATATTAAAAAGGGTAAAAAACCCATTCGCTATGGTATTAATACTTATTATTGTTTTTCCTTTTCTTTTTGAGGGGCATTTCTACTCATTTTTTTAAATATTATCATAAGAACTAGTACAGGGGAGGCCAACCTTTTTGGGAAGAGTTCCACTATCTTATTAAAAAAAATTTGTGCGTGCCACTTCCAATTTTCCAAATATTAAACAAAAAACAGGTGAAAAAAATTGTTACTTATTAGCTTATTATGAGATTTTCACGCAAATAGCACATTTTTTAATGCAAGTCTATGTAGTGGTAATTCAAAAATAATATAATAAAGAACATTAAAATTCTGCTTAGGTTCCATTGTTAATAAACTTTTTACAGGCTCAATCAGTTAAGTTAGGCGTAAAATAAAAATAATTAATGTAAAACATTTTATTCTAAATAATTATTAAACCATCAGTACTTAATGTGACTTTTGAAATTGTACTCCCTCCTCCCCTGAATCATATATATTTTGATTAGCTCTTGAAGATGCTAACAAAATTAAGTTGTTTTCCGTGCATATTAGCTAGTTTTAAAAGATATTTTGCTTTTGTGCTCATAATAGAAAATATTTATTCATAAACATGCTGATCCAATTTTGATGGGGGGTAACAGCATAGGGGGTCTGAAATAACAGCATTTCAATAAACTTGTAAAAAATTTGTATTTATTATTATTATTTCAAATTTTTCAATAAGTCTTCGCGTGCCACTATTACAATTCCACCGTGCCAAGAGTTGGCCACCCCTGAGCTAGTAGCTGAAATGAGTCTGACACTAGCACAGTAAATGAATAAATATTCAAAATAACTGTACCACATTTGTTTTGTATCATATAAATAAGTCATAAGTTATAAAAATGGCAATTAATATTTGTTTAAATGTTTGTGATATAATGACAGTTACGCTTACGAAGGCTTTCTTGATACAAAGCAAAATATATAAGAATATATTAATTATACATAGGGATATGTAGGAATATATAGGAATTTCTTCATTATGTATATGAGATAATTTTTATAATCCTAAATACGAACTGTATCTTTGCAAGAAGGGGAAAAATTGTCAAAAAATGACAGCTCTAAGCGCACACTAATGTTTTCATAAGCCATCATTTCTATCAGCAAAGCTTTAGCGGTATTTAAAATAACTTTGGCCATGATAAGTATTAATGAAAGTAAGATTGTTATCAACTCAGTTATCTTTGAAAATAACATCCTAGATACGCCTTCTTTGAACTCTATGTATACATTAGCAAAGAGCAAAAGCTTTATTTGCAGTATACACTGCTCACTCAGCAATTTTTTTCCAGAAAAAGCACATGCGCTCTCGCTAATGATAATGATCTACTTAATGAGTATCCAGCGGAGGAACCTGGACCCTCCTCTACTTTCAAATGTAGTACAGACAATAAACTTTTTTTATGTGTCTTTTATCTATAATTCGTACTTAATCTCAAGTAATATTTGTAGCAGCAAAATGCATTACAGCATAAGTTTATGAAATGTTTAATGGGAAAGGGAATGCCAGTTAATTTTTATTCATCTAAAAATATGTGTATAAAATTAAAAAAAGAAAACTTATAATGTGCACTATAACTTCTTACTTATGGTTCTTCAAAAGCGTTAGGCTCAAGACGTAAGCATCGTAGTTCATAAAAACATGAGGTAGATGTTAAAAAAATTGTAATAACTACTAGACCTTTCCGTTTTTTTTAAAGTAGGTAGTTGTAAGGTATACCTCAAATACTTAAAATGCAGGTAATGTTTTTATAGTTGTAATAAAAGGAATAATTCAAAGAATAAATAAATAAATGCATATTTAAACAATAAAACGAAGTTATAAAATGTTTGTTAAATCTCATAGAAGAAAACACTCATCTCAATTCTTTTTTTTTCTTCCGATAATTACTTGACAGTTTGATTTTTATTGACTTAACTCGTTATTTATCAACTGCTTAATTTATACGCCTTTAAAGATATAATTAATTTTTATTAGTCAGTTTTCAACATATAAATTTTAATTGGTAAGAAACAGATTGTTTAAAAAATTCTCGGACCGAATAAATCTTAAGGAATTCAAAGACTGGGGCAATAAAAATAATAAAAACACGCACTTTCTTCTGAGGTTTTCGATAAATATGGTATTAAAGAAAATAAAACATTAAATCTTTAATCCTTGGTGCACAATATACTACACACATACATGCATAATATATAACATTGTAGTTATTGATAAATGAACTCTCGTAACAGGAAGTACAGAGGATATTGTAATAAATAAATTCAATAATATACCTTCCGTAGCGAACCTTAAATAAAGATTTACAATATTATTTGTAGCTATGAAAAGTATCTTTTAAAGATAAAGAGCAAAATCATTTTGGGTATTAAAAATTGCCAAAAATCTATTGTTATTCAAAATATTTATCAGCATTTCTTACCGTAAATATAAAAAAAAGAGTTTGAAATTAACGGAGATTTTAATTCCAACAAAAATTGTTTCAGATATTTTAAATTATAAATTTTCAGACAAAAAAAAGGAAAAAAGTATACAGCACTTAAAAAATTGTTGATTAAAAAAATAAAGTAGAAAAAAAACTTAATTTTATTTACTTTTGTTTCGCTTCATTGCAATTCAATTAAATAGTTTCTCTAAAATAAACCATAAATGTAACCAGTTATTTAATTTTCTACGTGCAAGCATACAGACATAAACTTTTCATATCAGTAACTTTTTAAAACACATTTTTGAAATTAGCTATATCGTCGTTACTTCCGTTAGGTTCTTAGTAATTATTTATTTTATATTTTTAATTATTTCAATAATGAAGCTAATTTAATAATTTTAAAAATAACAGAGTACTCGCAACAAATATGTGGGTAAAGACATATGCAGTATCCCTTAAAATAAAACATGCATGGGTTAATTTGCACTAAATTTAAAAATACCTTTATTAGCTGAAAATGTATGTAAAAAAACTAAGTAAAAAATTTAATTACTGTGTTATACAATTACTTTTAAAAACTTCCTGTAAACTAATGCAACAACAAAGTATACGTTCGATTCCGGTTGTAAGAAACCTGAAAGTTGAATGACTTCTGAACCTTATGACATCCGAAAAATATAAAACATTGTTATAGTTCTTAAATTAGAATACTCGTTTAGTTAATATTTCACAGCTCTATTTTCTAACTTAAAATTATAAATAAATAATAACAATAAAGAATAATATTAATTTAGAAGATTAGTAAATTAAATTTTACCGTATATACTAGAAAACTCCTCGTAAAATTAAAAATAACGCATTAATGAGGAGAAGATATTTAAAATGCAAAAATAAAAATAATGGCATTGTAATTTATGCATATTTTTAAAAACTTTGTGTTAACTAATAAAATAAGTAAAGCAAAAATTCGACTCTCCGGATGTAAAGTACCTGAAGGGTGAATGACTTTTCCAGCTTGATGGCATCCGATTTACCGACCCTGACTGTTGTACTCATGCGCATGCGTATTATTTACTTCTATAGGAGAGGAAAGTATGTCAAAACTTATTTTAGTAACATATACACAGTCCGAGGCTAAAATGTTTATTTTTACGCTTTTCCAATCTTCATACGAAATCAATAAAATTCGAATTAGTAAATTTAAGAAACAGAATATAATAAAGAGAGAGAACAAAATACTGTAGATATTATAAATTTCGATAAACAATTCTTTTTTTAAAGTTATTATAGGAATTACATACTATAAATTATATAGTCAAAAAGTAACAAATGACACATCTTTAACACTAGATTGCCCAAGGAAATCATTTTGACTGCTTTTTAATTTCAATTAGAAAAACAATTACGTATACAATGACATAAATTCTAACAATATATTTTTTCCAAGTGAAGCAATTTTTTTATTGTTAATATTTACTAATAGCTTGTTATATAACTGTTAATAATATAAAAAATATTAAAAATTAATTTTAAATGAATTTCGTTACACATTTGTTATTCTTTCACAATGCAGTTATTTTGACTGTTTTGGGGCAATATAAGTATATACTAAGTTTCAGTCTTTCTAGTGTTCACATTATTCAATTCAAATTACATGAAATAAAACTTTTCAGTTGACAATAAATTGAGTATTCTAAAAATCCAAACCAACAAAATTACGATCAAATTTTTAAAATCAAGTGGGTCGACCAACCAGAAAAACAGCATGCAGAACAATTATTCTCTTCTACTCATCAAATCTGTTACAATTCAAATTAACATTATTGTACACAACTGAAAACAATCCGAGACAGAGTCTCAGCATTAAGTAAATAACTATTTAGGGATTCTATTTATTTAGTCACGATCATAATGAGTGTTCCCAACTGGAATAGCTAGATCACTTCCTTCCGAGCGACAACGACTTAAGTAGTTGCTCATCTGCCTCCCATTTCACCAGTGCCCCTCCCCCCTTTGGCAATCATCCGAAAATCAACCCTCATTTACGTCTTCAACGTGAATGAAAACGAAATCACTTTTCATCGCGCTTTTCACCTTCGATGGTAATCATCCCTACGGAGCAACAGCACGATGCTCCACAACTCTTGAGGTTTCCCAAACAGAAAACGGAGCCACCGCTGCCCCAAAACAATCCTTTCGCTACAAAACCTTACTTTTAATCCACCGCTGTGGAACTCATTTTTCAACTAAGTCGCGATTATCGATAAGAGTTTCAACATCTCAGAGTGAGTGAATGAGAGAGCAAATGAGAGAGGTACTTACTTGGAAGAGGCTCCGAGTGTGTTGTGGGGAATGTCTTAGGGCGCATTGACTCGGTACGGGACAGGGGAACAGTAACAGGTAAGCCATTTCCGAGTCGGCTGGGAAAAGGGGGTGGCTTTTTAGGGGGTAAACCCTATCGCTGGAAAGTTAGTTCGTTGAACTTCTTGCACCGATAGCGGAAGAACCACCCCGTTACGAAGCTGAAGAGTGCACTGCCATTCCTATACTCATGCTGATGGGGTTATTTCGTGTCACCAAAAAGAGATAAATAAATGTTCAACTTACTTAAATTATGAGTTTTGAAAGTAAGGTAATCGTTTAGAAGTATTTCAAACATCACATGGAAACAACAACAGGTAGACTGAAAATGCTTGATAATTGGTCAAAGACCTTTAAAATTATTTTTGGTTAATTTGAGAGTTTATGAGTACTTTCTGTGATAGAACTTTACACATATATAAGTTTTTAATAACTCAGAAGCTTCCGATTCAAATTTAAAAACACGGGACTTTTCTATTTATAATCTCTTACTCTCCTTGGAGACTCAAGATTCATCAAAAGAATCTGGAAAAATCGAAGATATTACTAGCAAAATATTTTAATTTCTAAGGACCATTATATTCAGAGCAACATCCGTAATGAATGATTGATTGCTCATTAACGACGCTCTTTGGAGCCAAACGAAGATCATTGGTGACAATTTTGAGCCACAACAAGTGACAAGGACCACATCTGAGCTGGCATCCCAATCTCTGAGCTTCCACACATAAGAATTTTAACCCTAGATAGATAAATATGCTTTTGCATCTCTATACAGTGGGTTTTTAGAGGGGCCACGACTCAGTAGATTCAACGCCGGCCACGAGTTCATAACCATGGTCATTCAACTACCGAAGCCTCTCAACATTTAAAAAAACTAAATAAAGAACAGTTTAACCTTTATGATCACAAAAATCGTTTTTCTTATAGTTGATGTGTCAAATAGCATATGAAAGTGAAATATACAAGAACAAATTTTTAATTATGGTGAATACAATATCGGGAAAAAAGGACATATAATCATAAGAACATTCACCCTAAAGGGAAGGATTCAGCTTTATTAGCTGTTCAGAACTTTAAAAACTTATCCGAGATAGTGACGGCACCCAAGGAGTCGGTTATTGAACCTTTTTATATCTTTTATAAGCACATATCCTCAACTGTATTTTCTTTTCACGTACGTTTAAGATGCCAATTTATTAAAATTAAATATATGACGCGCAACATCAGTTTGAACTCAGTTAAGAACTATTCATGACTTCTGTGTTGACGTGTTATAAAAGTTCACAATTTGAGCGTGCATAAGTTGCTATAAAGACCAAACTCATTTTCACTCTTTAAAAAACGTCGGGCCTACATATAGGTGTGGAGCCTAGCTAAAATGTAAATCGTTTCCTTTTACTCTATAGCAAAGAAAGTCCACACCTAGGTTATAAAAATTTTTATTCTTTTCCTCTTGTCATAAATAATTTCTAAATAAGTATTCAAAGGTGAAAAAAATGACAACCCCAATGGTCTTAGTTAAATTTCAGAGCATTGACATTTCTTCGAACGAACTTTCATTGTAAACGAGCAGATTGTCATTTTGTATAAAGAAAACTACCGTATTGATAATTTGACGAGTGCTTTATTTTCAACTAGTATTTTATGTAATTTTAAAAATAACTAAAACATACGTATTTGTTTACTTTTTCCCCATAACATTTTATTTTTGACTTCTTTTGTTCCTGGAATAAAAAAAATTTTGAAATAAATTGTATGCTTAAGTATTATAATAGATTCAGGTATGAATTAATTTCGGTAACTAATTTTTTTTATTGCAAAAAGCTGAAAATATATATATATATATGTTACATTCTCTATAATTAAGTATTTTTACTTTTTAAAAACAATACTAAAAAATACACATTTTTTTTTTGTTTTGAAATTCGGTTTTTTTAATGCTGTTGAAAAACTCAATGAAAAGAAAAATATAAATAAGCTTCCCCCCCCCGACATAAAAATATACAATACGAGAGCAACTGGTTTTGCATTCAAGTTATTTATTACATTCTTTACGGATAAAAAAAACTCGAAATTACTTAAGGTGTTCTATTAATTTTTATGCATATTATCATTTATGTTATTTATTTAATTTAGTTCATATCTTAAAATGCTTTTTAAAAACCAAGTCATTTAAAAATGTATAACCTATTTATTTATTTTTTTATTTATTTATTTATTTTTTAACATTTAATAGAAATTTATTTGCTTGTCATTCAATACATCAATGATTTATGAACAACAAAAAAAGAGCTTGCAGTAAGAGATATAGATACACAACGTGTAGTGAAAATAGGACGAACAGATGTATTAAACTCTAACACTACTTTGTTCAGAAAGAATGGAATACAATTTATGGAGCTGCTCTACACTGTCGTTTTCGTGTACCTTAGGTTACTCGAATAAGTCGTGATTGAATTAATCATTTTATCAAAGAAATAAACGAACAAATAAACAGATGTTGGAAAAAGTGTTTTAAGACTTTCATTAAAATAATTATAGAAAGGGGGAAGCCTAGCTACAGGCTAAAAAACTCGAAGCTCAATAAAAAAATTAAGAAAAAAAAACAATTGATAACGCAATCAAACTCGTTTTTTCCTTTCAGACTGTAACCAGACAGTTGATCCAAGGCCGCAGGGTATTAGCAAGGAAAAGCGAACCAACAACGTTTCTGTAACAGCTGAAACGGGCTGTCAGGCTGAAAGTTTGCTTTTTATTTATTTTTTTTTCTTAAGTCAAATCGTCGTTCAAATTACAGATACGTCCAAGCTGCTTTGAACAAATCCAGGAAAGCATCTGTCACGGCGTGAACGGGTAATTTATGAACGATTAAGCTGCTACCTTGAGACTTTTCGAGTTAGATTAAAGAGGCATTTTGAACTCACGTTTTCACAAGAGTCAGAGTTTATTCATTAGAGAGGCAAGCTGTTTGCGAAATTAAGTTCCGGAAGTAACAACTGTGGACAGTCTTCGGATTTGTTTTGCTTTAACCCTTCAAACACTGACTTGTTCCTGTTATCGTTTTCCTTTGTCTGAAATGGGTCTGCTCCTCTTTTCAATCCGGGTACGCATTTTGATAAGAAGAGGATACCATTTTGAAATTTGAAAACTTGTATATAATTATTACAAATAAAATTTTAAAAAGAATAAATCTGATTAAGGAAATTTATCTGCTCCATGTTTAACACAGAAATTACTGAATTTTCTGAAAGTTGTGCGTATGTGTAAGCTAAGTGTCTGTGTTTTGTAGTTCTATCTTAGGCACTAGTGTTATATATCAGCTATATTCTTGCAAGTTTAGTTTGAATGCTTAAAGCCTTGGTTTGTTGTTATAACTGTTAGTACACTTGAGTTTCCATTGACCTTGGCTCACTTAAGATACGTTTTATATATATAATTGATCAGACCTACTAATATGCATAAAAGTCATTTTCTTAAACTTAGAATTAATAAATGTAAAAATATTGTTTGAAGAAATTAGAATTTTTCGCTTTCCCAAAATTTGAAGAAAAAAAATACGAGACACACGCGATTACAACTTAAAACACCTCCACCTGAAAACTCTCAATTTATTTTCAATATGAACTCCATACTATCATTTATCTCACTTAAATTCAACTTTTTTTAGTAATGTAATAGTTATCAAAAGTTTTATATAATTCAGCCAAAAACTATTATATTCTGGTCATTAAGATTTAATAATGAGTCTCAAAATATTCAAATAATAATTACTTACTAATTATTAAATCACTATAAAATATTCCTTTAATATTCTTTATGAAAACCATAAAAATTTTTAAAGAGTATAATTTTTTTTTTTTTTTTGTAAATTGAACTTCAAGTTAGAATAGCATGCCTTAAGGAATATCTTGAACAGTGGGTTTTAATAAGATAAGGAAGAAAATTATATGGAATTCTTTTATAAAATGTGTGTGCATTGTTAACAAAATCTTTCTCTTACTACCTAAGATAAACAAAAATGATATGCACGTAAAGTAGTATCAACAAGCTGGTGGTTAAATATTTTATGAAAGAATAACTTTTTTAGTTTATTACAAAGGCTTCATTACATATTCACAATTTAAGGTAAAATCTATTGCTGATCATTAAATAGAACCTAAGCTTTTCAACGAAAAAGGAAAATTCGGCTCAATTTAGGAGCAACAAAACCAATTGGCAATTCTATCTTTAATTTAAATGTTCAAACTGGTCATTTATTACATCTCAGAGTTTTGATATTGTACTTAAATTGTACGTTTTCCCTGTTTATTGGAGATACACAGGTTAATTCAGCTTTACAATTGGATATTACAAACTAATAGATCGCTAGGTTTGCCAAAAAGAAAATCAGAGACTCGGTTAATGATTCAGCTTTTCTGAATAAATATTTTTGCAGTTCAAGAAGAACAAAACCAATAAATTGGATCACGACCCCAATTTCCGTTGTGCGTTTTATCTCCCATCCATCTCTGTTAATCTTTTAAAAGGGTTTTAAAACGGATTTTAGGAGGGGCTCCATGAACTTATAATCTTCCAGATGGAGGGAGATGTTTATAGCTGTTATTGAACTACTTTATATCTCCTACCCCAAAATGATATAAACTCCTATTTTTGAGTTCGGCTTGCGCCAACTTGATTATGAAGATTTTGTTTTCTTCCTCACTCAAGAGATTTAGGGCTACTTCTGGAGAAAATGTTCGAGTTTACCTCCTTTCATTGGAGGTTGGTTTACCCGCCCACTGGGACCAAGCGAAGAAAGATTGTGTTTTACACAAATCCCTTTTTCTTCTCTTAGCGACTTTGATTTGCATTAATCACGTTATTAGTAAAATTTTACCAACCCGAAAACAGTGTTGTTTATAATCTTTGGAATGGGAGGATGTTGATAAAAGGATGGAAGAGCCTTGCGACTTCATTAAACGAGCCACAATCCATCATTCGTTTCTTCGGCACACTAACTCGTTACAGAGCGTCTTACAGTGAGTACTTTTTAGTTTTTGCCACTGTGTTGAGATCTCAATACGCAGATCAACAATTTCGGAAGTATTTTCCCTTTGGGTGTGTTCATTTTGTGAAAACCTAACTTATAGTAGGGGAGCAGCAGTTGCTTTGTTTTCGATTTTAAATGGGAAAAGTTTTAATTACTTTCTTTATTTTCTTGGTCTGGCTACTGGTAAGCTTTAGGAACCATTGTGCAGGACAGAACATATATAATAAAATTAATGTATTTTAGTGCGCTAGTTACACGGAATAAAGAAAAACAGGAAATCAAATTATCCATCGCAAATGATATACTTACATTAATTTGATATATCTACACTCTTAAAATTTGAAAGTAAACAAGTGTATGGATGTGAGACTATCTTCTCTCGAACCGTTGAAAGCAAAAACATGCTAAAAGCACCAAATGATTGTAAATAATCCATAGAACACATTTTTACCATTTAAATTCTAAAATAACGAATAGTTATATATATATATATATATATATATATATATATATTGATTTTTAAAAAACCAAATGAGTGATTGGCCTGCCCCTGTAATACCATCTATCACACAGAAACTCCGAAAAACGGCAGAGGAAAGTTTTCCGTTATTTGGGTTTTCCTAAAAACAGCCATCCTTCCATCTTTTCTAAAATTCAGGGTTAACTTCCCTCTACACTAAAATAATTCTGGAACCGATTGGAATATTCATTTCGTTAGCATGAGGTACATTTTTATTTTATTAAAAAAAAAAACACTATTTTTTTTGTATTTTTTGAAATTTTTAAAAAAGTCGATTTCAAGGACAAAATGTTTGAACCACCCTGCATCTCTTTCTTATCGTTGGGATCAATGATATCTTTCTTATCATTTTGCGTCCTAGGAAAGTGCAGACTTTACACACTTCAACCGAGTAACTTAAGAAATTCGATTCCCAAAACTTACTTTTTTTATGATTTTTCCTCAGATCCCTCGAAAATCGAAAATGTTTCATAACTTCACGATTACTCAATATAATCACACGAAACTTTTTTCCTATGTGTCCGGCTGCATAATCCGTATTTAGACTAAAAATTAAAAAAAAATTCTTTCAAAATTAGGGAATTGAAAAAAAAATTGTGTTTTTCGTCTAATAATCTTTTTTAGGGATTTATTTATACGATTTCTTTCCTTACATTTTTCTTTTGGTTAAAAAATTACACAGTTCTTTATCAGTGCGCGAATTTTAAAAGCTTTTTTATTTTAAACTTTCATATTTAAAAATTTTAAAACTTCAGGAGCTTCCGCGAATTGTTTATTTAATTCAGCAGACGTCACGTGACCCTCTCTGTCAAGAAATAGCGCACACAAATCTAAGCTTGAATATATGGTTGAATCATAAAAAAAATGGAATTCAACTTTTTGATATTTTGTTTCTTGATATCTGCAGAAATTAGTTTCACAGAAGAAAAATATTTGGTTTTGTCTGAATTATTTCTCTTAAAATCGTGCTTTGCTTCGAAGGATGAAACAAAAGACGAAAAGAGAGGTTGGCCCCTGTTAGCACTGCGAAATTTGCAGTTGATTTTTTTCCGATAACAGCTTTAACGCATTGTGGTACTTTATTTTTTCTGTTCCTTAGGGGGGATGCAATTAAATATCGCATCTACTGCATTCAAATTCTTCAAAACCGATTCATCATAAGCAACCTGCATTAATTGAGATAATCCGTGCAGCCTCGAGCTATACAGCTAGTTTCTAATATGTATTAAATGATATATATTAAATGAAATTATATAATTTTATGCTAATACTTTATTCATAACATACCATTTTCTTTAAAAAATGATTGCTTCTTCTACGTTATTTATATATTTTATTATAAATTATTATGTTCTTATTTTATTTTTCATTTTTTATTATTTTTCACATTCCATATACCACTTTACAAGACGATATTAAATCAAAAGAAGATATTTCTGGGGGATTTACAAAATTGCAATCAAATTTCTGTTGGGAATAATTTTGCGCCTTAAAAAAGTTATTTATAATATTTTTCAATTATATCCTTAAAAATACTTTCACATTTCTTTTCATTGAGGAACGAATTATTTAGCCTCTTGGAAAATAATTTTATTTTATTTCTAATTTCATTACTATGTAAAACATAAGTTATTGATATTACTAAGGAACACATTTTGTTGATAGATAATTTGATATCATAAAAAAAACCAAACATGCTTGAAATGTTTCTTAGTTCTGAATTTTTTACATGGAGAAAATCGAATAAAATATTCCTTTGTTTTTAATCTTATTGTTACCCAACTCACAAAAACCCATTCCTCAAACTATTTTTATTTTTATGAATGATATCTTTTTTGTAAGACGTGTGTGTCATATTTTAGTTAATTGTTAAAGATCTGAATGACTTTCAAAAGAGTTTTTTCTTCAAACACTAGAAATTATTCCCTCACAGTAACTATCAGTCAGTTACTTGTAATAACCGGGGAATATGGATTATTTGAAGTAACTTGTAACATAGTTATTCTATAGATAAATTGTTTCATAGTATCATAGCTCCAGTTTATCGAATGAAATACGTTTAATAAATGTGACATCATTTTCCTTGTAATTATTCCAATGTTACAAATAACTTATTCTTTAAAAGGGAAATATTAACAAATAAAAAAAGCTATTAACAGATTTAATTTTGATAGATTACAGGTACAATCTAAAAGATCTTTGTATACTTTTTCGCCTTCTACTATGCTTAAAAAATACTTTCAATGACTTTGATCAGATTTGGATGTTAATGCACTGAATGATACTTATATGATAGAACTTTTAAAGGTACTTAAAAAAAACACACATTAGCCTCCATATGCTTCCATTTAATCGGTATACTAAAATTACGTTTTGTTGATTCATAATTTGATTGCACAGGACCATATTCTACGCGTCAATCTTAGGGAATAAATTATAATCCCTGTCAAACCTGTCTCAGAACATAAGTCTCGTTAAAGCATGCCGACTCGGTAAAGTCCTTTTATGTACTGGTCAGCATTTTTCATTTTGATCAGCTTTAATGTGTATTTATTTAAAATTAAGCAAAGGAAACTGACTACACGATGTCGACGTCTCTTCATTTCAATATTTCGTCAAATAACATCGTCTATAAACAACCAAAACAGAAGAAAAAATAACAGAAAATAAGGGAACAATAAAAAACAATTTGATGACTCACAAATAGCAATATATTATCACCTATCGCTTTAATATTCCTCTCTTTACCTTTTTTAAGTATTATTATAATCCTTTTAATGAATCTATAATCCTCTTAATGGTTATAATATCCCTCAGCAATAAGAAATGGATCGGTCGCAACATCTTCCAAAGGATCTTCCAAGAATTTCTCCGTTCTCCTCTCAAGAAAAAAATGTCATTTACTGGGGAATGGCCTCGGATAGCGGAGCAAACGAGGTCTGCATAATTGTACCGACATTTGAGAATCAATGGCAATAGAAGATTTAAGGTTTTAAGTAAAGAAGAAAAAAGAAAAAGAAATAAGAGCGAGGCGAAATACTTTCTTAGGTATTTAAGGCAGTTAGGGTTTTCTTGATGTTTTGCTGCTCTTTTCCTTTTGCTTTTTTCCCCCTCTTTGATTTTAATGGATGAGCATCGACGTGTAAGGATGTACGTGAAAAAGAGTAGGCAGCCTTGTTCGCCCTGTCCAATGAAGAAAGAACTACCTGATCGTAATTTTTATGACCAGATCTCTTGATCATTTCTTTCGTGATATATATTCTACTATTTTCCACATTCAAAAAGGTGGGTGTATGTCGGAGTCAAATTGATAAAGAACTTGTTCTTCTGTGAAACTTAAATTGAAAAGAAAGGGAAATAGGAGGAAAAGAGCTTATGCGAAGATTACAAAAAAGAAAAGAAAGAAAAGAAATGTTTGTCAGAAGACTAATCAAATTGTTCCTGAAAAAGGAAAAATAAATAAATCAATAGTTGTCATTTTTCAAAAAATTTACTATTCCTCTTTTTCATGCGCAGATGAGCATATTTATTGAATATTTTATCTCTTGCGAAAGGATTTAAAATTTGAAGTTTGTTTAAATAAAATAATTTTGACCTCTGAAATGAAGAAGGTAATTAAAGTTTCGACTAAAATGATAATGCGCAGATTTAAAAAAAAAATATTTGAAGAATCACCCCTCCCCCCCCCCCCCAAATAAGACTCCCTCGAGTAAATTTGAAAAAAAAAATTTCATCAAAAGAAAAAGATAAATTAATTTTATTAATGAAAACACATGCAAATAAATGTGCTTATATATATATGTCCCTAGAATCCTAGTTTCTATGGCCAAGAGTTTACTGTAATCCTACTGAAGTTATCTTATTTTTGGTAACCTGTACTTTATAAATTTGTCAATTTTTGAGGGGATCGAAGTTGATAAATGTGTAATTTAACTTATTTGACAAATTTCTTCAGAATTAAGGACATTTACGGAGTTACGAAAAAATCTGAAATGTACTCTAAAGATAAGTTTACAACTATTTTGTAAATTACTGAATGTCATTCCTGGGGAGATTTAAATGTTTGAAGAGAGAAAATTGCATGTACTCTCTTTTCCGCGTTTGGTTCTACATATCTAGGTAAAAAAATCTTTCCTCATATGAAAAATATTTCCAGTCCACCAAAAAAAAATTGTTTTACAACTTAATGCTCAGAATCGTGTCAAATTGAAAGTCGCTAATTATACCTGATTTTGCGATGTGAAAGTAGAGCAATGCAAGCACTAGATTCGCATTAAAATTTTTATTTATATTTTTCTTTAACTATGATGAAGGGAAATACTTATATATTTTATGTTGTCTATTTCTTATCTTAATAAATATGTTTAAAAATGCATAACATATGTACAATTTCAATTTTTTTTTCTGAAGAAATATTGTTATATTTTTCTGTTCATTTTTATGTTAAGAAATATCATTAAATAATGCAAAATTAATGTATAATAAATCAGTAAATATCTTATTATTGGCCTCTGTTTTCTATCTCTGCATGCAATATCGCGGGAATCGTATTATTTCAAAAATGTCCTACTGTATAGCACGCTGAATCATATTGATAGATAAGTTTGGCACACCAAGGTTAAAAGATTGCCAATCAGTGGTCTATACTGTCTTGTTATATTTCTGTTTATTGCTTTGCTTAATTAGATTTATGCTAGTTTAGTATTTGAGTATTGATTGTATATATATAAAAGGAACTAAAAAAATTATCTTATTTTCTTACGTACTTTATCAATGATATTTTACTCAACTTATTTTTACGTACTAACAATACCCCTATCCAGTTAGTTGGCTCCGTTTTTAGCTTTACTTCTTTCCCCATACACTCTATACACTATAACCCATAAAACAACTTTTAAAGATTCTCTTCATGAGTATTTATCGAACGGGGGAAAAAAACCTGAGATTACAAAGACATTTGTATATCATTATTATCAATCAAATTTTAAGTAGCTTCGATTTCTCCCTCGAATGTAAGATTATCGGCATTATAAGTAAAGTTCAAAAAATGTCGCAGTTTCAAATATAAATATTCCAAAGAAGAAACGATAGAAAGGATACATGAAACCAAAGCAAATGACGACCAAAGGAATCCTTCCAGATCCCCGTCTTACTCAAGATTCATAGTTGTAACAGTACATATATGGTGATGTGTCTGAGTAATTTACTCTTGTTCGCATTTTTTAAGGTAAAAAAGGGATGAATCTTTCTCTGAAGTCCTGTCTTCTTGCTTACTGCGTTTTGAAATCTTCTTTCCGGAGGCTCCGCCTATTCCTTAAACAGAGCCTTCATTAATTAGCGCATTTTTCTCCTGTTCATGTTGCAAGGATTAATTGTAGTTAAATTTAATTAATTGTAGGATCCTTAGAATCGCAAACTCTAGCACTTAAATTATTCTCATAACTGCCTTAAAATTTCTTACTTATAATCCATTCTTATGATTAGAACGGATAAAATATAGATTTTTTTTATGAGCTTAGAATCATTAAGGAATCGAAAGCAATAAATAAAAGCTTTTTATTTTTACAAAAGATATACACTTGAGAACAGTTAAATTCTGCGATATTTGATCAAAACTCGATTTTTTCTTTTATTATTACAAACAATAAAGTTGTTTTTAAATTCCTTATTTGCATTAGAAATATCTCATCATATGAATTAACAATCTTGGTGTGAATTTTTTTAAAAAAAAAATTAAGCGCTATTGAATTTTCCAGTAATTTGAAACACAAAATGTTTGTCTTTTTGTCAATTTTACGTTCTTATTTATTGTTGACCACGTTTTAAATTTCCCTGTATCTTCTTAATCCCACAAACGGATCTTGATTTATTTCTAATTATCGTATTTATTCGAATCTAAGTCGCACCACAAATTCTCAACAAGTTTTTGTGAAAAATGAAAAATAGTGTAAAATGGTTTATTGATATTCAGTTTTACGAAATTAAAGTAAATTTAAAAAGAGAACTTATAAGAAGTGAATAATTAGTTATTTTACCAGTACTGTTTTCATTTAAATACATGCATGAACCTGTAATTCCCCCCATCCAATGCCTTTTTTGCTTCGATTCTTAGCCGCACCCGATTTTCAGTAGCATTAATATTGGAATAAAGTGTAGCTTAGGTTCGATTAAATGCGATAGATTCATGCGATAATCATTAGAAATTTCTTCTTTTTATACGCTGCTACATAAATATTTTCAAATGATATTTATCTTAAAAATTATTTAAATAATTTTGTGATCAAATAATGAATCACGTCACTATGCCTTTCTATCTTTAAATGAAATAATAACTGTAATTTATACATTTATTATACATTTTTACCAAAAAAAATTAATTTCTATTACGTTTTGTATTTTGTTTTTATATCATAGTTAAGTTATGTATTGCTTTGTGGGCTTATATATTATTTTGTGGCATAATATCACAAATAATTAACCCCTTAAGAATTTTATTAAATTAAGACAAACTCAACAGCGTAAGAAAAAAATTATTAAAATATCAGACTACTATATCAATACTAGGCAATATAATAAAATTTTGTCTTTTTTACTTAAAGAAACTGAAAATGATATTGTAAACAAATAACGTCTAGAGATTCTGACTTTTTTTTTTATTACTCATAACCTTTAGTTTTTAGTCTCCACAAATATTTGATGAGCTGTACACATGTGCAATTCGCACCGTCTGAGACTCTAATCTTAAAATTAAACATGAATGGTATTATTTTTGAATTGACTTAAACATACAGAAACAGCCGAGATTTACTAAAAATGACTTCGCACTTTCGATTTTAATAGTATGGCACATTATAGCTCAAATTAGTGATACATAATTTGATGATAACTATTCCGTTTCTCCTTTATCTTTGATCCTTTTAAAAAACAGTATTATATACTTTAAAAGAACATTCCTAGTCTCTTAAAGAAATCTAAAAACTTTTTTCCAGCTATGATATTTTGTATGCAACAAGATCCTGTAAAACTATTTTCCTATATACAGGGTGGTCCCGAATTCATAGTATAAGCTTTAAAGGTATATACAGGACACTGCAACAATCATTTATTGTATAGGAATCTATGGGCCCAAGTGAATCTAAGGCGCAAAACAGGGGAAATAAAGGACAAGAGAAATGGAGTTATCGGTTGGTTGCGTTGCCGGTAGGGGGCAGTTGATGTCTAGCCGCCGTTCAACATGATGCATCTCTGTAGGGGAAAGCGCCATTCGCAATTATGCCGATGTCTACAATGGGAGACTTTAATTATGCCGAAAATTACGTGTACGGCCATGCATTACGTGTACGGCCGTGTAAATGGTAACGACAGAGCTGCACTACGAATGTATCATGCCCGATCGACGAATGCCTGATCACAGAATTTTTCAGCAGTTATGTCATCAATTTCGTAAGACACGCTCGTCCCACGTCATCAGACATAATGCTAGTCAACAAAGAGCTGTACGCAGTCCAAGCCTGGAAAGAAAGAAAGCGTCTTGAAAGTTGTGGCTGATAGACCAGGGTTTGTTGCTAAGAGTTGTTGCTCATCACGTAAGTGTCAGTCATCAGACCGTTTGTAGAGTTTTAAGTGAAAATCGCTTTCACACCTCTTTCATTTTCAGCGAGTACAAGTTTTGAATCCGTCAGACTATCTACTCCGACTATCAGTGCATGGTATAGCAATGTACGCCACCGCTGGACTTCACAGCTCATTTGCTGAACAGTTAATGTCAATACTACACTTAACAAAGGTGCTTTCAATAAACACTTTGTCTTTCCTTTCAACTCTTATTCTTTTGTGTTTGTGCTTCATCGCGTCACCTGCGCCCATACATTCCTATACAATAAATGATTGTTACAATGTCATGTATCTACCCTTAAACTTTGTACCGTGAATTCGGAACCACCCTGTATATACACCAAAATTATTTCACATTAAAAAATATTTTTATTATTTATCATTAAATTATGTTGTCAGGCAATTATGTACTTGTTTCGAATAAGATGTATTTATTTCATAAAGAGGAAAAAAGATAAGAAGAAAATTAAATCTACACTGCTGGCCACCGTAAATGCAACACCAGGAAAGACAAGACACAGCACAACAAAATTTATTTGGTAGATAACATGTTGACCAAGTATCAAATGATTAAATTTATAGATTTCTGTGAAGTGTGGTTCCTGCCGGAATCAGTAGCCAGAGTAGCCGCCATTGTTGGAGATCACCGCTGCCACATGCCTCGCCATTGATTCAAAGAGACTTTGGATGTGTTCTTGGGGTACAGCAGACCAAGCAGCTTCCACACGTTGACAAAGTTGATCTGGTGTGGCAGCTGGGGGTGTAATCTGGGTTGATCGTTGAGCAACCATGGACCACATGTTTTCTATCGGTGAAAGATCCGGAGAGCGAGCCGGCCAGGGAAGCAATTCAATCTGATGATTGACGAATAACCTTTGGACAATACGTGTCACGTGTGGTCACGCATTATCCTGTTGAAATATTGCTGTGGATAAGCCCTGAAGGTAAGGAAGGAAAACTGGCTCCAACACCTCGGATATGTAGCGCTGGCTGCTTAAAGTACCAGCAATGCGTACTAGAGGAGTGTGAAAGTGATATCCAATACCGCCCCATACCATAATACCCGGTGCAGGACCAGTGTGGAGGTGCATAACACAGCTGTTCAGCATCCTCTCTCCACGGTGTCTCCAGACTCGAATCCGACCATCGTGGTGTTGCAGACAGATGCGTGACTCGTCAGTAAAGACAACTTCATTCCATTCTGCCGCCCACATCCTTCTTTCATCGCACCATTGGCGGCGGAGACGTCTGTGGTTCTGCGTCAAGGGTAGACCAGGCAATGGACGTCTTGCGGACAGACCACTCAGCTATAAACAGCGTCGAATGGTACGCGCAGACCCTGAATGATGCGTTATAGACTCAATGTGCTGTGCTATGGTTCGTGATGTGACTGAGCGATCCGTCATTGCCATGCGCACAATGTGCCTGTCCTCACGTGAAGTGGTGCACTGAGGTGGATGCCATCGACCACGTCGGTCCGTTGTACCCTCCTGCATCCAACGGTCACATATCCGCATTACAGTTCTTTGGTTTCGTCCAACACGACTACCGATTTCCCTGAAAGATAATACACAATTTCGGTAGGCCACTATCCTTCCTCTGTCGAACTCGGATACTTGATCAAAAGCTGATCGCTGTTTTCTACCAGACATAACTGATCGTTTTTTGAAAAAACCACAAGAAAAACACAATTGACGAACTTGAAATCGTCGAAATCTCCAAGCCTTAAATAGCGCTTTGAGGTGGCGCCACAGGCGTACGTGATGTGGTGTCTACGCTGAAATTCTAATCATTTGCATATCTCACCTCCGCTATTGCATGTTGCAAATTTCATGTTATTTGCGTGCTTCCTTCAGGGTGTTGCATTTACGGTGGCCAGCAGTGTATTTATTAGCAATATATGCTAAAAAGAAGAGCAAAAAAGTTATTTAGTTCTAAAAAAATGCTTCTAAAAGTGAAAGATAAATCGTCATTTCAACATATTTCAGTTTTATCTGGATGTATAAAAATTTCTAATATGCATTATAATTTATTCACATCTGTATGTTACGTTTAAGTCCCATCACTCTGGTGGCCGAGTGCTTATGGATGCGAATTGGTGTCACTGAACATTCACTGTGCCGAGGGGCCGATACACATGAGATACACCCAGTCTCAAAGTCCTCGCATTGACATAGTGTGGAAGTTTGGAGATTAGGGTGCTGACTTGGGTGTCGATCGTGATTCATAAATTTAGAGCGTTCGAAATTTTAACTGTTTTTACTGGGCTATTGCTGCTCTTTAAATTATAAAGAAAACCGTTTGTGTAATTTTATTTTTTATTCTCAATGAACAAAACGAAAAAACTTAAAGCATCTACAATAAATTTTACCTCTTGATAAATTATAACCGAAATTAAAATGTCTCACCGCAGTAAATTAAAGAGCCAAAGTTAATCAAAAAACTACTAAAAAACAACTGAGTGATCGCATAACATATTGACTAGTGCCTGGAGTTATTTTAATAATCGATATTCCTAACAACTTCGGGTGATCGATTAGAAAAGATAATTTATTTTAAAAGAGCACAAAATTGAATGTCTTTCCATCCTACAATGAGGGTTGAATATCTATCCTATTATACAGATATATATCTACGTTTTATTCCAGGGAATTCTGGTAAACAACCCGGAGAAATCACTTGAATCTGAAGTCGTTGTTTTAAAGATAATTATTTGTTTCAGAATTTAGTTATGTGATTAAAAATTATTTTTTGACACTCTTATTCATTTTGGTGCATTCCCATTTAATTAATTATCAATCTGCAGGTAATACTAGTTTTTGGATGGATGTCCTTGGAAAACTTTAAAGGTATTTTTATTCAGAATATTAATTATTGCTTGGTTATATTTTATATATTAATAACATAAGTTATATATATTGTACTTTAAATCACTTATCATCCATGAAGAAATAAGTAAGCAGTAATGGTAAAAAAATATGGGAATTTAAAATTGACAATTTATCCTAAGACCAATATTTTCAAAGACTTGATTGCCTCTGTGTTTGTGATTCAGTTATTAAATAGCATACTTCGAATAAAAATAGATTTATAATTTTAGGAATAACAGGTGTGCAATTTTTTTACAACACACATCAACTTTTTATTTAACATAACTTCTTACAACTCTAAACTTTTCTTATGTTTTTGTATTGGACTAAATTCAAATGTATAACAACAACAACAACAAAACTATTACAACACAGTGTACTGAATCGGGACTGTATTTCTTTTTATAAACTTGAGCAGAGAAAACTATTTTTTTTTATTTCACTAATCTTCGAAGTGCAATGCTAATAATCAATCAATCACCAAATTTGATTCATATACAAACTCCTAATTTTTGAAATATCCACATAAATATAAAATCTAGTCTTAAAGTTTTTATAAATCGATCGAACGTTCCATGTGTATGTCTTATAAATGTTTTTTTAAAAAACCTCAAAATAAATTTGAAACAAGTGATACAAAAAAGAAATAGCTTAAATATTTTTAACTATTACAGAGGAATAGTTATATATTATTAATAATAGGTATATATATATATAGTTTTTTTAATAAATGTATATAGTTATATTAATAGGTTTATTTCAAATACATTAATAAATCATAAATGTATAAAGTATATTTAAGATATATAAATTAATAGAGAGAGAGAGAGTATCATTAACCAATAAACATATTACTGTGTATAAATATATATTGATTTTCTAGCTAAAGGAATTATAAAAGCTATGTACCTTAAATATTTTTTAGAAAATTATATTAGAAAGAACGGTTTACAACTTTAGATTGCTGATGGCAATTTAAATTATTTTTAAGCAAATGTAAGCACCTTAATAAGCATAGTTAAGTGATACTTCAAATAACAGAACTAATTCTTTGTTCGCGAGCTTTTTTTAATTCTTTCTTGAATTTCCACCTTCAAGGAAACAGTGACATCTTATAAAAAGTAGTAAATTGCCCGAAACTTCTAATCGAATAATACCAAGCATTTTAATTAATCAAACAATTTTAACTGTGCAAGACAAAGAAAATAAATTACTAGAATTCATCGTATTACAAGATCGTATGTGTTAAGTCGCATTAAAAGTCGTACGAATAGCAGAGCAAAATAAAAAGACACTGACATTTCTTTACGCCACTTTAGTATCCTGAGCCTCGACGGCTGGTACATTTAAAAATAATTACACATCAAATTAAAAAAATAGCACTTTGATAAAATTCCTCTTGTATTAAAAGCTAAGGTTCGGGGCTCCCAAAATAAAAAGTGTAGTTTATTCTCTATCATTAAATACCATGACGATGTCAAAGAAAAATGCTGTTCGCCTTGTGTTTTTTAATTTTATTAAAAGTCTTTGTAATCTGATATGAACTGCGCCCGTTTTTCTTCTGAGGGTCTTAATGATTGATTCGTTTACGAGTCCAGCGCTTTAATGATGAATACGTTTTAATGTATATAATTAAATAGATGGAATCGGTCTGTCGTATCGGTGAAACAGACTGGTTTTAAATACTCTTGTGAGTGTGTGTGTGGACCACCTTATCACTTTAAAAGCTTTTCTGGGGAAACTTTAATCTACATTTGCCACTTTTCAATGGATGTATTCTTTTCTCGTGGACTTGAAACCAATGATGACTCGTCGGTAGAGTACTTGAATTGCTCATCTGAACCCCACCTAATCTCGTCTCTAAGATTCTAACCGCTTGTATTACTCTGCAAGATAATCAACCAAGCTGTTGATTTTGATAAAAGGATGCGTTCACGAATGTTGCGCCACAACAAAAGCTGCAACCTAAGAAGGAAATGAAAACTTTATAACAGGGAAGGGAGAGAGAATTTTAGAGCGGATATTTAGTGAGTATCTATTTTTTTCGATGCAGAAATTTTAAGTAGTTTTAATAGTTATTTTGAAAGAAAATGAGTTTACATTTAATGAATTAAATGATGGTAGAAAGTTTATGAGCTTAAGAAACTATTTTAGTTAAATTTTTAATTATTTGGAAAGCCTCGTTTTCTTCTCATTTCTGTAAATTTGAAAGATATAGAATTCCTAAGTCTAGATTATTGGGAAAAGAACATATTGAAATCATACCTAAGGAATTGGACAGTAAATTATCTGTATTATAAAAACAAAAAACGATTACTTACTTTTTTCTTCTCTTTCATACTTTCATCGATAGATTTATTTTAAAAATCAAATTGTGTTTAAGCAAATTAAAAAGGACTAAATAACCCTTTCGTGAGTCATTTATTTCTCTTTTGAATTTCTAGCAGTTTTTTAAGTTTTATTAACAATTAAACAATAGCAATTAAGGAAATATATTTTACTTTGGTGAATTTTATGTTAACATTTAAATTTTAGGTGTGGGAAGAATGCTTACCAACGAACCATTCACCTTCATAAAGAAAATTAAATTTAATGGTGATTATTTGTCATGAAAAGATGAGAAGCATGTTGCAATGCACAAGGGGGCATCACATTCTGCACCCATGTAGCGAGTCCTCTTTTCTTGTCCCTTTCTGCTACATTTCCAACATCGTCGAAAGTTGGAAACCATCTTTGCCATATGATTTCCCACACTGACTAAGCACACATCATCCAGACCTACACACTTCTTTGCTTGGAAGCTAGCAGGACGTCCTTACATTTTTCTAGAGGAATATCCGTCTATTAGCTGACTAGCTAATGTTACACGGAATGCTAACTGATCTAAACTTCTGTTTCTTTTGTTCACTTGGCACAGTATGAAACTATTTATGATGGCAAAGTGAATAAGAAAATAAAAGATATACGATGCCACCATTTTACAGATCCTCTTATTTGTTATCTATCTTTTTTTTTTTTATCAAGGCGATCAACCCTTTCCATGACAACGTTATAAACAGTGACAGCTTTTGGACAAGGTACTTTTTCTTTAGTACCATCTTTTTTTCCCCGCCCAATTTACAGATGTCATAAACTCTGAATTATGTGCAGTAACACAAAACTGAAACGGGAATTAGTCTTCTCATCGTTATAATAGCAAGGCCAATATATTATAATAGATTTGTGCTTCCCACATGTGTATTTTGTAAGATCATGTAGATGGGAAGTAATCTTCCCAAGGCCCACGAAAGGGCTAAACTTCCTGAAACAGTTGTATTTATGTGTGAGTCTAGGCTTTCCTTATGTATAAACTATGTTTCATCATTTTACTTGTGATCATTTGTTATTTCGCCTATTTTCCAAAATCGGAATATTTTAGTATCAGAAATCATTAAAAAAAATTAATAAAATTTTTATTGGATTAAAAACTTTTTTTTCGTGTGTGTCTATAAAATTAATTCCATTCTCACTATCACAAATCGTTTTAATTTACACTTAATTGATGAATAATAATTAATTCAGTAATCACATCAATTATTTTTAAATAAAAATTAAAAGAGTTAGCAATACCACACATAATATATAACATAAATGGCTTCTTTAATTTTTGAAATATATATTTATTTGATAATTTCAGAAAAACAGAGAGTTTATGAGGTTAACCAAATCATTACTTTACTTCTAATGCAATTCTATGTGTATTTTGTACTATCGTATATTTTTCCTCGTTATTTTGTAGAAAATATAATATCTTTAAAATGACAGTTTTCCATTAAAACAATATTTTTCTGATATAAAACGCATTAGTTGAATGTGTGAATTCCACATCATTAAGTTAATTATTATTAAAGAATTAGCACACAATTTTTGTTTTGTACTCTTATTTAGTAATTCCCATTCATTTTTTACCTTTGCGTAAATTTCAGTCATTATTTTCTCAAAGCTTCAAATTTTTTTAATAAAATCGTTGAGATAAGGAGCTTATGTGGCATTTTTTAGAATATTTGATTAAATGCTTGCCTTTTTTTATTGAGAGTAATCGAATATTAACATTTCTATAAAAAATTCATTTAGAAATAGTTGAGTTTTGGGAATTATATTACCAAGCAACTAATATACTACTAATTATACTTACAAATTTTTTTCAAAAAAGCAAAGTATCTATTAAATTCCTTTTGTTGATTACTTATGACTTATCAGCATTCTCTTAACAAGATATTGATTTAGAAATTACCAAAGATTATTAGAATTTCCTTTAGGTAGTCTCGCGAAAAGAAAGTTTTATAGCAAATTTTATAGCTTGAAAAGAAATTTGTCATTTCTATGTGCTTTTTAATTGTGGTGAAACAATTACAATTTCAAATAAAATATTTTTCAAGCAAATATCATTTAAGGCAGACTAAAGAACATCTCTTATGAAAAATTTCTAAATTCCCACAAATAACCTGATTTTGATTTAGTTCTTGGAATTTTCAGCATCTTATAGGGTTTTTAAAGCAATGTGAGTTATTTGCCCCCATTGCCAAATAAACTTTTTAATTGATTATATCTTTTCCATGGGGCAATGAAGATATGGTATTGTCTTACTTGCTTATAGTACATCTAAGGCGACAAATTCGAAATTCCATTGGGAGCGAATACACCTTCAGAAGAATACCAAACGCTGAGGCCAATATCCTTTACCTGAAATCGAATGTTGAACCCTTTCCCCCAATATGTTCCCAGGACTCTTTTTCCTACATGCTTCAAGAAGGAAGGCTTCCTTCAACACCTCTTTGGAGTCATGGTTCCTTAAGTGTCATTCAACCAGATCTCCTGCTTTGAGGGATTCACCCCTCTTACCCAACCTGACCCCTTGAGTTTTTTTCGTATCTTTTTTCAAACATCTTTCCCTACCTCTTTCTCAACTATTGAAGCGGGAGCAGGTAGTTAAAGAATTAAAATGAAACTGATGTCGGAATCGGGCGATGAACTTTGTGAACTTGCAAACAGGCTGTTTCTTCGGCAAATATTACATTTCTTCAAGAATGAACTTTTGATTCTCTGAGTTGAACCATATTAATGCCAAAGACAAAAATAAATCTTCTCAGAAATGTTTTAAATTTTTAAATTTTCATAGAATTACGTAAGTATAGTATTTCAAAAAAAGATTCAATATTTAGTCTTTTTATAAATATTGTAGCTTTCAGTGCAATATTCAAAGCACTTTTCTTGTACAGTAATCAATAACTTAGTTAACAGTGTTACTTACTTGGGAATTGAGATAAATAATAAAATTAGCTGGGTCCCAGCAATTTATAAAAAAATCATTACTTCAAATAGATGTTTTTTTGCCTTGAAGAGTTATTTAAAATCCAGTTTTCTCAAATTGTTTCTTTACAAAAGTCTTATAAGATCTGTCCGGACTTATACATCTTGGCCATTGACTTTACGTGGTGAGGAAGCTTTGGGAATTTTCGAGAGAAAGTTCTTACGCTGCATTCTTGGTGGGATCCAAGTGAATGGATCATGGTGAAGAAGATCTAACTTAGAACTCTACAAAATTTACAAACAACTTGATATTGTAAAATTTGTCAAATTACAGAGGCTTAAATGGGCTGGTCATCTGTCTAGAATGAATGAAGATCGTTGCTGCAAGAAAATCTTTCTGGCAAAGCCCATGGGAAATAGACCTCAAGATAGACCCCCGTTAAGATGGTTTGACTGCATCGAAGAAGACCTAAATATTTTAAAGGTCAGAAACTGGAAAAATGTTTCCAAAAGTAGAGATGCTTGAAGAAAACTTCTGGAAAAGGCCAGGGCCCACCCAGGGCTGCCGAGCCATTAAACAGGAATCAATAACTTAAGCTTTTATAAGTCCGTGGTAAGCTTACTCACAACCAACTTAATTAATTTTTAAATATTCACACGTGTATGTGTGTGTGAGAAGCTATATTCACACCAATTATTTGTGCTGCTAACACTTCGGCGAGCACGATAACTGATGTCTGGATTTTTAAGTCGTAAGTGGAAAGGACAACCTGTAAATTTTCTGAGCAGCAAGAAAACTGTTTCAGATGACGTACGATTGATTCAAGATCATGACCATATGCCAACAAAAAACTATTGACAAAAAATGTATAGACGTTGCCGTTTGTGCTCTACTAAAGCACATGAGAACAAGACTTGTTTGTATAGCTGGCAATGTCCCATAATGCATGGCTCCCAGTTTTCTGAAATTTCATGGAAAGTAATACGTATGAATTCTGAAATTTTTTAATACAAAATGTATCTAATTTATAATTCTTTCAGTATATATATTTTAGTATTTACAAGTTATATTTCAATATCATATAATGCAAAATAAAAAGAAATGCAAAACATAAGATGTCTTACCTTTAAATAACTCCCAGGTGGGTGGGGTGGAAACCGTACTTCCCACCAAAAAAAAGGGTCTTAAAATCAAATTAAGTAATAAGCTAAAAGAATTTCTTTTTATATATCAATCTGAATTAGAAAAATATTTTCACAGAACATTACTAGAAAAAAAAACCTAGTAAGGGTTATATAAAAAGACAAATGTTAAAGCCTGCTTTCATAGATTCCATCAAATTTGTGTATCAATTAAAAAATCGATGCAAAAAATAAACTAAGAAAAATTACTTTTACCTGAATTATTTTAGAAAGTTCATTTCACTGAAAGAAACTAGAATATATTCTCTCTAGATCGAAAACCCTTCAAATAAGCAATGAACTTAAATTTTACTTTTGTCACCATTTATGTATTAATTTAATTATTGAATACACAGGCAAAGAGTTTTATAAATTAAAAACATTTCTTTAAAAAGCACATTAATTTCCATTTGTTGCGCTTTTTTCTAACTCGAAGAATAGGAAATTGGAAAAGTTGACATTTACGATTAAATTCTTTGAAGAAATTTATTCAGAAATCTAGCAAATTTATACATCTGATTAAAATCATTAATTCTCTTCTCAAGATCTCATTTTAAGTAAAACTTTTTTTGAGAATCGAGCCACTTAAGTATGCTTCAGTTCCCTCCTAAAGAATCATCATGGGCAAACAAAACTTAAATCGATGAAAAGGCTTTAACAGAGCACGTAAAGATGAATATTAAATAACCTATGTAAGATTAGAGCAATCAACTTAAAATATAAAATGAATTACCCATTTTACTCATTAATTAATAAAGATATTCATTAAAGCGCTAAATATTCATTGCAATATTTTTATATGTAGTGAGGAATGCTCTTTTCCATTGGCTGAAAATGAGTTGATATAACAGATATAAAATTGCCCAAGTGAGCATAAATTCTAATTTTACTTTATTAACTTAATCAAAATTATACTTTGTATAGTAATAACCTCAAAGGTTTATCAAGCAATGGTATAATATACAACTTAAAGGCAAGCAAAAAATTATGAAATCTGCTAATGCTGGAAAAGTACAAATTATCCGTAACAACTGAAAAAATCGAGTTCTTTCTTTTTCTTAAGGGAAAGGAAATAATTTAATTTCTGGTATATGTGAGAGAGTTTTTATTTAAACTTGATTTTTAAAACTAAGCAAAACTTATTCTAAAGCGCAACGAGAAACTATTAAATTTTTGGTTATGTACTTAAATTTTTTAAAAAAGAGGAGCTTGAAGCAATAAAAGATTTTAAATCCTTCATCAAGGAAAATCTTAAGGCATGGGAAAAAGTAAAACTGAAAATTTTAATCATAAAATGTAAAGATGAAGAAAAAAAGAAAAAAGCTTAAATAATAGAATTGCAAAGAAAAAAACTGTATACGATATGATTGCTGGGGGGAGAGAATCTACGTATAGGATGCAATGCAACCCCAGTCTAGTTTTGAATATTATATGCATGTAATACACACAATTATCCAAAAGAAGTAAAAATGCATTGTTAATGTCCTTGTAATCTGCGTCTTTTGCGCAGCTGTAGAAGAATAGTATTGCTTTCTTGGGGTTAACTATAAGTTTTGAGAAAAATACCCTTGGTAAATACTTACAAAATACTTCCATCAAGCAATTCATTTTTTATTAAAAAGGTTTCGGTGCTATTTCATGCTTGTCTTCTTCCGACAGTCCTCTTTGCAAACTTTTTGTTCTTTGTAATCCATAGCACTAACAAGAGCTACCGTGTATGATAGTTCATTGCGATTTCTTTTGTAAACAGATTTGAACGGACTTTAAATCGTAAATAATTCCCTCAAGAATAAATTTTTCCCCATGTGATATATTCAGCAATGTGGTTCTTCGTAATATGGTTCTTCAAATAAAGACTAAGCAAAGTTTTATAAAGTATTCGAAGCATACTGGTTATTTCCTTGTTTAAGCTTACGTTGAAGAATTTTCTTTTGACTACTGAAAGAACTTTAGTGGATGTCAGCATTTTACCAGAGTAAGCCGGAAGAGAACTTTCCAAAAGAGTTTGTTTAGTCTTCCTCTTTCTTTCAATCATATACTGAAGTTATTAGTTTTATGATAATTTTGTCGTGCTTGGAACCATCCTTTTATCAATATTTTTTCCTTTCTTTATTTTGTTTTGCCAATATTAAATCAATTCGGTGATATTTCATTTTTTATAAAGATAGGGAAAATTTAATTTTAATTAATAATTTGCTTAACAATTTTGTACAATTTAAAAAGTATGTGCCAGATATGTTTCCTCATGCATTAATTTAATTATGACTTCCATCAACTTACGACATTAAGAGAATTATCAGTATATTCCGTTTTATAGTATGCACAAGAGTAAAAACTGATGTAGGTACTCATTACATGCTTTATTTGATAGCTACATGTTTCTAATTGAAAGCTTTTCCCATTCTCCAAGTCAAAAATTAGTGCATTTAGCTAATAGCGAGGCCATTGAACCATTGCTTGTATTCAAATATTTTCGAAATAATTTTCTTTTCACATGCAATTTTTTTCAAAAAACTCATCTCATTTCTCTTGATACAGCTTAAGGCTGTTAAACAATGAATATTGATCTCCAAAAATAATTTGTACATATTGTACTTTACTGTGGAATTAAACAATACCTAGTGAAATTTTAGTTTTCTCTCCTATTCTTTTATTTCTTTGATACAAGCTGGTTAAAACTCCTGTTAACATGTGTAATTATTCCGATATATTTTCTGCTGGCTTAACTTCTCTTATAAAAAAAGATATGTCTGTGTTTGAGTTCCGAGACATATATCAGAATTTAAGTGAGGTCTATTCCTAAAACTGGAATATTTTTAGTAGACATGAAAATATCAAAATATATGTTAAAAAAATAACAATCATTTCCCATCATGAAAGATAGTGGCTTTAAATATTTGAATAATGTCGAACAGAATAATTAAGGATAAATTTTAATTAATCTACAATATGCCCTCACTACAGTTGTATAATAAATTTTGCAGTTATATTTTTTTCTTTGTCTTCTATAAATTTTTCTTCAGTCTATTGCAATCAGTGGCGAAAGCAAGGATGGGTTTGGGGGGTTCAACCCTCATAGACTAACAGATTAATAATTTTTACCGTAGCGATTACCCTCGATGCTTTCGTCTACGTGTTTTTTAGAATATAACCCCGCATAACAGAGGTCTGATTGTAATTTATGCTTTATTCCATTTTTGTAGCTTGCATTATAGAACATTTTGTAAGAAAAAAGAGTGTAATCCAGGATTGATGTATTTCGTAATGTAATGTTAAACTATACTCTCGAGAATAAATAAAAGATCATTTTATAAAAATTAAATGCCTCTAACTGATTTTCAATTTTTTTTTCTTTTAACATACCAGTCTAGTTAATAAAAATTGTTTCTTGGATACTGAATCAAAATGTAAACCTTACCACAAATAATATATGTCTGCTTTTTCGATTGTCAGCATTTTTAAAAACTCCCTTTCTATTTTAATACAATTCATTGCGTATTTTATTTCTCAATTTATGATAGAAGATGTATGTGAATGGAATTTTAAACCCACATTCATGCTTTCAGTTCGTACAACACCTCACAAATTCCAGCGATAAAAACCTGATCCTCCAAGGATTCAAGGGCAACCAATTAAAAATTCTTACTCGCGTTTATAGATTACTAAAGATGCATTTAGTAATGAATCGGCCACCAAAGACGTCTAAATTCTAATAGAGATTCGATGTTATATCAATGTAATATAGCACCTCTCACCCTATTTCGTTCTGATTTTTCCTCCTCTATACCTCCACACAATATCTTCCTACTCTTCTACGTGTACTACAACGAAGAACTTCAGTGCCTCACCAGTTCAGGAGCTTCTCTTTTTATTTCTTGGCAACAGGCACTCCTATAGGGTGCTCGTAACAAGATAGAATTCAAGTAACCTTAGAAGCACAAGCGCTTTTGTGTCTTTTTTCCCTTCTAATGTTCCACCCTGTTGCAAAATAAAGCTTAACGACCAATAATTTATCCAACGGCTAAAAAGGCCTCCCAGGACTATGTCTTCCCCTCTTAAAGAGAAAGGTTTTCTTCTCGCTATCACTCCCCAGCCACTTACAAGCTTACAGTTACAAAAGTAGAAATACCTTGATGAATGCAACTTGAAAAGGGAAACGCTATCGCAGATAATCGCGATGACCGCCTCAGATGGTGAACGACGACACCCTCTCACTTCTCGAACAATCATAAAGGAATCTCCAGTTACCCTATAAAATAGATATGCCTTCTCCGATTTTTACTTTCGCCCTCCCTTTCAACCGTTTTATTACCTGCTAATTGAACGGGGCTTCCTCCGGCCTCCAAAGAAATAGCTCGCCTCCTTCTCCTTACTTGCGCGACACTCTGACAGAACTTTTTTTAAAAAGAGTTGCTTCTCCAATCAAGGAAATCCGTCTTCCGCTAAGAAAGCGAGCGCACCTTGGTCGTAAGTGGCGATCAATAAAAAAAAAGAAGACGATTAATAAAGCAGGTGTTATTTATATCAAGGGGTGACATGTTTCAGGAACGACGACTGTTTACTTTTGCGAGAGCAGTGTCCAGATACGATGGATGCGATAAATCACGGACATCTGTGAGAAAGATTCATACTTTGCTTTTAGAGCTCTTAGTTGGAAAGTTGGCCCGTAATAAACGACGTAGACAGAAGCTTCTTTTCACAAATAAAAACTGTTTAACATTCAGGTTGGATACGAAGAATATTAGGCGGGTAGACATTTTAGCGAAAAATCGAATAACTTAACCGTAATGAAAAACTAGGCTTCATTTTGCTACTTCGTCTAACTCTATATAATTTTGCTTCTTTGTTCTGTGGTCTGTAATTATTCAAACATATCTGAAATATTAAAGCTGATAAGATAGTATTCTAAAATATATTTCGATGTTGAGTATTAAGTATGAAATTTTACCATCCATAAATTCTTCTCACGGATAGAAAAAAGACAAAGCCAGTCCTTGACTCCTTTAGAAGATTTAAGAAGCTGAAGATTTTATTTATAATAGTTTAGTTATTTATGATGTTTACTTTTAACGTTTTTGCTTACGGGATTTTTTTTCATAAAAATTTTAAAATTTAATTTCGAAATCCGAATTACTAAAATGAAGGAATTCAATATTATTTTTTTTAAAAAAGTCGTAAAATATTTACAATACTTTTCTAAGATTTCTTACTGGGATGCTTAAAACTATAACTGCAAATTTTTTTTTTATATACAGCATAAATAAGGCTGCTCAAAAGTCAAATATTACTGTCTGTGCACATAAAAAGGTCTAAAAAAAGGTTTAGCGTAGGAGGAGTGATACATATCAATGAAATTTGATATTACAAAATAATAGACTAATTAAAAATCAATTGGAAAAGAGAAAGAAGGATTGAGAGAAAAACAATGAAAAAAATGTTAAAAAACGCAGCGCTTTTTTTTTTAACCTTTTAAGGAATATCAATGCATGTAACAAGGCTGTAATTACATTCATTTGGTTTGCGTGGTAATTTTGAGCTTTCATCTGAAATTATCCAAGGATATACCAAAAGAGAAATCATAATGATAAATTAGCTCAGTGTTAATCTTAATGACAGATGATTAACATTCTAGATCATAATGTCAATCTTCATCTCTTCAAAAACATATGATTGAAAAGAAGATCCGAGGCTTTAAATATACCAATATACACAGATCTTCGGGAGTACAAACCTTCAGGATTAATATATAATCAGAATTCCATTTATGTTATTTCATTCGATAACTAGCTGGAGAATTCATTGACTCAAGAAAAACAATAATTTATAGGTAATTCACAAGGCTTATGTTGTCTATAATAGATATCCCGAAGGTTTTGTTTGTCACATACTTCGAAAGTATTGGGAAAGTGTGCATCAAATTTGATCTCTGCATCTATAAGTATTGTTTCCTTCAATATTAAATCCAATATTTCTGTAAACTGGAGCATAGATAACATAGAAAAATGCATCTTCTCAAAAAAGTAATCAGTCGGTAGGATGAGATTCGGTAAAAGGTAGGAATATAACGTTAGAATTGTCACGTATTTTCTGTATGTATTTTGTGATTGTGTCAAAATGTATAAAGAGCAATATTTTAAAAACATCTATGTTGGTTTTCAATAGTTAAGCAATAAAATAATAAATCACTTAAAAGTAGCTCAAATTTCTTGAAATTTGAATTTGTTGCAAACAGAAGCCAGCTAGTCGAGTAGAAATATGCAAAAGAGTGATTGCTTTATGTCTAACTATACAGATTATAATCAGCTGAACCAGTTGCTGAGGAAAAAAAGCTCTGGTTAATGAAGGGTAGCATTTTGAGCAATTTCTAACGTGTAAAAAGGAGTTTGAGGCAACATTTGCCAGCAGAATTGCGATCAAGATCCATAGGCTGACTAGAAACAGGTCAACGACAGCCTGATTTAGTAAGATGGCAAATATGCTGACCATTCCGTAAGGAGTTAGTTGGCCGTGGAACTAGTTTCCAATGTACTGGTTCGGTTTTTCGAAGACCTACAAAAGATAGACCAAGATTTATTATTTCTCCAAACGATCTTAGATCCACACCGCACTTATTTCTGCTACAGGAAGGACAGTATCAACCACGCATCAGACAGTATTAGGATTCTACAGTACGTAGAAGGCTACATGAAAGAGATCTGTATGATGCTATGCAATTGGAATTGTATGCCCCTCTTTCTTCACACCATAAGTAGGAGCCTTTGCAATGAGCACGTGGTCATTTAAAATAGACTGAAAAACAATGGAGAGGTCTGCTCTGTGATTGATGAGTTCTGCTGTGCTATACAGAGGGATTGTTGACGTGTTTGCATATTGAGAGAAGCAAACATTCAATTTCTTCCGTCTAACATACGGAAAAGAGGCACCTATGTAGGAAGTGATGTTCTCTTGTATGCGGCGGAATATCTTTAAGTGAAAACACGCAGGTCTACATGTGCTGCCACATAGAAATCTCATTGCTCAAAGGTACAAATATGACATACTGGATCCCATTGTTCAAACGTAGAAATTACCGAAATTTTTAGTTTTCAAACAAATATTGCCCATCCTTACACTGCTTTTCTCGCTTACCAATTTCATGAAAAAGAAACTATAGTCCGACTGTAATGGCCAGTACATTCCAGACTCTACATGAGTATAACATGTACCACATTTTCTTGCGTTTTTAGGTTATATGTTATCACTGAGTTCCGCCCAAATTACTTGTATAGTTTTTGAGTTATCATCAGTTCTCAATCAGTTGTTTTAACATTGAAATCTAGTGCAGTTTTATTTTTTCGTTGGTTTATAATTTCCTTTAATTTATTCTCAAAGGGGATGTATATATATATACATTTATATATAATGCATGTTTTTATATATACCTTGATTTATAGATAATTTTCTTAGAACGTAATCAGCGAATGCAAGAATCACAGTTTTCCCACTCTGAATAGGTTCAATATAATATAAAGCACAAGACCTGTATCATGTAAATTATCATTCAAAAATAAAATGGAACTAAAATTAATTATTAGATAATGGTAATTTGCCATAGTTTACACTTAACGTGAAAAAGAGAACCCAAGATTTGTTTCATTGCCGGAAAAAACGATCACGTATCTTATTAATATTAATTTGTTTGGTAATCAAGTACATAAAAAAACTGATTAAATAGCACTAACTGGTCCGATTTAAAAAAAAAACTGTATTGTCCTATTTTCTCTTTTTAACGTATTTTTTAATTTTGAGCTGTCATTCTTTTTGGTTTTTGTTGTAGCGTTTGCTCTCTTTCTTCTAGTAGTGCAAGCATGTCAAGTTTTCTTCTATTTTTATATTTGTTTTACAACGATTTCAAGTAAAAAATTTGCGCTTAACTTTCAAATTTAATGTCCTTAAGTTTTGAACTTAATTTTCATATTACAATGTTTTAAACTCTTTTGTCCTTAACTTTAATTTTCATACACATTTAAGTATTATAAATAAAGGAATTGCTATACAGTTCGTGAAAAAGTAGCATCTTGCTTACCGACAAATGAATTTTCTATCAATTTTTTTTTTTTAGTTTTGCTCAAAATAGACTTATAGTCTGTATCACTTTATGTACTTGTAATATTAATTTATTAGAGTTCTTTTGTGTACCTGCATACAAATTAAATACCCACATTCACAATACCTAACTTTATATATTTATATAAATTCATAAATATACACAAAATAGTTGTAAACCTAAGATAACTAGTAAAGATAGTATAAAAAGTATATTAGCCACAATAGTACTATAGCAAACTCCTGGCCCTAGGAACCAGGATTGCAGGCTTAAACAAAGTTTTGCGGCTAGCCAATCTTCACCTGTATTTGCCAATACTCTGGGACATAGAGAAAGTAAGAAATATCAAGAGAAGTTTAACTATTACAAATAAAACCACAATCTATTAATATAAAACAATAAAATTATAGCCCATATATATATATATATATATAAGAAATTATGGACGAAAATTATAAACACACAAAATGATTAAGAAATACATATATAGTGGCCCTTCCATGGGTCAAAACACAGGTAATTTATTCAATAGACTTTAAGAAATAATTAATAACATGAGTAGAATTTATTCTGTATATAACTTCATTAAGTAACAAAATATCATTATTTCAAAAGAAATCGATACAAATTCTAAAAAACGGTGTTTGAACACTAATTGTAATGGCTACTATTTGGTTCTTCAGAATTTTTTTTAAAACTGCGGCATAGAGAATGAATTAACTTTTCATCCAATGTTCTATAAAATTTGTAAGATAAACATTTAAAAGCAAATTATTTGTGACAAATCTATAAATTTAAAAAAGTTATAAGCCGATAATCTACGAATTATTTCAATTAAAACTTGAAGAATTACACACATTACATTCTTTGTTTTATTCGGAACAACATGGAGAAAACATTGGAGAAAAAATTTATGAATGTTAATTAGTACGATCATTTGTTCCTAACGCTTTTTACTGCCCCAGGCCGTTAAGGCTCCTAATATCTTATGGCTCTATCTTTGAAGTAATCTTCTCACTTAAAGAGAAATGAGATTCAATTGCTTTTCTTAATCCCTTTTCAGCATGACTTACTTTAGAGATCCGAAAATAATATTCATTTATTTCGGCTTTTTATTCTGTGCTAGGTTAGACTATCAAGATCAATTGAAGGCTATCCTTTTTATTTAAACTGGTACTTCGAAAGTCTCGGATTTACCTTTTCCCGCGACTTGACATCCTTTTCCCAAAAGGTTTCTACTATTTCTTCTTTACTTTCTCCAAAACATTCCGAGATATATTTTAAGTGAAAGTTAAGTATGACCATAAATCGTATTAACTATCCGGAATCTCTTATTTCCGCGTGTTTCTCTTTTGCCTTGCATGCAGCTCCGGCTTTTTGACAGTGCTCGTTTACAAAGTTCAGTCATTCAGTGTTGGAAGAAAGTATCGTTCGACTTGGCTCTAAGGCTGCGTACATACATTATTCCTCAGTGGGCCATTTAAATTTTTTTAACCAAACACTCGAAAATTACTCTCAAAATTACTCCTTTTTAAGAAAAAGACAGTAGATATTACCAATTTAGGAAAGTACTTTGAGTGTGGGGGCAGTAAAAAGAAATTGCAAATAAATTTAAGGGGTGGTCATGTTTTTAGTTTGCATTAGATCCATAATATTCGCAAATGTTTGCTTATAATGCTGTTTGTATTATAAATTTAGTGCAAACCGAAAGAAGAGTGAGTATCGCTCGATTTTTCTCTAAGGCTATTTACATATATTATTCCTTGAAAGCAATTTCATTATTTTTCCTATCATATACCTTCAAAAATCACAGACTGTCCGTATTTTTCATTTTTAAAGAAAGAACTGCATGTGTTGTTTAACTTAGAAATGTTCATTAAATGTTTGAGATGGTAGAGAAAAGTATAATAACCGTTTTTAGCTTTCAATAGATTCAAAATATAATTTATAGTTTTCGTTAATTTAATACAAGCCAGGTAAATAAAAAGAAGAATGTTATTCATATTTTTCCTTTATAAATCTGCATGCATACACATTACATGTCATTGAGTAACATTTTTTTTTCAAATTTATACTCGATAATGAAAGAGTTATCTATTTTTTAACTAAGAACTGTTTGTAAAACTGTTTAAAGAATGCATTTTTAAATATAGAATAAAAGAAAAATAATAACTAGTTTTTAAAACATTGTTAATTAATGACATTAATTATTTTGTTAAAATATTATTAAATTATCAAAATCAAACCCAACTACAATATGTTTTATTGGTAAAACTTTTTAACAACTAATATAAAATATAAACAAGTACTTAGTTTGTTCATAAATTATTTTACATACAGTAACTACTTTATTAATACTCATTTAATAGATATCCATCCAAATCAAATCAAACAAATCTCATTTTTATAAAGACAGGAAAATCTGATTTATAAAAGGGTATTTGTTCCTTTTGATTGCGGAAATAAATTCATTTTACAATGCGATTTGGGATTTTTTCTTTTAGTCATTAATACATACGCATACATACGCATACACACGTATCGTGTTATAAACAAGTTTAAGGCATTTTAGATACTTTAATTGCTTTGTGTCGTAATTTTGAAGTCATGAATAAAGAAGTCTACAGAGGATATATCAATTGAGAAAATCTTTTTCGATGGGACAAAAATCAATTTAAATCAAAAGTATATATCAATTATCAAATCAAATATAATCAAATTTTGAATTTCTTATTCTTATTGAAGCAAGAAGTACATAATAAATTAAATGTTTTTCAGAGGTAATTCATATAGACATAAGAACTTGCCATCCATTACGTTAATGTCCTTAAAAGAAAATGTTAAATTGATTCACTGAATTGTTTCACATTCAAATAAAATACTTTATAAAAACTTATTTCCTCTAAACAATATAAATATATTTATTAAAATAATATAAGAATGCATCTCGTGTGAGTCTTTGTGTAAAATAAACTTATCTTATATAAATAAAATGAAAATACCTGCATTCACCATTGTGTTGCTAGTTAAGATAACAATTATCTTTTTTGAATATTGGATGGATTTTTTTGTTTATTTTTGAGAAAAATAAAAGGAAAAAAATTGAGAAAAAATCTGATAATATATTACAGCCAACAAATGCTAGTAGAGTATAAAAGTTGTGGTTTCTTTACTTTATTTTGTTTTTAGTGATAGATAGTTAATGGAAAAGTAAATAGTTAGTAATTAAATTTTTCACCTGATTATTAAATAGGACACAAATCTGTCTGATTTATTTTTTTCTTTTCAATTAACCTATTTGAAGGTGCTATTTAATACATCTGAAATTGTACGTGTGTGCATGGTACCTTGGATGCTGTGAAATATTTTATTTTGAAAGTACGTAACTGGGCATTAAAGGCTGCATTTCTGAAATTCAGGTTATGACCTGACTGATGCTATATTGATGAAGGGGAAAAAACATTCCGGTCACCAATAAAAATTTTGAAAAACAGTATGCATGTATCTCTTGATAACTGGTTACTTTTGACATGTGTGACTGATCTCCATAAAGAGAGAACCTAGTTTTGTTTTTGAAACCGTTTACACTTGTTTTTAACTATTATCGTTACTCGTGAGCTTTTTACTAAGCCTGAATCGATAAATCAAACATAGCCAACTAAATTCATAAATCGTGATAAAAGAATCAGATAATACGATTGATGGAAAATCAGTAAAAAAATTCAAATGTATTGAGTTTTTGCACAACATCGGAAAACGTAGAATGAGGAAATTTTTATGCATATTTGATTTTGAATATATAAAGAAAGTATTAGTGTAATATTTATATTGCATGACTATATATAGCCATTCCCCACCCACTTTAATTGGTACTCCATGATGTTATATTGTCCTTTTTAAGTTACTGATATCTAAGTTCTATTATTAAGCTTCCGATTGTACAGAAAAACATTTTTATAGCCCTCGTCTCTGATTTAAAAAGGATAGAATTTGAATTTCTAATACGGAAGTATATTTTGCATCCTCATATTTCGACTTCTCGGTGTTGATTTCCACAAAATCCTCATTTCAGCAAATCTCTACTCAGCAAAAGAAGAATGCTTGTCAAATTTCGAGTCTATAGATTGAATTTTTCAAAAACGGAAATTTTTCTCTGTAACTCCTTTTGGGAGTCAATTTCTGCAAAAAAAATCCGTTCTTAACGGATCTCTATTCAACAAAAGGAACATAAATGTCGAATTTTAAGTCTGTAGATCTAATAGCTTCGGAGGTTTCGTTGTGAATGATTGAGTCACTTTTCTCTTGTTTACACAGATAGATTTAAATTGTTATTTTTAAATAATCTCTGGAAGATGACCTAGAATATTTCACCGAATTGCGCAATATGTACTTAATTAATGCTATTTTTATTTTTATACTTAGTGAGTTTTATATGAAAAAGTGCACATAAAAACCATAATTGTTTAAATTCTTAAAATAAATACCCAAAGAAGCTACATTTAGTTTTTTTATACGTTTTTAACACAAAAAAATCAATAAGTTATATTTACTTTAATTTTAAGTATTTTATTTTTCATACATTCTTGGCTAAAACATATAAACTAAAGTCGTATAGAAATCCTTAAAAAAAGTACTCAAATCTTTAAACAAAGTTTAAGCCATTAAGTACATATTGACTTGAGCAAATAGAAAAACGAATGAAAATAGCAGGTATTGTTTTGTATTTCTGTCTATAATTCATGGAATTAACAACTTGAAACAATGTAACATTACAACTTATAAGAATTGTTACATACTTTAACTGTAGTTTTATCTAAAAGGAAAAACGGCTTAATCGGCATGTACTCTTATCAGTCGTATTCGCATAGGTACAAGAATTAATATGGAAAAATGCCTTTGACATATTTCGTAACGAATTATGACAGAAATGAAGATTATAATCTCTAAAATCTAGTTTTTCTTGAACCTCGGTTGAGATGTAAACAGAAGCTACTTTAAAGTAATACTTTTGTGATTTCGCCGTCCATTAAGTAGATAATAGATAGAATTACTTGCAGTAAAGAAGAAATTTCAACGGATATTTATGAAAATTTAAGTTTAAAAAATGCCAAAGTGAAGAGAGAAAGAGAGAGAGAAATTATTCCGGCAGATTAGCATGATGAGAATGAAATATGAATAGTTTTTTAAGCCTAATTGAGAAGCACTAAATTGCGTAAATAATTATATTCTTCAATAAAACTTTATTTAAAAGTATGATTATGGATATCAATTTTAATGTGTATGCGATTTCAATATCAATTAATGTTAATTTGAGTTTTAATTTTTATGTAACAAAGTAGCAGAAGTATATAATCTTAGAAAATACTTATATTTTCACAACTGAGAAATATTTTTAAAATTCCTTCATCATACTCTCTTGTAATTGGGAATGTTAAAACATTTCTGTCTCTCTCGGTGATGCAAATTTGATCTCCGAAAAAGATTAAATTTTTTTCCAGAAATCGGAAAAAAATGTGAATTGTGTTTATAGTAATTTAACATAGTTTCATTATACTTTTGTGTGAATTTATTTTTAAAATCCAGAATATTTTGTATTTCTGAAAAATTTATATAAAATTTAATACACACACACTCGTAAAATATATACCTTAACCATATATTTATACCTAAGAAACAACTGAATTTGTAGCTTATAAAAGTTTTAATAAATTTGATGGCTTTCACAAATTTTAGATACCTTTCTTCAAATAGGAGAATTGATAAGTCACATATAATGTTGTAATAATATAATGAAGTATAAAATGATCTGAAATTTACATCCTCACTTTTCTTAACATGAAAAATAAAGTATATTTTTGGTATTATATAACAATTGAAATGTGTAGTTCTTTTGTCTTTTATAGTTAAATTCTGAATTTCTGTAGACTCGTTTTGATTAAATTCCCCGCGCGTGTAAACCTAATAATTCACAAACAAAAATTTTCCTTTTTTTTTCTTTTCTTCCTATTATTGAGTACAGGAATACCTCGTTCTGTGCGGCTTCACTCAGTTTGAACCCTGTTATATTACAGTTAGTAATTTGAGTAACAAATTTCAGTTAATAGTGAATGACTCGGTTTTATACGGTTTGGAGAGATTTTGCTCCAAAAAATATTCCCGTCAAAATGTTAATACTAAATAATACACATATAACTAGATGTCAATCTTTAGGATAGCCTCACACATTCAGATCGATTATACTTGATATACAATCTATGTCACTTGATTCAGTCCTTTTTAAAAAAAATTACTATACATAATATCGTTTCATAATCTGTTTATAATGAATGAGAAACGAAAATCTGATGCTAGTTGTGATAAATCTAACAAACGTAAATTATTAAATTTACAAGAAAAACTGAAAATTATTAAATGCGTAAGGATGGTGCACCATTTGCCAAGATAACAAGAGATAGAAAAAAATGAACAAATCTTCGATTCGAAAGATAAAGAGTAACATAAGGAATATGAAATAACTACAAATAATTTTATTTCTAAGTATATTGAAAGGCAACGTTATTTGATGTAAAATATGGAAAGATTTCTTTCAATTTGAATTTAGAACCGTTGATCTCAAAAACGGATACCTTTAAAATCAGTTAAAAATTCAAGAAAAAAGCATCGTTTTTTTCCCCTCCACTTAAAGAAAAATGAAACTGATGAAAACATTTTCACGAAAGCCATGTGAATAGCTCTATTCCTTTAAAAACCGTTCAGGTATTCATAATATTCTTATTGTGGTCTAAAAAGCCTGCTCTAACAAAAAAAACATCAAAATTTTCAGATCTAAAGCAAATTATTGAACAAGAAAGCTACCTTGCTGAAGCTGAGTTTCTTCCGGAAGAAGTTACCTTCTCTAGAACTTATTTGCTAAAAAAATGAGCTATCTCATCTGGGCTATAAAGCATCAAAGTATTGAATTATTTTATTACTAGGAGGATATACATCTGGTGGTTTCATATTAAAGGCATGTGCGATTTTCAGTGTTATACTTTTGCATAACACTGAAAATATTTTCTCTGTGATAAAAATTCATCACATATTTTGAGCAGTACTAATAAGAAAAGTTGAGTACCAAATCTGTGTTTGAAAATTGCTTCAAAAATTATTTTAGTCCCCTCCCCCTCGTTAAAAGTTGCTTTGAAAAGCAAAATGTAACTTTTGATTCTTGTTGTTATTAGATAACTTGCCAGGTCATCTTGCTGAACTTTCTAATATTTGTAATGATTTCAGAAGTTATTTTCTTTCGCCTAATACTACCTCACCGTTGAAATCCATGTATCGAAGGGTTATTTCAACTTTTAAGGCATTTTATATGAATTGGACGCTTTCACAGGCAATCCAAGCAAATTTGGCTGAAAACGCCTCTTCTTTTGTAACATTTTGGAAAAACTATAATATTGGAAATGCTTTTGAGAATATTGAACATATTTATGTAATCTAAGAGTGAAAATAACATAAAAACTGTGTAGAAATATGTTTTGATTCATTGTACAGATGATTTTTGTGGCTTTAATCCTGAAATGGATACACAATCACCTCAGACGTTGTGAAAATAGAACATGTGATTTAGGCTTCGACTCACAAGATGGTCATTCTCAAACGGACTCCCAGCTTTTTGATGACGAATCTCTCCTCAGCACAGAAAAACGAACTTACAAGGAAAAATGATTGAAGAAAATGAGCAACAAAAAAAAATTGTAATGAATAATCTTGAAAAACTGTCCAATGCTATAGGAAGAACAAGTAAATTGATTGAAACAAATAATCCAGTCGAAAATAAGCACTTTGAAACAAGACGAAATTCAGAAAATGATATTCAAAATTATAGCATGATCTACAAAGAAAGAAAAAGGAAATAGATGAAAAAACTTTTGCTTTTTAATTTTAAAAAAAATTCTTTTTTCATTATGTCAACATTAAGCAAAAAAGTATCCTATTATTTTTATTTTTACTCTACTTGCCATTTTTCATTAGTTTTTGATAAATATACAAATATTTTTGCTTTAGTCAAATTTAACAGGAAAGATTTGCTTATTTTCCTATGGAACTAATGTTTCACTCAGTGTGGTACCTTAAAGGAACCAATTAACCGTGCTAAGTGAGGTATTCCTGCTCATGTATTTTTATAGCGTACCTTACACAGAAAAATAAAAAGGAACTAAATTATTTTTCATATCTTTATTTTATATTCAATATATAAAGCATTAAATGTATCAAATATTTGTTCCACTAAATATACAACTCTATTTCATAGCTTTGTTTTATTGACGATTCGTAGAGCTATGAGAAAAATAGCATCATTTGATTTCTTTAAACTGTTGCAAACAAGTCTGGCAAAAAGCAAAAACATTACAAGAAAAAAAGAGACACAAAAATACTTTCCCAGAATTGATAAATATTTATTCAGATAAATTTACAGTTACATAAAATTAGAACATTCTGGTTTGTTTCCTTTAAAATTTATTGTTTTCAAAAGCAACACAAATAAAAAGAAATAATATTCATTCTTTATTTACACATATTAACGGAAGTTTTAAAACACTAAAAAATTTACAAAAAGTGAATAAAAAATATCGTTTAAAAATGAGTCATTTTATGTAGCTTATTGATTTTATTATTTTGATGTTATTCATGCCTTTTTTTTTTTACCGCCTTATTTATAATATCTGAATATGTAGACAGAAAATGTATTAACAGCTGCCTTATTTTGACTGCTAAAGCTCACTATGATATAAAATTCATTCAGATACAATCACTAAGTAGCAAGGAGAAATCTCTAAAACAGCATAAAAATTAAACTAATGTTTCATTATTCAAGAACATTACATGAAATTTGCACTATATATTCACTGAATAAATTGAAGAAGTTTTCTATAGGAAGCTTAAAATTATAATTGATGAATTTTTTTTAAACGGAAATGTTTAAAAAAAATGCTAATTTAAAAAAAAGCTAATTTTTTTTTCGCGAAACTTTTTTTGTTTTTTTGCGTACATGATTAGAGAAAACTGTGAAGACGAATTTTCAGCAGATTATTTTTCTTAAAAAAGTTTTTAAAACTGTTATTTTTATGATTTACTTTGATTTCTCTAGTAATATCAAAAGTTAGTAATGTCTTTTTATTTCTTTCAGTATTTTTAAATTTTTAAATATACCCAAAACGGATCAATTATTTTTAATTTCTAATTTAAATGTTATACGTTCATTAAAAGTCTTCTCTAATAACTGTTTATATAAAAAAATTCAAACTGAAACATTATTTTGTAATATTTTAATATTTTTCAAGCTAGTATATATATAGCTATTTGGTAAAAATAGTGGTCGCACTATGACCAAGTGACCATGATTGTGAATTTAGGGTCGGGCATTGCTTATGTTGTGCTACGGTACCACACAAAAGACACTCTGTGTACATAGGCTGATACACATTTAATCTGTTGAAACTTAAAGTCTTCACGTTGGCAAATGTGAAAGTTTGGAGAGGGAGTTACCAGCTTATGTGTCGTCCTTGTTACTTGAACGAGGTTCATAATTGTGAGGTCATTAGCCAATAGCCTTCGTGTTGCATCTAAGCATGACGTTAATCAATGATTGGCGAAAAATAAAATTGTTTCAAATCTTAGAGTAATGATTATTGTATAGTTATTCTTTTGCTGTTATCTACGCTTTGACACCAGTTTCAAGAGAATACCGGAAGCATAATTTACAGTACGTATTGAAAAACATGGTTGCAAAAGACAATTTATATCCACTTCTCTAAAAAGATTTTTAAAAAAGATGTAATGTCAGTAAAAAAATAATAAATGCAGTAACAATTTAAATGTTTAAAGTAAGTTAATCACTTATGTTTCCCTATATACATTTTTTAATTTTTTTACTTAAATACCTCAATTAGTTAAAACAAATCGATAACACTAAGATCATATAGTGATAGTTAACGGTAAGAAATCCATACCTATAAAAGAAAAGTAGTAATTTAAAAATTTAATACTTACTTATTAAAGCTTTTACGTGTTACTTTAATATTAGCTAACTTTGCTAACACGCGTTAGAGGGGAAACAAATCATTAAATTAAAAAGTGATTAAAAGTGAATTAATAAAATAATTCTATAGATTTATTTCATGAAAAGGTCAGTAAAATAATATTACGAGGAAAAATTATAGTTTTTTTCTTCGTTTTTTGGTTTTTTTTTATTTCGCAATCCATTATGTAATTCCAAAGCATTTATGGAAAAATTCTAAATTTGTCTTCACAGTGAAACAGACATTTTAAACGAAGAGTTTTCAACAGAAAAGCTTCTTAGCTTCATAACATTATTTTTTTTTTATCTCAGTTTAGTCTACTTTACAAAAGCCGAATCAGAAATAGCAATTTGATTTATTCAAACTCTTTTTCAGCACCTGCGCTTAGAATCGTCGGTCTATTAGTATCTAATAAACTAGACATGAACTATCTTTAAGTAGGATACATGCTGCTTATTAGTTTTAAAAAAAAATAATATTTTAAGTATTGGACGCTTAAGATAATTGTTTCTGCATTCAGATTTTGGATATTCTTATGCAGAGTTGCATGTCCAGTATCAGTCTTCTAGAAGCTGGTCTCCAACTAATATTCCATCCACGTTTCGTTAGAAACTATAAAGAAAAGAAAAGAAAAATTAACTATTACATTTTATATAACAAGAGTTACGTTATGCATAAAAAGTAGGATACTTATTAATGATAAAATACCTGTAATAATTATTCAACTATAAAAAATATTTAAAAAAAAGGTTTAGATTTGGAACAGGATATCAAAAGAAATTAAAACGAGTATGAATGTTTAAAAGAAAACAAATATCTTGAACTGTTGCAGTTTCACAGTAAGGGATTTATTAGTTTAAAACTATTTAATAATTGACTCCTTAATTATTGAAAAAAATTGCGTAAAAAACAGAAATAATTCTGTGAAAGTTCAATTTCTTTCTTGGACTCAGTAGAAATTTATTTCGCTAACCACTTCTCCATATTTCCCAATAGACCAATATCATATGTCCACTGTAGACAAAAAAGAAGAATTAAACAAAAAAGAAAGGTTGAATCATCGTGGTATGGGCAGGTGAGGCGAAATATACATAGTGAGTTCAATAACTCTCTATAATGTTTGTTTGTAAGTTTTGCATAATTGATATATCGTGGTCTAGTCTGTTAACAGATGACTTTGTTGGGGATAGTTTATAAAAGACCTGTAGGCCATTTTCTGGTACTAGGCTGCTTTGTGTTAATTAATGCATAACAAGAAAAGAGAGATAAATATTTTATAGGAATAGTATTTTTCTTTCTTTTTTTCCCTTGATACCGGTTTTTAAGGTTAGCTTATCAGGTTGATATATTATCAAAAAATAGTTTATTATCGCTGTAACGCAAGTATGTATTTTTAACTTATTACATTACTTAGAATTTTTCGCACCGAATATAAAATTCCAGTACATTTGTTATCAGCTAAGATATATGTTTCTATCATTAGGTTTCTTTAAAGTTTTCATAATTATTTAAAAATGTTGACATAAGTAATTATTACCTTAAGGGTATTTTTTAGATTTCTTTTTTAAAGTATTTTTTTATAAATTAAAGAATTTTCGAAGGATTTTCTAACAAAATTGTTAAGTTAGTGAAATAAGCTTAAAAATGTTTTCATACATGCGATCTTTAAGAATTAAGAAACTATCAAATAATATTATAGTAAGGGAAAAAAACATTGTACTATTATCTCATTTGCACCTTATGAGAGTAAAATGTATTAACGATACAGAAACGAATGAGTCATTTTCTAAATCATTTATAAAAAATTTGTTGCTGTATTAATGCATATTATTATTCACAAACACACACACACATATCATACACAGTCGAGCCTCTATTTAACGAAGTCGCTAAACCCCGAAAAAGTTCGTCATGTGCAAAATTCATTAAACAGAGATCTATCTTTCAATATTCTTCTGTTCTTTGTTCCAGAGAAAACTTCACAAAATGGATGTTTTGTAAAATGGAGGTCCGACTGTATAAATATTATGAATACGAATATATGAATAAGTATGATTTATATGAATAAGTCTTCCTTCCTTAAAAGAAAAAAGTTTTCCCAGATTTCGTCAATTTACATTTATAACCTAAATGAGTTTTTTTAGTTGATTTCATAGAGAAGACAGACAAATTTATTTTTTTTTATCTTAGATTACCCCTTTAAATATGTGTTTATCAATAATTTATTATAGAACTAGAGAAAACTTTTCCATATTTCACAATGGAAACAGGTTATATACCCGTTTTTAACATATTAGTCATTAATGAACAAAATATTGCCCGTTTGTGAAATAGAGTTGGTTATACTATAACTGTTCAAATTCTTCATTTGATTAACGTGCAATTATATTTATTTTTAAGGATGACAAAAAGTTAATTTTACTTTACAAATCTCCAAATAGATTTACATTGGAACTTAAAATAATGAATTTTCCCATCGAATAGATAATATTTCTCACTTTATCTATTTTTTAAAAATTTACTTGCCCTATTCCAAATGTTTTTTTAAGTTACAGAAAATTGCAGCAGTACAGCATTCTTTCTATTACCCTATTTTCAATTCTGAGATTATTTGTATTTTCCGAGCTTTTTTCCGTCATTTTTCAACAAATCTAGTTATATCTTTCCGACATAAATTGAAGAAATCCGTTAAAAGTAGTTCACTCTTTCCTTCTATATCATAAAATGAGTTGAAAAGAGGATCTAGCCAAAACTTTCCCCCGGAAAATTTGTTGAACGCCACCCAGGAAATTTTAACATATATTTCTAGTGGAGAGAAGAGATGTGTTGATCTGGGAGAGTTCTGGCCATTACAATCAGATTTTTTTCCTCCTAAATTTAATTTATATACAGTTTCGACGCATATTCATTACTATCCAAAGTGACTTCCTTTTTTTCTCTGCTTGCATCGAAGTAAAAAAAATGAAGATCTAATTATAATTACCAAAGCAAGCACAATGTATAATACAAATTGCATTCAATATTTGCCATTGAATGCGCTGTCACAAAAAAAAACTATTGATGTCTGTTTTCGTTTCATCTATCATCTATTCTGCTAAGCTTATCCTGGACAGCTGCCAATGGCCTACTGATTATTTTGTATTTGCAGTGCTCTTAAACTGTGTGTGGTACATATACCCATAGAAGTACGGGAATTTCTAAGTGATGCTTATGTAGTACTGATAAAAAAGATTTTAAAGGAACAATATCTTTAAATATAAATAATATTTTATAAGGTATCCTCAATAAAAATTTCAACCTGAAAAAATTCTCCAAAATATTTGTATAAAAATTTTGCAAGCAGTTGAAGTAGGCCTTGAGATTCATTTATGTATGAAAATTGTTAATATTTGAAATTTTGTGTAACTTTCTATTCACAAAAGCCGTCCCCACATCCTACTTTAATCTTCCTAGGAAAAGCATCGGAAAGATTTACGTTAAAATAAAAGTCTGAGCCTAGTAGTCAGCAAAAATGTGTGTGTGTAATTAAGACATGTATTAGCACTCAAATTACATTTATTTCCCCCCATTTAAATGTGTTTAACAAAATAAGGAAACTATAATAATCATATAATTTCGATTATAGCCTAAGATTTTACTTTTCTTCGAAGTATAAGTTTTGAAAACGGTATTGATGACAAGACTCTTTCCATTAATCCTACTTTCATATTTTCCATGCAATAATATTGCATTTTTTTAAAAAAAAATTAACTAAAAAAAGTCTCAGCCAAAACTGCTCATTTTGTGATTTAATTTATAGACACCTTTCAGTTATAAAAGACAACTCCCGATTTCCATAATTTAAGGTTCGTTGTTTTGCAAGATATAAGTTTTCAGCTCAGAATAAAAGATGTAAAAAAAAAAAATCACTATGCAGATGCATAATATTTAGGAGATAAATTACATCTTTTAATCGTGATTGGAAGTATGTCAAGAAAAGTTATGAAGAAAGAAAATTCGAGAGAAAATCTGATGCAAATAACGTAAATACAAGCAAACAATCTCAAATACAAACCAGTCATAGATACTCTTAGATGTTCTTTACAAATGTATTTCTAGTATATTTTTTATAAATAAGAACTCTTATATATAATGTTTCTAAAAATATTTCATGTGATTATTTTTTCTCTTACTTCCGCAAAGTAGAATACGAAGACTAACGTCAACCGCTCTCAGAGCATACGCATGTTAATTTCTGTGTATGATGTGTCTGGCAAAGCAAAAAAGGTAGCAAAAAATAAAAATCTGCTTTGATTTCGGCACCACCTGCGTTCTGAGACTTACTGAAATGTCACGAGCCTGGTTCGTGATTTACCTCAGGCATTTGAAGTCGATTTTCCCAGCTGCGCCAACTTGAAACAAAGATGCCCAGTGAAATATGGACCCCAGATATTTTTGGGGACTTCAAGGTCATTCCTCACCTGGGTGCCCGGAAGAGTTTTGATGTTTTCCTTCGGGACCTTATTCCGTGATGATTAGGATCATTACTACTTTGCGGCGAGCACTTTAACCGATTGTTCTCAGGGTTTGAATGAGTTCGCTCGAAAAGAGAAAGAGAACATTTATTTCTTATTCATTTGTGGTTGATTATTCCGGTGATAATTATAGTGATACTACGCTTATGCGTGTCTCACTTAATCAATTGAAGAATTAAAAAAAAATAGCGCAAAAAATAGAAAATATATACGCACATGCGTGCGAAGTACTTAAAATTGATTTTTCCCTAATTGTTTTATGCTATTCAAAAATAAGGTATTGAAAAGGTTTTTTTAAGTAAAAATAAGACTAATAAAATAGAGGAAATCTTTTTTTAATTATTTTATTGTAAAAAAGTTTTTGCTTAGGAGCCAGTTTTTCCAGCTTAGAAAAAAAAGACTTATTTATTTTTTGTTGGCTTTCTTTCAAGCAAATTCAAGTAATGCTTATTCAAAAAAATCGACTTTTTTTTTGGTTGCTTTGATGAGTGTCATATATATGTATATACTTTAGCCATTTTAGTCCATTGTATTAAAAAATTTATTAAGTTATTAGTTTTTTTAAAGCGATATTTTCAAGAGATGTTAAAGATCGAAATAATTGTTCCGTGGGAGTATAAGGTAGAAAATTACGTGAAGTAATAAATTAATAAATATTTGTTCTCCCTCGTATGTTGATAGCATAAAGACTATTTTCGGCATTTTACAAATTGTGTCACATTTTGAGGGGGGGAAATGACAACTAATTTTTTTTTCTAGTTTCTAGTATGACACTTGTTCTTATTTGTGATAGGAGGACATTTAAGTGTTGTAATTTATCACTTTAAAATATAAGTCTACATAAAACAGCTTTTATTTGTTAAAAAAGTTATTATGAACAATTGTGAGTACTTTTGAAAGTCATTTCAGTATTCATGGGGAAAAAAACCAGAAAAAGTATAAAAATTGCATAAAATAAAATGTACGTCATGGAATGCAAGGTTGCAAAATAATTTATATTTACTTATTGCTCCTTTTTACTTTGGTTGTATTATTTACAGAGAATCCGTATACCATCCACACCCACACACAACTAAAGTATAACTCAAAATGATAAAAAGTGTAAGATTTTTTTATCCAATATTTGCTTATGAATCCGAGGATTTAGCTATTATATCAAGGAATCAAACTTAAACTACTTATTATTGAAAAACAATTAATTCTCAAGAGATAATAATAATCATTAGTCATAATCATAAATAATCAATTAATATTTTTTTTTTACTTTTCCCTTTTTTTTTAACAGAAAAATAGCATGCAAAACTAAATAGAACCAATACTAAAATATAATTATTTTCTTAGATTATTTGTACAATGGAGGTTATTATAAAAAGCATTAGTTTATTTACGTACAGTTATAACTGATGCTTTAATTATGCTACTTTTAATGCTATAATATTACGTACGTTTGTTGCATCAATATTATTACTCGTAATTACTGAAAGCTAAACTTAATTAATTTGGAAAGTTAATTTCATATAATTCTCATTCATGTTTTCCGAAATTGTTTATAGAAAAACTCCTTGTGGCTAATCTACCATTGAAGAAAAAGCTTTTAATACATGTTTTCGCTTTCATTAAAATTCATTATTCCCATATCTACAACCCCCACAAAAACTGTTTTTCCCGAACCATTATTCTATTTTTGTCGCCATCCAGCTCTGCTAATAAATACCTTTATGGAAGAAACATCAAACAGCGCATTTGAACCCGGACCTTCGCTTGTTTTTTCCCCCAGCGGCTTTCATATCCCGGGCTGTCTCTCATCACAACCACATTTCACTTTATCCCATTAATAGATACATCTTTCCATTAGTCAATGCGCCGCAGTCGATAAATTACGTTTAAAAATGTCGCAGTTTAAAACGCTTCTGTTGATGGTTGGTATTCAATGCCTTTAAATGATCAAATCAGAATATTAGAATATGAATATGTTGACGGTGTGGAGCATTAATTATGCGACGTGCTTTTGAAATACATAATCATAATTCGTGATAGAGTAACTCCAAATCACATTACGAGAAATCATATTTGCGATCTTCACAAACAGGATCTTCACAAACAGCTTCATTTGAGAGTGTTATCGGAGTAAAGATTTCTTTTATACTTTTTAAAAAGGAGGTGGCAATAACGTACGGAATTATTATTATTTTTATTTGAAGTTGCTCTGCTTTTATGCAATGATATTTGTGAATTTTTGAAAATAATTTGGAAGAAAAAATAGATGCTAAAAGAAATTAAAATAATTTAAATCTTCAAATACAGTATATATATATAACCTTATTAAACATAACTACTAATTAGGATTAATGAAAACTCAGATTATGTAAAATAATCCATAAAATGAACCCCCCCCCTCCAAGACACTTAATTAAACACATTGCACTATAAGAAATACGTATTTTGAAATAAAAGAAAGCAAATTTGTAAATAGTTTTGCAAGAGATAATTCGAACCAATACGTTATGAATCACATACATTATATGTACTATGTGAAAAAACTGTTTAGAACAGGGGTGGCCAACCCCCGGCCAGCGAGATTCATTACAACTTTACAAAATGCGATTATTTTGTGCAATATTTTTGTTTTTAGTGTAGTGTTTTGTAACAAATATATATCCCATAACTGTTTCTATTTTATAACGTTGCTTCTGTTTTTATACGTACTTAGAAATGAGCAGTATTGTATCGCAGTATCACGGTTGATTCCTGTAACTTTATCGCACTTCGTATTGCTAAAGCCAGGCATATTTGATCATTGCATTATTATTTTTAAATTATCTATGTTTGTGTAAACATGAAAAATAAGGAAAACAATAATAATAGTTCATTCCGTTTTAAATTTTCACTCCAATAAATGTTTATAATAGGCCCAAATATAATATAAAGATATATATATATATATATATATTTACATGCGGCCCGGGGATTATAATGTTTTTAAAAGTGGCCCGCAAGGTCATTTGGGTTGGCCACCTCTGGTTTCGAACATGACGTTTATTAACCCTTTAACTGTTTAAATGCTGGAACATTCCACATTCTAGGAGAATAGCAAAAGAATTTTCATTATTTTTTCCAATATCATTGGGATTAGTATAAAATTAATAACCAGAATAATGTAATATTTAAAAATATTTCGGGTCTTAAAGAGAACAGAATGTCTAACCCACAAAACCCGAACGATTATAGGAGCTGAGTCTTAAAGGGTGATATAGCAGTTTTTTAATAATTGTCCTATTTTAATAGAATTTGACTAATGAGGATTTACTGAATTGATCAAAACTTAAATTAAACGGTTTTTTTTTTATTCATTTTTAACAATGTTTTAGTAGTAAAAGACGAATTTAGAATATTTACTCAAAAATATAGTTTATGTTTTTTTTAATTTATTCCTTTCCGCATACTATTCTGAAGTTTAGTATAGCAAGATCCGAATCTCTTAACATCCTAAAATCTCAGTTTTAAGTTTAATATGTATGTGTGTGAAATTTAAAGTACTTTTGTAATATTTTTCTAATCATTAGCAATTAATCAAATACTTTACGAATTTGTTATTTTTAGTGATTTATGCAAAATCCAAAGATTTACACAAAGTAATTTCTTAGTATGATTGGCTTTCGTATTATTTTCTTATATTCTCTCTACAAAAATGTTAATTCTTCACTCATTTGGAAGAAGCTGTAACTTATTGTATTTATGCCTACAGATCTGTTTATAACAAAAGATTGGTAACCGAAAGATGTATATAAAGTATCTCACACAATAATTTTATTTTTCTCCTCATTTTTCACATAATTATTACTCTTATTGACATTGTTGATATTTGTATATGTAGATACTTTTTACACAAAAGTGTTTTATCCATTTTTCTTTTATTCCAATAAAGTTAGATATATCACTGAAGTTGCTAGCAAAAATAGAGTTTAATAAAGTTAAAATTACAGTTAAAACTAGGACGAAATCTCCCATTCTCCTTTTGTTAGCAAAACAAATAATAAATTGCGCATTTTCATTTTATAAAAGCAACTCAAAATATGTCTGTGCTTTGAAGTAATGAAATCGGCTTTTTTCTTGCAAAAAGAATTTTTTTAAGCAAGTTCAATAAAATGCTTTCACTTACATGCGTAAATAATTTTATGTACAAGAATTTTTCAATCTATGATAAAAAATTGTTTGATCCAACAAACATCTCAAAAATAGAAGAAGGCAATACTTCACGGATTAAAATAAATGAAAAAAAATGTGTTTATTTTATGAAACTCTTATTTCAATAAAAAAATGCATCATATAACTCGCTATTTTTGTATTTCTAAAAAATTAATTTGATAAACAAACTTTTATCATATGCATAATGAAGAATCCTTCAAATTGCATGATTTAATATCCGCTTTTCTAACGAAATAACTAAAACAGAATAAATATTAGTAAAATGAAAGCTCTCTATTTCATCCTAAGTTGATGTAACAGGAAAAGTATATTCTAGTTGTACTGAATGAACCACTGAGTATAAAATTCCTTTTGTTGCTTGCGTGCTCAGAGAGATAATAAACAGCTTAGATTAACTCACCACTGCCATTTTAGATAATTAACTGGTTCTCCTCTTTCTTAGTGTGGTTTGGAGTGTCTCCTAAGTTGGGGAGATTGCCACTCACCTACATTCGTCATACACAACAAACAAATAAGATATAATATCCTAGTATGAACTTTGCTTAGTGATTAGGATTATTATTTATATCTCTCTGTGTCATCTCTCTCTTTAAATAATTTTATGGGATTGTGCATTTTTCCAGTTATTGATACATTGTAACTATATGGATTTAATGTTATTTCTTACTATTTAGTTGCCTTTTTGATATGCCAGACTGTGAACGACCTGAGACGAATCAGACAGACCGTAAACAAATTTCAAATTTCAGTCGGTCATTCATAAAAATTGACAAAATATAGAACGTAGATATCCTTTTGACGCATTTTCCGAGGGAAATATCGTGATATTCTTAAGAAATTATTGATTGAAGGTCTAAGTTTGATGTAAGGAATTCCAACTTATTTTTTGCTTACTTACATGGATATAATTCATTTAAAAATGCTTGTTTTTAACTACGTAAATTAAGTCACAAGCAAACATGGTGGACTTAATTTTCACTTTCAATCTCATACCTTTAGACTTTTAAACCATTCTTTTTTGTTGTTATGACCGTGTAAAACTAAACGAATGCTGAGCTACACGTTATTTTCATTTCTATTTATTCGAAGAATACGACTGATTTATAAATCGAATTCTGTACTTGGCTAGGCGCATAGTATTCAGTCATTTCAGAAAATCTGGGTTTTTACTTTTTTATCACACTACATTCTAATAAAAGCCTTTGGCGAACTAACAATATTGTTACTTTTTAAACTGATAGTTACATATGCTAACTTTACCCGATTTTTAATCAAATACTCAGGAATTCCTCTCAGAGGTTTTAAAAAATATTAGAATATTTTGTATCATAAATTATCGTTGAGCGTTAAATCTGGTTTTCTTAAGGTGACATTTAGAAGAGTTTGTGAAATAAATTCCAGAAGTTAATTTTCTTTTATATTTGCTATATTTTCTTCTGTTGTTTCATAATTTATTTATATTCTCTTAAATTTAATTTAAAACAAGACAGAAATAAGATATATTCTATGAAATAAAACGATATTAAAGTTTCATCAAAAACAAAATCCTTAACCACTGAGTATAAAATAATTGGCTGAAAACTAACTTTTAATAAATTTTGGAGCAAAATACACATTGAGATACTTTTAAATACAGTATTAGGAGTACCAGAACGTCAAATAATAAACTCAAAGTACATTTTCAAAACATAAAAAGGCTGAATATATATAATTATAATATTTTTTAAGTTTATAATACTTTTTGTTACTCTATTTTTGCTTTATCAAACATTGTTCCGTATCTTTTAAGGTGGATTAAGAGTTTGCTTTCTGGATATTAAAAGAAAAGCAATGATTATTCTTGGAATAAAAATAAATAATCTAAAAAGCCACAAAAAAAATTGCAATTGTTGATAATTTTATTGAATTGTTCGAAATTTCTTTACTAAGTTGAAGCAACAGGAACTATTCAAATTAAAAACACAACAGAATAAACTTATATGGTACGTACAGTGGATTTAAGTTTCTTTGCACTGTTTTTATACGTTCTCGAAACCAATCTGATTTAAAACCAAATTTCTTTTAACAATAAAATACAAAAAGAGCATAAAATAGCATGATATAACAATTATCACGCAATACAGTACAAATTATATTATGAATTATTTAATTAAATTTACATTAATAATATCCAGTGCAGAAACAGAAAATTCAAGCGCAAAAATTACCCCCCCCCCCCAGCAAGATGCTTATAATAATTATACGTATTTAAAGATAATATATAAAGTAACTTATTAAATTTTTAAATTTTTTTATTTTTCTTATTTTTTTCTTTTAAATGAATTCTAAAATAATTGCATTTAAACTATAAATTAAATAATTTAATCTAGCTTTGATATGAAGGGTTATGCTTAAAACCATTACATGATTTTTTTTTCAATTTAAAGACCAATTACTTTTATAAGTTATATAATATATTTATTAATTATACGGCTTTTTGAAATGTTCTGCATTTCTATTTTGACAAATCTAGGCAAGAGTTCATCAACTAATGGTCAAACCATAGCGCTAATCTTAATAATGAAAAAAATAAATACAAATAAATAAAACTATTAAAGGCAGAGTTGAAACTTTTGTCTGTGAAGTGTTTTTTTTTTAAATAACTTGTATTATTCACTAGTATTTTCAATCAAGACAAAAGGAAAGAAAAAAACAACCGCAAATTTTCTACATAGAAAAATTATAAAAAAATAGAAGGAAGGCATTTTACGTTTTTCGTGAAAAGATTTTAAAAAAACAAAAATAATTAAAATCTTTTGGATGTATTTTTGTTACAAAGCATCGAAATTTAAATTTGGTAATATTACTTATGAATCAAATAATCAAATCTTCATTTTAATCATAAGTAGTTTGAAATCGTGTCCTTTGAACTTAAATTCTCTCAATCTTTTTAAGATTCAAAACTACTTCTTGTGCTATAATTATAAAAGCAAATTTGTCTAAATTGCATAATACATAGACGTGTCATACATACGCATAAAGTGCGTCGTACTTAGAATACTAAAAATGCAAAACATAAAAACTGGCTAAGATTTGCATCTATCCTTGAGATTAAAAATCGTATCAAATTTGTTTTAAAGGAACATCGAGAATATATTTTTGAGATTTTTTAAAGGAAATAATTTTTCGAGGTAATACACGAAGAACAAGATCCTCCATGGAACATAAGGTCATTATTATATATACAGTAAAGCAATAATTTATTGCATTCTTGTTTGAAAACCACAATACAGGATATGATGGTTGAAGTTCGATCAATATGAATTTGGTTAAATTTTAGTACATATATATAAATTCACAAAATTTTTGTAAGACATTTTTCTCTTTTAAAATTTCTAAGAAAGAATCATAAATCCAAGAGCCTCGCCCACGCTTAGAAGAGATAAATCAATATTGTTAATTTTCTTCTGCTTATGTATATTCTGAAATAACTACGAAATGTGATGATTAGCCGCTAAAAGAGGTAATTTCTTATTTCACAGCTGAATCATCTCCTTTCTATAGATCAACGCATTCATTCAGTTTTATTTTCTGAACGAATTTTTTTTAAATCGTATTTTTTCACCTTTCAGATTTTTTTTTTTCTTTAATTTTTCAAAAAATAATATCTTGTGTTTTTTTTTTCAAAGATGATTATCGAAATACTTAGTATTATTTGCTTACAATTCACTACTTTTTTGACCTTATATTCTTTTCCCATTTTTACATCCTTGGTTTCGGTTATATATTCAACTATATATTTAATTTTAATGCCAATGATAGTATCATAGGTTTCCTTTACCCTCTATTTTATCAGCATATCTTATTTTAAATTGCTTCTCTGTGTTAATTTCTTTATTTATATTTATATATATTTATTTTTGCTTAACACAGGCCTATCTCGATAGATATATCACATCAAACGTAATAGTAAAATCACTGATTCTTTTTAATTTTTAACTTATTTATAACTTTTTTTTTACTTTCTTCAGATCTTTCCGGTTAAGTGATAAAACGGTTTTTCAGGCTATAGGATTAAGTTAATTCTCCGTGTTTTATGTCTCTATATTAATATAAATCAATCTCGTTATAACATATTATCATTTCTTTATGCAAAATATTCTTAATATTTAGGAATATTAAGCAAATATGATATTCTTCACTTAAGCATATAAACTTTATTTGCCATTAAGGAATAAGAGACAAAATATGAAACCGAAAAATAAATTAGATTTAATAGAAATGGGTAAGGTAGTAAAATGTGCAATTCGGTGAACAATAATGATATCAAAACATAAAACTAAATATAGAACATTTTGAAATCTGGAAAGGCATTTCGAATTTAAGAAATGTTCTTTAACATAAAACAAAGACAATTTTACTAAACAATTCTTGATTGAATTTAAGTATGGGGTTTATAGGACAAAAATAAGCAGAAAAAAATGCCCATAAAAACACTTAGCGACTTCTTATTCTCAACTGGAATAAGAATATGAAAATCAAAGACATAAAACAGAATACTGCAAAAATTTCTTTGAACCAATAAATTTCTTTAAAAAAGGAAAAACTAATTTTGTTTTTCTTGAGAAACATTTCCCAATGTGTCTTGAGAATTGTTTTATAAATTTTAACGGCAAACGTATAATTAAACTTTTTTTGAATAAATGCATATTTTCTTCGAAGATACCATCATACAGATTCAAGTGAAAAGGTAAGGTAAAATTTCTTCCCTAAGTATTTGGTCTCTCCCTCTATTGAAATGGACTAACTGTGAGTTGATTTTGTAAATGAAATTTATTTTCCTTATTATACTGAAAGAAGTTGCCGCTAAATAATCATTAGGTAAGAGATATTTAAAAAAAACTAAAATATTCGAAATAGAAGGGTGTATAACATAAATAATATCCCAATAAAAGTTCTATTAATCATAGGAGTTAATGGACTAAGGAAGAGATGTAATGCGATTTCAATCTTAAAATCAAGATACCAAAACTGAATTAGTCCTACAGCTTATATTCTATCAAAATCCGTCAAATAAAAGCAGCTTATGCATGAATGGCGATTGCCATTTCATGTTAGCAAGTTAAAACGCAATAGTTTTCAATAACAATATAAATATCTTTAATTCAACGTTAAAGGATGAGGAATAACCTTTATTAACAAGGTAACAGACCTGTGTGGGAATTTCGATTCTTTCAAGGAATTTTGAAAGCGAAAATTGCTCTTCTGGCTGGAAGAGTTGTTTTCCGCTCAAATCCAACCCAGAAGACAAACGATCAACATCGTTTTTGCTTTGTGCATGTGCACAGACTTTTTAAAGTGAAATGCTTTTAATGCTTTAAAAAATAGTAGAAAAAGACAGTAGCGCATACAAAAATTTTGCAGGGGGGGGGGGGTCCATAGTCAAAAGTCCCCTCTACTCGTATCATACCTCAAGACAACACCAATTGATTCTTCTAATTTTGTCGATTTTGTTGACAAAAAACAGTAAAAAAATAGATTATTGAATTAATAATTAGCATTAATTAATAAAATAAATTGTTAATTGCATTTACTTAATTAAATTTTACGTTATATATATGTAGGATTATCATCAATCGAAAAAAAAATCAAGGGCTTTGGAAGGGCCGGACCCCTCGGCCACCCCCCTTGTGTGCGCCACTGGAAAAGAATTATTTTGTCTACTGACAAAACTTCGGAGGAATTCGATTGGGGTGTCAACCTGCAAGATTATTATTAAAAATACTGGATTTCAGAAATTAAGTATAAAACAAACTTTACGTTTGGCCAAGATTTCAGTTTTAATCCTTTTCATGGAAATAGTCCTTGAAAACTATTAATAATTTTATCTAACCTGTTCTTATCTGTCTCTTAATGTAGTTTCTTAGGATGAGAGAGGTAAAATATTTTTTTTTATTGCGATCTATATTATTTCAGTGAAGAACATTTATGTATTTAAAACAATTTTTAAAAAAAATCCTTTTAATCCTTTTTATGGAAATAATCATTGAAAATTAAAGTTCTTTATTTGAAATTAATAATTTTATCTAACCTGTTCTTATCTGTCTCTTAATGTAGTTTCTTAGAATGAGAGAGGTAAAATATTTTTTTATTGCGATCTATATTATTTCAGTGAAGAACATTTATGTATTTAAAACAATTTTAAAAAAAAAAAAAAGCTCGGTTTGTATTTTTTTTTTTTTTTTTTTTTTTTGTATAAGTATTTTAAAATCTCCGGGGGAAAAAAGTCTGTATTTCTTCCATCTTCCATTCCAAACTTTATTTACTTTAATTTGATTCAAACATGCACATAAATGATAAATATAAAATTTTGAATGCAGACTGGCATTTGCTTTTCACTTATTTCAAAGCAATTATTGCTGAAAAAAATCCTCCCCTTTGAATAGTTTTGAAAATATTTCCTTTAATCTAAAATTTCTAATTGGCCTAATTTTAGAGCCTTGAAACACGAATAAGACTTGAGTCTTAAATATATGTTATATCACCAATTCTAAACATCTAAGTCAAATCTTTAAAATCGTCACCCATGGAAAAGTGGTATACTTTAAAATTAAGAAGAGCCGGAAGGTCTTCTTATAAAATTTAAAAGGGGACAATAAAAGGTCCCATTTCTGTTAACTGGAATCGAATGGAGTAAGGAGGCGGGTCGACAACAATAGACAAATTGAACTTCACGCAAATCAAACAGGTCTCACAATGCATTCGCTATTTTTAGCAAATGATTACTCGCCGCTGTAAATGATCTTCCTCCTTTTAAACGCAAGGCGAGGACCCCCTTCCGCCCTGAAACACCCTCCGTAAGGGGGAGCTCATCAGATAGCTTCTTTTCATTTCATAGGTGGTTCTTGAGCAGCACGTGGTTTCTGATGAGTAGGAAAACTATTTTTCACGATCGTCATATTTCAGATTACTCACTCTCTGTTGAGTGAACGTTTCAAAATAAACGAATCGTATTCAATCAAGAAGATGAGCCTATTTCTTAATGGATAACTAGACGGTTTCAGTCCTCTCAGCAACAGGTATGAGTTTTTAGTTCAGCTTTTACAAGCATCGTAGAAGGAAGGAAGGAATATTTTTTTTAAAAAAATCAGCTATTTCTCATTAGTAAATCGTTTTACATCAGTCTTGAATATTAAATTTCACAATATTTAAACATCTTTCGATGGAAAAATAAGATAAATGGAAAGAAGTGAGAAAGTCCCTTTTAAAAAAAATTTTTCCTCCTCTATATTTTCCTAATAAAAAGGAAAATATTAAAATGCACCAGATGCTGGAAGTAGAGAATAGATTGACCAAAATTTATGAGACATTCTATTTTAACACAGAAGTTATTTAGAAAAAAATATAGAATTTTAGAGTAATATTGAAAGATGATATTTCTTTTGTAGTATATATTTAAAAGATAATGGGTCTTTAGAGTTAAAAGCAAATTTTATGTAGTTAAATATATTTAATCTGAATCATTACTTTGATAGAAAACCCAAAGTTTCTTTTAAGCATACTCGTAAATTTTGTAATTATGTTATTAGAAAAATTTTATCGAGAAATAGTAAAAAGTATTAAAAGGGGAATGCTTGTTTCTTTAAAAATTCGGTTATTCTGTATTATTTTACGTAGGAAGCAAAAGGTTAACACGGTTTTTATAGCATCATAATTATTTGTTATTTGATTCTTGTAAGCACAGGGCGGGGATGAATAACTCATACCTTTTTGTATTGTTTTACTTTAAAAACTACTTTTCTCATAGTCATTGTGAAAACTTCATATTGGTTAATATGCTGAATGGCAAAGTCCGAGTACTGTTTAGGATATTTATTTCAACTGTTATCATTTTATATTTTGTTTTAATACGAAAGTAAAACATTTTTAATATCAAAATATTCAAACAACATAGAATGAAACATTTGTCTGGGGCATTTTAAAACTTTTTATCTGAAGGAGAATACAAGGAACACACACAAGTGCCAAGTTTTAACTATTTTATGGCGTAGAGATATATCTTGTGTCTTTTATGTTTAAAAGAATTATTATTAACTGCTAATAAAATCTCCGCCGAATAATTTAAAAGCAAAGAATTATTTTCTTTAATAGCCTAATTTCCGTGACTGTAAGTGGATGTTTAAACATACTTGGAAAAAAACCACCTGTAAAAGAGACCTCATAAAATAGAAGATGACTATATTTCAAATCTTTCGTGACTTGAGAGTTAAATCAATTCTATTTACACAATGCCTACCTCTAATATTTTCCTCAAAAAAAGAAGGAAATTGATATCACTCTATTATTTCAGTGCTACATTATTGAAATGCAAGATACATCTATGTTTATTCGTTTTGCTATGTCTTAACCTGTTTTAATGACGCGGTTAAAATTTTCGAGAAATTAAATTTTTATTTTCCTCAATAAAATAATGCAAGAATGTGTACGCATTTAAAGCTTAGAAAAAACTGTACTCTAATGTCATAAAAAAAGCCTTTTTTGAAGGATTTCAAGAACTATTTGAAGAGTATTGTCGAAGAAAACTTCATTAAAGGATTTTTAACTCTTGAACTTTGCCTTATGATGGAACTTTTTTGGCTCAGTCGAAAACATAGCTACATGTTACGTAAGCGATTCAAATCTATTTTACACCTTTAGAATACAAAATATTACTACTATACAAAACTCTTATACGTCCATCTCGACCTATGCTTCTGAAACTAGGAAACTCTCGAAGAAAGAAGAGGTCAATATTGCCATTTGTGAGAGAGTCCAACATATAAGATTTTTCAACATAAACTTATGGGTAGTAGAACTACAGGACGACCAAGACTTTGACGACTGGATTCCATTAACACTGCTTTTTAAGACTATAAGTGTACGGAACTGGCAACAAGGAGAACTGCTTGGAAAAATGTCCTGGAGAAGGCCAATGCCCACCCGGGGCTGTTTAGCTAACGATGATGATGAGAATATGTAAATGCCATCGAATAGCAATTTTATTAGTTATTGTTCATTAATAAATATTAAATAGCAAAGCTACGTACTTAAAGTCATCAGAAAACTGTGAACTATGACACACATTTCTGAAAACAAAAGCTGAATAAGTATTATTTAAAAACTATTTTAATTGACATCTATCCATTTCGTGTTAAAAAAAGAATCAGAAGATAATTTAGTTCAGTTGATTACATCTCAAAAACAATGATATAATTTAGATTCCTTTTTACAACCACGCCAAAGTTTCTTTTAATTTATCTACATAAATCCAAAAGCAAATGAAACATTTCATAATTTTCTTTTCTATCAGCAGCCACTTTGAGTAATCATTCCTCAGGAACAAATGAAAAAAGCAAAAATTTAAAATTATCTAACATTAAGTCATCCCTATTCACTGCGTGCAAGTTTCACTTAAATAGTCTTCGATTTGCATTCAAAAACTCTGTTAAAGGCTATTATCTAGACCAAAAAATTGATAAGAATTTAGTAAGAAATTTTAAAGCATCAATGCCTGGTTAGGAGATGATACATTGATTTCATGCACGCAACGCTCTATTGATCTAAACTATACTCTTTCTCTTCACCAGTGTATTAAGTTATCTCGATTACACGATTCACTTTGCAAGTATGTATTTTAAAAAATGGTGCTTCGACACTGTGATACTGACGTGCAAAATTTACACAGGCGTTTTAACGAAAAATCGTGCATCTAATATTTATTCAGGAAGATGATATCACTCAACTTTTTATAAGATGAAATTTTCGAAGTTTTAATACATAAATGGCAGTTAAATCATTTAAATTATATATTTTTATTAGTGGTAAGTTGACAGATTCCACTAAAAGCACACACTAGCCCCTTTAAATATATATAAATTGCTTGTTGAAAAATGGTGGGGGACTCCTTTCTGGTTACATAATTAATGATTTGAACTTTTTTTGTGATATTATAATCGAATCTCTGAAGTCCAATGCTGTTCTATGAACTTAAATATTTGCGGCTGCAATTCACTCGATTTTACTTATTTCCGATCAGATTAAGGTGCTTCGTTCTTTTTTGCTTAAGGATAAAATACATTTATTTTCCATCACCAAATTTAAAACTGAAGTCATAAATTAATTTTCATTTTATGTCTTAAAAATTATGAGAAACACGAATTTTTTTTTCGATCATATTTAATACAATCATAGACTCAGATAACGTAACTGTTTTTTTTTTTTTTTTGGTTTCAACTACTGTCATTTTAGTTTTTAAAAAACGTTTTCTTACCGTTTCTTTGATACAAACCATAAGTTACAAGCATTCGTGTTTAAGTTGACAGATAAATACAATCTTTTTAATCCTTTACTCGTCTGAAAAACCTTTATAGTATTTTTAGTATTCTTATAGTAGTATTCTTATTTTACTTTATAGTATTCTTTGTTGCATTTTTAAAGGCGTACTTGCTGTTCATGTTTTCATTACATAGTAGTTCATAAACAAAACAGTTGAAATTTTCCTTAAGCGTGCATATATTTCAAAATTTAACATCAATATTCAAACGTGACAATATCATATCACTTTGAATAAGAATTCAATTTATTCTATATTCTAATTAAAGAAATTGAGAGATATTCTGCTTCATAAATCAAACTTAAAACTTATTCGATATATATCGAAATGTATATCAAGCAAAAATAAAAAAAAGTTGAATGATAATGAAAGTAGAATATATAAATTGATCTGACCCACTTATATGCATTTTAATTTCATGTATTTTCGAGAAAAAACTAATATTTTAATAAATTTTTCTGCTTCTGTATGAAATGAGCTTAATTTTGATACCAGACTTAATAAGGAAGGAGTGATTTCTCATTTCCTGTTTTTTCAAGTTGCCAGTCAAAATTGTGGTCTGAAAACTAACAAGGAAGTAAATATATTTATGAAGTTTTTGAAACAAAATTCATTTATGAAAGTCTCTTTAATCTTTTTTTTTTTTTTTTTTTACTTAAAAAATCCGAAAGTAAGGAAAAATAGAACATTTCATTAAAATTAGAATTAAAACCAAAAATAAAACTTTAAGGCTATAATTTTACCCGCATATGACTGAAAGTAATTTTAAATTATGGGATCAACTAATTATACTGTAACTCAAGCTCTGGATTTTGAAATTAAAAACCTGTCTTTCCATTCGAAGTGTTTAACCATATATTCAGTATATGCTATTACAGTGAATCTAACTTATGAAAATTTATAGTTTCTCAATTCCAAATTATTATTTAAATAAAATAATATGAAGAAAAAATTTTAAATGAATCCAAAAAAGTCCGGATGAACCAATTATTTATCATCTAATTAAACTCAAAATAAGTATTAGATTTCTTTTAATAAAGAAATTCGATATAACTAAAATACATACCAGTTAAATGGATGATTAATCTCAAAGATATGAAAATACAAAATATAGCCTAAAACCATTCAATGCCTTCCTCCAAAATTTCTATTTGACTCAGATTTTACAAGTATTGCTTTAAGGAAAATTGTTATTAAGCTCTTATCGAAAAACTTACATCCTTTTCAGACTCTTTTGAAAGCGAATTGCCATAAGTGGTTTCTTTTTTTTTTAAATCGTTGGAACAAGAATAGAGAAGGGTGACCCTCAAATGATGCTCAAAGTTCTTTTTTGAAGAATGGGAATTATCCTATATACTAGTCAGATATTGCTTTCAATTGATAGCTAGTTCATATATTGTTTTTTAAAAAATGTAATCTCAATCTAAGGAAATTATCTTAAGTTTCCCTACATTGATCCTAATATATATATATATTCAACATTATAGCTTTCCAATTTACTTCCTGTATTTTTTTCCATTATAAATGTGATACTAAAATAGTTTTAAAAGATATTGTATACTTACAGAGATTCATTTTGATTTGGATCTTTCTTTATAGTTAAATGCTTTCTTGAAAAGATAACAAACATTAGAAATCAAAATAATCAATTTAATTTTAAAACAGATACTGTTGTTTAATCTAAAATATATTATTTTTACAGCATTTGATTTAGTAGTAATATATAAACTAGGTACTCTTCTCGTTGCAATAACAGTATAATTTTAGAATGTATATATTTTCTTCCCTGTGAATGTGACATTACTACTTACATGTTTAAAAGTAAAATACACTTCTTGCTCCAACCTACAACGAGTTAAATGCGCAGGTGTAAACTCACATTATATTGAGATTGTGTAAAAAATTATATTGATAAATTCAAAAGAGGTATTTAAATTAGTTATGCTTCATAATCTGTATATATTCTGTGTGTTATTTTTAAATGTTTCTTTTTCTTCCTTTCCCTATGAAAAATCAAAAAATCGTTATGAAATGTTTAACTTTTTCCTCAATCTGCAAAATTTTTGAACTTAGCTTCCAAAAAACCTTTGGAAAAATTTGACCTGCTTATATATATTTCAGTCTATTATTTTTAAAGTTTAGAACATGGTTATATAAGACATTAGGCGTATTTCATTCTTATGTCGAATAAAATGTTATTATTTTTATGAAAATGATTATAGGTACAACTGTTCATGAAAAACATTTGCGAAATGATAGCAGATATTTTCTTCCAAAATATTCATAATTTTCAAGTATCTTTAAGAAAGCAAACTTTTAATTCCGACTCTAGGAGAATACTCTTAAATTTTTACATTACGAAAAATTAGCTTTTAACTCACATTATAGAACTTTTTACTTTTTATACCAAGCAAAAAGTTTAATTCATAAATATACTAACTATCCTAACTTTAAGATCATAAAGTCATTCAGTAATTTCACTAAGTGATCTAGTAATATTATTATTGTATTATGCTTCAGCAGAATTAATCGCACTCTAGTTTAGACTATAGTTCTTTAGTTACTTGCGAGTGAAAACTCGAATTTATAGTAGCTTCAAATTATTATGTAAAACTATCATATGTAATTGAATTCTTACACATTCAAATACATGTAAATGTATCCAAGTTTAAATCGCATTTAGTTTTTTAATATAATAATATTCAAAAAAGTTTATGATATTTATTTGTTGTAATTAATAAATGAATTTGTACTTGTGTGTATGAAATATGAACATTCATGATGCGTTGAATCATTTTATAGAACTTCTGTTATAAAATGTTGGAAAGAAAAAACACTAATCAAAACTTTTTCATCTTTTAGTGTCAGTGCCAAGTTCAATATTTGATCGTAACAGTAAATATCGTAACAGTATCATTAACGTTGAACTCCTTCAGCTTGCGCATTTTTATACATACAAACCCAATTCATTTATATTTGAAATATCTTCCCAAAGTACTCAATGTCTTAAAAATTACAGTTTTACTGAATTCATCGTTTCAAATATCTTATTTTAAGAATTATTCAATTACTTAGAATATTTGTTGCCCGAAAAATTCATCTCTAAAGATATCAGTTCTTTGCTTCAATAAATTTCTTGCACGCTTAATTTTAAAGTAAAATTTTCGGAAATTCTGACTTACATTTTCCTTAAAGAATATGACAGCGCATTTCTTCCTGTGATAAGAATAAAAGTTTCTTTTTTAAGAAATCTAACAGGTTAAATCTAAGAATTCTGAGAGTCATGTGTGCTTTATTTATCTTATATTTCAAAATTTATGTGTAAATACTTCAATACTTGATAAGATGTTATATATTCAAAGAGCATAAGTATTCTAGATTAATAAAACTGCATCCTAATATATATATGTGTGTAATTATATTCGATTAAAATATGGAATTTACTTATTTATTTGTTTATTATTTATTTCGATATTAAGACGATTAAAATTATTGCCATTACAGCAAAATCACACAATTTTCTCAAACTTTAATCGCTTATTATTTAAACTATTTGCAACTCGGTCAAAAACTAAAAGTCGAACAGTTTGGGTTGTAAAATGGAAGTTTCGGTCTGTTTAATCAAATTTAATGTAATGATTCAAAAATGTTTTATGAAGTCAATAAAATCAGTAAATAAAATGACAATAACTCAGGAGTTTTCATTACAGAGGATATATTAATGGTCTATATATATCACAGCAAGGAATTTCACTGTATGCATAACTCAGTTTTAAATGAATAATAATATTTCTCCGGCATTATATATATATACAACTAAATTATTATAATATAATATTCGGTAAATGTTCTTTTATGAATATCGCTTTGGTTTAATTTTATGTAGAATAGTTTTTCGTCAGAGTTTCATAAAACTTTCTGATATTTCAGATTTAATTTCAATTTAGGCGACATTTTATGAAAATATTTGATGTGTCTTCCGGAATGAGTTGAGTTCTAATTCGAAGGACCTATACATTGCTTTGAGCAGCAAGTATCGTTGTTGACACCTGTATGTAAAAATGTCTGTCCTTACTACAAACTATTTCTAATCAATTTTAACTTATTCATGTGCAGGAAACATAATGAATATTTATTTAATAAAAACTTATTTATATTATTTATATAGAATTGAAATGGAAGTTCTGGTATTTGCGCAAAATTAGTGATGGATTTTTCTGAAGTTCTAAATATTCATTCAGAAGATATTATGCATAAGTTCACAAAATACATCGCCTTACAACGCTTTAAATTTAATTAGCCTTATAGAATAAAGCTCTAAGGTAAAAGAACTGTATAAGTGTTTTATATAGAGAAAATAAGTTTATTTAGAAATCCTATAAGAACAATTTATCTAAATTTTATAACTTTAAAAAATTTGAAAATCAATTTAAATTAATACTCAACAAAAGATTCTGTTTTATATATATCATGTTATTGTTTAAGTTGAACTATTTAGAAACCCAAAAAAAAATAATGATAGCAAGCTCAGAATACTAACGCAATGCATTTTATATAACAATGTTTAATTGTTATATAAATTGATTTATGTTTATTAATGTTTCTTAATTGATGACTTTTCGAAGCATTAACTTCCTGATAATGCTTCCAACTTCATAGATTACCAGTTTAAAATAAATAAATGACAAAAAGCACATAATTTACAATGTAATGAAACTAATTTGGATTTAAAAATAACCTTTGAATTATTCAAAACAACAAAACTGATACAAGTTGCTACTAAAAAGATACACATAGTTTTTAATTATAAATAAATTTTACTTAGACAAGGGGGATCTGATTTTAGAACTGATACAAGTTGACCTTTAAAATCAATTTATTTATACAATAATACCTGATGAAAACATTCCAATTGAATAATTGGAAAGAATCCAATGTCAAAGAAATTTTGTATTCATCAATGCTTCTTCAGATTAAATGTATATTCTACTTCCGAATAGCTTTTACAAAGAATTTTTTATGTATTATTACTGTGAAGTACTTTTCGCTTGTTTCTCAATCGCTTAACTTAAGTGTGTTATATCATAGGAGATTTTTAGGTACATTAACAAATAATCTACAGGTAATTTTGTAACGACATCATTCATTGCAATACTATTTTTTTAATCAAAAGAAATTTCATTCTGGATTTCTGAAAATTATGTAAAATATTCTTACATTAAAAGTGAAGAAAAAAAAGAAACTAAAATCAAGAGGACTATACAGAATCTCAAGTTAGAATTTTGACTGAATAATATTTCCTTAAGTTTATAAAAATTCCGCTTATGTAGTCTCATGTCCTAGAAACAGGAGTTATCTCATATAAATAATTCGAGTTAATTTAATTCTAAAACATACCGAGAGAGAGATTTTTTTTTAAAAAAGTCGTATAATTTACCTTTGAGAGTAGAGCTATTCCAAAAATCTGGAAGAAACATCCAGTGAAATCCTAAGACTCGAGCATCCTGAAAAAGAATGTTGTCCAATGATTAAAATGTTCTATGTACTACCATGAACAACCTCAAGAACTCCTTCTGGGTGCTTTGAACTGAGGAATACTTCTTGAGAAATCCCATGATAAAGTGCAGAGGTGAATGGCTCTTGGGAGAACCTGGCGATAACAATCGTCTTTGCACCTAGTGCGAACGGGGAGCTAGGGGCCTCCCAGTATCGGATGGTGAACCCCCCCTGGTATACGGAAGAGAGTTATCTTTTTTTTCTATGCAGCTGCTTGTGCAAATACTTCCTGTATTGAGTCCGATGAACCCTTTCACTTGGATGCTAATACTGCACCAGGACAGTCCTGCAAATAGTACCATTACAAAATTAATAAAATTTTTACTTTGGAAAAGTAGCTAACCTTCCTTTTTGTACCAACTGAAGGAGTAAGCACTTATATTTGATCAAATGTGATCTTCCGACAGGAAAAAAAATGCTTTTTAAAAAAGATTTAAGTGGTTTAAAAAAAAGGGCGATGACCTTTCATTTCTCAGAGTTGCGTTTAAGAAGTAAAAAGTACTGTTTCACAGAAATTTTGATTATTATTCGACTTCCGTGAGAATCGCTTTACATCTAATGATAAAGGACATGTTGACCGTGAAAATCTGATAATTCTTAGCGATGATCTTACTTCATATTTAACATTTGGAAATATATTCGAACTTATTGTTTCATTTCAAAATGTACCTTGTACCCCGTGAGAGCCATTTAATGAGTTCTATAACTGATAAGTCAAATTTTTTCCATTCGGTCACTTCCAGACAAATGAGAAGAGGAATTCCGTTTCATTCTTTTTAACAGATTCAATGAAAACCCATGTTGTGAGGCGTCTAAACTAAATTTCTGCACTTCCTCAAAACTTTCTTATGGGTAAATAAGTTAGAAAACCATCTAGTGAAAGGTTCTGTTAAAAATAGAAGAGATACTTTTTAAACTGTACTTTAAAACTAATTTTTGAAAAAAAATTCAAGTTTTTTCCTACCTTAGAACTATTTTTTATTGTATCTAAAAAATAATGATCTCTCTGTGTTATTCTGATAAATTTCATATTGTATTCGGATGATATAAATTAAGAACTCAAGTTGTATGTGTGTTTGTATCTGTGATTGACTCCAACAAACTTTACTAATTTTTGTGGAGAGAGATTCAAAATACATGAAAACACTAAATGTATTCATACTGCTTTTGTTTGAGAATAACTTATTCTATGAATTTTTTTTTTAAACTTGGTTTCGTCTAAATTATTATAAGTATTTTGCTTATTGTTTTAGTCGAGCTGATTGAGTATACTTCCAACTATGCACACTTGCATTTCCTTGATGAAATTCATTCAATTTTTTTAATTAAATACATAAATCATTGCTACGAGTTCTAATAATTACTTCTACTAAAAAGCAACAATTTTCAAACATTAGAAAATTGCTTACTTTATTAATTCTTTAGATACTATTAAAATTTTGAGAGTTCAAGCATGAAATAAATAATTAATGATAGTTGTGATGAGTTTCAAAAAATAAAAAGCGCCATTAACTGTTGTTTCATAATTTAAAACAAACCAACAAAAAAATCTTAATCAACTGTTTTATTTTTACCCCAAAACATGCGTTTCCTAATAAAAAAATTTCGAAAAAGTAATTAAGAATGCATTCTTTTTGTAAATGTTGATTTGGTTACTGATTTCTGAGAAGATGATTCATTTTAATCAAAATAATATTTTGCTATTTTTAATATTTATTTTTTCATGGCATCTTACATTATTCGTCAGAGTTTAAAAATGCGTATTCGATCATTATGTGAAGTACTTGAAACGCATGTTTTTTGTTTATTGCATTCGTGTTTACTCCAAGTGTTTTGCAATATTCCTATTAATTAAAACATTATGTAGAGAAATATTTCATACTATGTGAAGATATATATTTCTTAATTCTGTATAAAATGGATAATTAGTTCCAAGAATGTACTAGTCATTTATGTATTCAAAATATAATCTTTGTTTCAAAGTTTTTTGACTTTAAAAAAAGGAGCATTTACCGTGTTTTTTTGTAAGTAAAAAATGTAAACAAAACAATTTATATTATGATGTTGTGAAGTTTCTGAATCTTAAGTAATTGAGAAAAAGTTTACTTCACAGAATTGAAGTTCTATAATAAGAATGATATGCGCTACTCTGCTTTTTCGTTAATTTTCTGATGACATACTTTTTAAAAAACAAAAAAAAATTATATTGCTGATTTATGTTTGAGACCGTCCTGCTATTTCATAGAATAATTCATAATTTTCTCAATCCTTTCGTTGGTTCAACAGAATAATTAAATTTTTCATGGCAAAACTCTCTTGCTTTTGTCTTTCGTACGAAAGAAGTGAACGAGGGGTTACCCCATAAGTGATTTTCTTTCGGTTGCGAAGAATAGGAATGGACACAGTTTACCGCGATAACATATATAATTGCTTTTTATACAAAAATGTAACACTTACCTGAATTGTTAGACTTAAAACTAAATTTCCAAAACAGCAATTTCAATTTCGAAGTTTTTAAACACTTACTTTGCATTACATGCAAACAATCTTTAGAAATTTCCCATGTTATAGTTATCTAGTGTTAAAAAGATTAAAAAATTAATGTAGTTCTCTCATAGCTGGGAATTTTCGAATTTCGGTCACTAGATCAAAAAGTGGAAAAGAAAACACCACAGTTATCCCTGGAGAAAGCAACTACTGGTCTAAAACTGCAAATAAATTCAGCATCTTTCTAAAAAGAAGCAACAATTGCAATTTCTTTGCAAATGAAGTTTTCGTAAATGATCACAATGACTATAATATTTGTTTCAACAACAATTCTGTTTTCATTTACTGAAATAATAGGAAGCTGTCTTTTTCGTAATATTTAATTTCTTGAGTTTTCTCAGTTTTTTCTAAGACGCTCGTCAGGAAAATTGCTTATACGCATTTCCATAAACATTTGCTTTTAAATATGCTAAATAAACTAACCAAGAGAAAGAGAGTTATGATAAATTAGAAGAGATTTTTCTTAGACTATTGTTTGAGTTTTCTTATATAAGTGTTGTCTTCTCATCCTTATTTATATAAACATAAATTCAATATTTTTAAAACTTGCCAACTCTTAATTTTTAGATTTTGTTTCCTTGTTAAATAAGGTATCTAAAAGTGCATCATTTCTATATTTCGCGCAAAATTATTGAACATAATTTCATTGAAACAAAATTGTCTTGTTTAGGATCTTATTGTTGAAGTTGTAATGAGATGAAAACAAAAGTGTAAAAATTATTATCGTAATCAAACTTTTCCTTTCTGCTAAAATCAGGTCTAACCATCTAGATACACTCCCATGTATCAAATATTTAAAAAAAAAATACATGCTATTAAGTCTATTCGATCTTCTAAGTAGACTGATGCCTATTTCATAAAATCGTTTAACTGTCTTGTACCAATGATTTGGGTGAACACCGTAAAATTCAGTTTCATTTATATTTAGATATGATATTAGGCAAATAAGCAAAGCAGGAATAATGAATTTTGTTTGTGAAATTCTGTACAAAGCACAAAAGGAATTCACATTTCATTTAGTAATAAAGGTTGCAAATAAACATACCAGAGTTTGTCATCCATGCAATCCTGGGAAAAGTAAATCAAACCAACAACAACCAAAACAGGTTAAAAGATTATACTTCATACCTATATTAGACAATACGATTCCAAAGAGAATTCGAATCAAGCAAAGCGATTCGTACGACTGAAACAAAGACCAAGTCAGAAGTCTCAGATGAGATCCTTACGAACAAATACCGGCAAGCAAATGTGGAAAACATGCGATGTAGAATATGAAAACTAACCGTCCAAACTGGCCGATCAACTTTTCGCAACTGTCAAAAGCAGCGATGATGCCAAGAGAGGCAAATGAGGCCGATGCGCCTAAGAAAGAGAAGAGCGCGTCCTACAAGCATCGGAATCTCAACGAAGGGACGGTCCATCAAGAAGAAAGACGGCAAAAAAAAGGAGCGAAAGCTTGCCGTTGCTTTTTTTGTGGCAGAGGCGGCCGTCAAGATCGATCGCGCCATAAAAATCGCGTTTCTCTTCAGTAGGGGGATGGTTCTTGCGCAGACGCCGATCTTCGTTGCCTTTCTTTTCTATACTGCCGCACACAAAACAAGCAGTGCGCGCATTTCTTTGCTTCCACGCCCTCCTCTCGCCTTACGTCAGTGATCGTCTTTTCCCCCCACTCCCCACGTGACCCGGGATGCCCAATGGTACATCCGCAACATTGGTGCCCTCTGTTGGTAAAGAGAGTCAAACGTTGCCTTCCCCCCTGGTACTTGCATTTTTCGACAGCGACCCCTTTTCCTTTGCGGCGTTCAGTCGAAGCCCGGCTCGCCTCGCAGACGGTTGGTGTGTCGACGCGCTCCCGCTTCTTCATTGGTTGCGGCCACTACTTCCTCTCATCATTCGCCAACACTGGACATTGGGTGACCTTCTCTAGTCAGCAGACCCCCCCTTTGATTGTGAATGGAGTTACTGCTATGATCGTCAACAAAAGTAGGTTTCTCTTCTTACACTTCCTTCTCAACTCTTTCACGCAACCCGTTGATGACCGTGGGTCAGTTCGGACTTCGCGATTATTAAGGAATTCGGACTCAGCCGTTCGCTCTCCCACGCAGCGGCAGGCCGTTGTCGATGCCGATGGTCGCGGATACTTAGCGAAATACTTACGGCGATTGGTGAAAATTCTGAGATCAACATTAAGTAACGTGGTTTTGGATATTTTTTTTAATCCCTGGACTTCATGTGCGCAGAACTATTGTTCTTTTTTTTAGTCGGCGTGAAATTAGTTATTCGAACGCTTCCGAAATACGGTTCACGAAAAAGACGAGGAGTTACATTTTCTTGGATTTATTAATCAGAAGCTTCAATAGTTTTCGAAGAAATGTTTCAGTTATTTCAAGAAAGTTAGAAAAATAATTTTTTTATAATTAATTTACGTGAGTTTGAAATTTTTTCGCCACTTTATAGTGTTGCTTCGAAAGTTGTCATTTTTCTGAAGACTGAAGCCACATCTTACGTGCTTCTCCTCAAAAATAGCTTTAAGTTTTCAGTTGTTCCCTCTAATTTTTCGGAAGCTTCAACTGAAGAAATTTTTATTTTCTCTCATGCATTTACCTATTTCACAAAAGAAGAAAAAATCGACGCTTTTCTTTTTTAATCGTTTCCTTTTTAACTTATTTGTTCTGTTTTTAAAATTCAGTTAGCAATTTGAGCGCGAAAGTACGCAAATATCCTACCTTTGAAGTTTTCATCAAAAATTAATAACTTAAAACTTTCAAAGAGGAAAAAGAATTTTTAGAACGCGTTAACTAGTGAGCACAAGTGCATGATAGAATTAATTTTTGACACTTGCATTTTTTCTACTAAATTTCCAGTAAGCAAAACCCAACTAGTTCTCACTTTCTTAACGAATCGTCGTTTCTCTTCTAATAATTTTCATTTATTGCATTAGATCTAAATTATTTTTTTCTATTAAAAAAAATTAATTTAATATTTAATGGTAATTTAGTGGCATGTGCGCTAAGCGCGAAGTAGAAATTTCATTTGTGGAATAAATATTCCGAACTTTATTTTTATCATTTTCGAACTTTGCGTTTTTATTTTAATCTTAGTTATTTTTTTTATTTGCATGCCTTATTTTTAAATTTCCTCTGTGTTACTTTCACTTAAAGTAATGAACCACTAATTCATAAGTGAGATTTTTTTTTAATTATTTTTCTTCCTTATTATGTTTTACTTGGAGAAATTTTAAAACGAAATTCATGCAATGAGTTCTAGAAAATTATTCAGAGTTCTCTTAATTCCGTTTAGTCAGTCAAAACACGTGTGCTCGCGAAATTTCGAAAGAGTTATTTTCTCTTCCTGTTTCGGAGCGCTCTTTCGTTTAGGATGTTCAGGAAGAGCGACGAATCAAAAGTTGCGGGCAACTCCGATGATGCGCTGCCATTCGGCGGAGAGTTAGAACTTCTGAACATACAAGAAAGCAATCGGCTTGTATGCGAGCGCCCTCTATTGGCGGCTTGGCACACTTTCTGCTTCCCATCTATCATGAGGACAATCAGACAGTGATGGATCACATCCCTCCCACCACTTATAACAATCAACAATGTGGCATCTTCTTCTCCCGAAACAAAAGCATAGCTCAAAAATGTTTAAGGCACGAATACAAATATCGCTTATTGTAATCACTAAGAGTGTTGTCTTTTACACAATAGGATAAACAATATAGATATTGATACTTAATGAATCTTTTCCGACTTACAACTATTTTCTTTCGGTTATTCGCTAGAAGCGCGGATTTTTTAAGTGTTTGAAAGTTCGCTGTAAAAGAAATCCCTAAATTGGATTATGTACGCGTTCGTAAACTAACTATTTACGTATCCATTAATAGAATTTTATTTTTCTCGTTTAAAGGAATTTATTTTGTGACAAATTTCGAAAAGTTTTTAATTAAATTCTACTGATGATCGCTTATAACCAATCAGAAGTTGTTTTGCATTTCGCATACGTTCGAGTTCTAGTAAATAACTATTTCAATGTTTCCCTTAAATGAATATAAAAAAATTTCCGACTTTTTTTGTTGATTAGTACTTCTTTTGTTTTCTGGGGATTTTGTGTTAAACTCGGTGTGTGAAAGGACTAATAGAAACTATTTAATCTATATATTACGACTTTTGTATTTTTGAAAAGATTGTAAAATAGTGAACGAAACTTAAATGATTAAATTGTCAGATTATTTTTAAAAATTAGTCTTAAGAATTTTTATTAATTCTGTTTGTCCGAAAAATTTCGAATTCCCTCTTTAAAAAATTTTAACAGTGATTCTTTAGTGTAAGTTATGTAGTAAAAAAAAGTTTCGATCAAGGTTACTGTTACTATAAATTCATTCTATCAGTGGATATCGTTTTTATGCAAGTGAAGTAAAAATAAATTTAATTTAAGGAAAGGAATCGATCATTAAAAAAAGTCGGAGTTTTTCATTTGGAAGCAAAAGATAGATAACGCTTTTAACGCTCTAGCCTTTAAAAAATTTTGAATTCATAGCTCACTGTAAAAAGGACTTAGAAATATGATGCTTAGATTTTGCATCAAATATAACAAAAAAATTACCAGGAAATTTTAATTCTACATTTAAATACTTTGATATTAACAAAAATTACTTGAATGATTAATGAAAAAGAAAATCTTATATTTGATCTCTAAACATTTTTTAGCAAACCGTTAAAACGTTCATAGCGAATTTATTTATGTAACCTGTGTTCTAATACTATCAACTTATTAATAGATCGTTCTGTTGCTTTTGTGTGTAGCGTAAAGCTAACACTTTGTTAAACATGCTCTTTTATTTAATGAGATATATCTTATTCTTTATGGGAAATTACTAGTGCGATAGATTTTGCTTAAGATCACTTAAGTATATTATACATAACATCGAAATCGTATCTATAACTTAAGCATCGAAATTTAAAATTAAGATTTCATAGTTATTTTGTAATCTCATTTATTATGGATTGTTCCCATTTGTTAAAACAATCAAAACTTTGGCTTGAAAAAGCGTCTTTTATGTAATCCAAAAGTTTAATTGCCATTGTTTTACGTTTAAATAGATTTGCCAAGTTATGTTGCAATGGGTTGCAGCTTGTAAATTGAAAAGACAATACTTCCTCAATCAGTATTTTTGCGGAAGGAAAATAAAGAATATTTGACTTAGTAAAACAAAGATTAAATAATTACATGAATTTATGCTTTTTTTTGTTAAGATTCTCAAAGTATTAAGTTAGAAACAAGTATAAGTAACTTCTATAGTGCTTTTCGATTTCAAAAAATAAATCCTATAATCAAAAAATTTATTTTAAATGAATTACAGATTTGAATCTTATCTACTTTGTTTGGAAACTTTCCGTGAATTTAAAAAGAGATCGCTGTAAGACAATAGAATGAGCAAATTTATTTTCTACGCTCTTTCAATTCCTGAATTCATACTTTAGCTTCGAAATTGTTAATTATTGTTCTCTAGGATATTAGATGTACTATTGTTAAAACAATTGTATAAGAAACAGAGAATTATAACTTTCTAATTTTTTATGCAATTTATTTCGCAGACTTCTGCTTCTTCCATCATTGCGACACTTAAATTACTGATTTTAGCTTGTACGGTTTTATAAAGACTTGAAGCTATCTATTAAGAATCTATAATTGCTTAAAAAATGTATTTGAATGAAAACCGAAGAGTTTGGTTTTTCACGATATTTATTCAAATTTCTAATGAATAAAATTAAATTTTAACTGTAGAAAATACTACACTAAGCTACCACTTTCATCTATAAAAGATTTGAAATTTGCTTCTTGTTTTCATTGAGAGTGTGTTTCCAGTCCTTTATTATTTTTTTCGACTCGTATTCTTAAAGCGTCGCTGCTTCTACGTTCTTTCCAATTTTGCAATATTTTGCACATAATCTTTTTTGTAGTATTATCTCCAAAAAAAATTAGTTTTTGAATGTGCCAAATATTATGGCGTTATTTGATCATCTTTATAAAAATTCCTGTTAGAGTATACTGTTGGTATATTTTACCCGTTTTCACTTCTAAGATTCGCTATGGATTTTATTATACGACAACTTTATGTTGACTGCTATCTTGTGAGAAAACGATCTAAAATTTTTTTATCTTCATGAATAAATTCATAGAAATAACATACATTTCTCGATGAATTTTATATTGTCTTGAAAGAGAAAAGTGCATTTGTTTGTAAGAAAAATAAGTTTATTGCTTTGTCAAAATTAGATGCTCTCTCTAAAACTGTCATCTTATATTTCTCTGACACTTGTTCTGCAGTTTTTTTAAATACTTCTAATTTTTAAATAACAAAATTCTTGACCGGCATATAGTTTGGTCAATATTTTCTTTGTTTCTTAGCCGATTTGGTTAAATGGCAATTTACCGGATGTATTGCTTAAGAAAATATTTTAAGCAGGTAATCAAAAATATGTATAAAAAAGTAGTTAAAAAAAAGAATGAACCAACAGAGGAGTTCCATCGCTACAAACAATTCTTTCAAAATTCAAACTCCACTCTTGATTTAATTTGCTTCATTTAAATTATAATTCAAGTTCTATGCTTATCTCTCTTTTTTTATATGCATTAAATGAAGCCATATTCTCCTAAAAGTTGTCTGAAAATGCAACTCAAATGTTAACAATCAAAATAACTTTCAGCCCCAAACTGGCTAACTTCCGTGCTGTGGCTGTATGGGGGAGATTTGAATCCGCATCATTATGCTAATGTGTATCTGGTTTTTCGAATGTAATTAACATAATGAAATAGCATGCGGAATATCAGGGCTTTAGAGGGTTTTAATGTTCCCCCTTTTCTATTCAGGGGTTGGAATATTTGTTAGGCTAATACAAGCTTTCTTATTAACAATGCAGTTTTAGGATTTGCTTTTGTTTAGCTTCGTTCAACATAACTTTCAAAAAGTTGCTCGTACAAGATACTTATATAGTATGCTTGTATGTCCGTTAAAAAATTATGCTTAGCGTTTTACTTTCGAATTTATAAGACTTAAAGTTAGTTTCAGCAGTAAAAATACTTTTTGGTATAAACACTAGACAATTTCTTCTTTCTTTTGTGTTTTAGGTAGTTTTTTACAATATGAATTTTTTATGGATTTTGTTCAGCTTGGACGTACGATATTTTTTATCTGTAACATTATAAATGGAAATAGAGATAGATTTAATGGCAGAGAAATGCTCAATCTTCCTTCTTTACTTTTTGTCTCTCCCTTTTCTCATCTTTTCAAAATGTAACTATCTGTTTTTTATTGCTTTGCAAAACTTATTTTCTGCATCCTTTTTTCATTTTCAGTAAATCCTTAGTTCTTCTTTCATTCAGATGATTGACTGTTTTAGTCTAATACAATTTGAATATTGTAAAGAGAAATAAAGACAGATTGACAGGCGACTATATTTGAAAAACACATCAAAGGTGTTATGTTTTTTTTTTTGTCAATGCAATGTGTGTTCACTTAATTTCTTTACTACACTATAAGAAATAATTCGATATTATCACAGATATCGCCAGAATAACTTCAAGTAAAAATAAGGCATTGTCAATAAAATCCGATTTATCGGAAAGAAAATTCTTTGCGCTTATTTAGATACTTATTACCCATATCGAAATTTGACTTTAACGTGTTCTATTTCAGTAGATACAAACGGAAACCTTTCATTATCCCCCAGATTTCACCAAAGAGATTTGCGCAGCTTCCAGCAGATGTCAAACCATCTCTTAATCATTCTGTAAAAAATGCATTGACAAGGCTTGGGTGTTTTGCAGATCGTGAAAACCGTCTCTGGTATTGATCGCCTTTATTTTTCTTTTGACTGCTTCGCAGGTCGAAGAGTGAAGGTAGAAAAAAAACATTTTATGTGGGCGTGCCTCTCACTACCAAAGTCGTGTGGTTTGACCCAGTCATACATCATGGATGAAGTACACTTCCCACCAGAAATAATAGTTACTTGCTTCGCTTGTCCACGGCCCTTTCGAAAAGTCAAAGTTTTTATGCTTGTAAAAAGAATTATGAGATTCTATTTTGTCTTATGTGCCTTTGGGAGAGCCATTTGTGCAAATATTGGACCTGAAAGTACATCTAATGATTGTTTAGCTAAGATATGCTCGTGAAGTGGTTTTTAGCCTAAATAGACATATATGACCTATTGCCTAGAAGATATCAAAAATATTTTCAATCGTTTATCTGAATGGCAGCAATATTTGTTTTCTGTTAAAGCGTATTTTTTGAACATGTAATTATTTTTGGAATTCATTGCCGTATTTTAAGTTATTTGCTCGACTTTGAATTCTCATCTTGTAGCATTGCTTCTAATTGGAGGCACTATTTTATCAGTATCTATTTATACTGAAATAATCCCAGAACGGTGAAACTTTATTTTTTTTTCAATGGAGAATTTTAGATTTTCACTTTTATCAGTATACATTGTCTAATCCTGTTAGTACAAATCAGACTTAGTGCTTTTTTACCTTTTGTGTAGTAGAATTACTGAAAAACAACTTTTAAAAGAGAAATATCTTCCGAAATTTTGGTTACATTTAATTTAACCAGGTTAGATTTTAATATATAAGAAGATAAGCACTAAAACTATAAATAAACACACAATATTTTCTCAAAAATTTACGTTTAGATTTCTTTTTGCGCAAATTTTGTTCATAAAAAAGTTCCCTACTGTTTTTCTTATAGAATTATAAAATCACTTTCCATAAATAGTTGAATTGTCAGAAAATTCAACTTTTGAAGCAACTTTTCAATTCAACTTTTGAACATGAACAAAAGGAATGCAACTTTTTAAACAACATGAATTCAACTTTTAAATCTTTTTTAGTACGCTGGTAGTAGCATTGTACCTCCTGAGATAAAAGTTAATAATGTCAAATTAAAAATTTCCTAAGAAACAAGTATTTACCAAACAGTTTTCCGTCTTATCAAAAATATACCAAAAACAGTTCTCAGCATATTAAAGAGTAAGTAATTAAGTCTAACACTGTACAAAAACGTTAGCCTTGCGGGGTGAGAAACAGAAAAAACTGCTTATGGTTTTAAAATTAATCAAGAAAAAATTCAATGTTAAAAAATCAATCGGAGTTTTACGTATAAAAGAATTGTAATATAATAATAAATCATCCTTATCAAAACAGGATGTATGATAAGTTCTGTAAAAAAAACAGCAACAATGTCTTACTTGAATATAATTATATCCTTGAATCAATACATTGTATAAAAATTTCCTGGAGTAATGAAAAATTTTGAATATTCCAAACTTTGATAACGACTGGCTTGGCCATTTATGTGGATAATGAAGTGTTGATATAAATACTATTAAAATTCTCAATGATGAGTCAATCAGTTTTTTGTACAAAGTAATTCTCTGCAATTTCTCTGTAAATAATCTTATTATTATTCTTACCCACATTTAATGGCTTAGTTTGGAGAGTTAATCTTGTTTGAAATTTCTCACTCACGATTAATTCGAAACGACAATAAAGTGGCATTAGGAGTCTTTTTATAATCCTTTTCTCTTATTATTTTTCATGCGCGTGTTAGACTTTTTCCTAAAGATAGGGTCAGATTTAAATCTAATTTCCCTCAACAAATTTGAAGGTTTCTAAGAATTACCTAAAAATCTCGGTGTTTTCTTTTCCGATTTGCATAATCAATGCTTTTTAAAGTATTATCCAAGTTATTCTTAAAGCTTACTGAGACTCATTTCCGTTTTTGTCCCTTGTTTATGTTTCTATCTGTTTCTTTATACGCTATTCGCATTTTGAATTTTTATGTTTACTACCACTGTTATTTTTTTTTCTACTTCAGCGGTGCAGTGATAAAATTAATATGAAATTTGCATAATGTATAATAATGTATAAAAAATATGAAGAATATATTAAAAAAAGCGTTTCTTTTAAAATATTGACTTCATAGATTCTGTTAAATAAATGGAATTGAAAAAGAGTATTGATTTTCTGTTTGGTTTTTTTCCTCATAAAAGAATATGAAATAAATAACAAAATAAATTAAAACTTTATGTTCTTGGATCCCTTCTTAAACTAATTGCTATTCTCTAAACATTTTTGTTTATTCTCTGTTTAAATTTTATTCCATTTTTTATTCTCATTCAACTTACCGTATTTGTTATAATAACGTTTCATCAGTTAAATATTTAGTCCTTTTAATTTTTTTTTGTTTCATTTATATTAAGATCTTATGTTGACCTAAAAATGTACTAATTAATTAAAATATCTGTAACAATATATCAGCTTATAAGCGATTTCTATTTTTTTAAAATTAATAAGATAATTTATACATGTATTAATTTTCCAGTGACTTAACACAGCTGAATTTATCGAAATTTACAGATTATATAGTTGCACTCATCTTTCAATACTTCAAGTGATATTCGTTCACTGTGGAATTGAAAGCCAAGGAGAGCCCGTTAGTATTTTAATACTTTATATTGAAATATCAACTTTCTATAGGAAACAAAGAAGTGCAAAAAAGTGAAAAGAGTGTTGATGTAGGTGGAAGCTGCTGGGAGCGCTCACCTGGCGTGTTCTCAGGCCTACCTAACGGGGAAAAAACGAGGCTTAGTGGAAGAATTTTTGCCCTCGACTGAAGCATGTCTAAGTTTGTGTACTTACTGCGATCCTCAACTTTAATCCTGATAACAGCAGGTGGAGTGGAGAAAGAGTAAAATGTTCCTTCTCACCTCTTCTTCTATCCTTCCTTTAAAATTTTCCTTTTTCTTTCTCAATGTGGTCCTATTATCCCAATTTCTATGATGTGCCCTCCAAGTTCTTGTTGACTCTCCACCAAACTGCTTCGGACGTTGGAAAAAGAGCGAGTGTTATAGGGCGATAAAGAAATTTAAGGCGACAGTAGAGCGAAAGAGAGAAAAAGAGAGAGAATAAAAGATTTTTATCGCTGCTGTAAAATCTTATCTTTTCTTCCCATAAACTTATGACGCGTACTTTTCAAGATAATGCAACGTAATCGCGTAACGATCGGTTTATTTTATAGACGATTTTTTACAAAGCCTATCTCGGGTGTTAAACTTCTAGCTGCCTTTACTGAATACAAATTTTGGTATTGATTTCGTTTTCTCAAGGGTCTTTTCTCTACTTTGTGTTTCTAGAAGCTTTTGGTTTTGTTTAAAGGGTAAATAGAGGTGAAAAGTGGCTGCAAATAGAATGAATAGGAGGCTCACTTTACGTTAGAACCGTTTTAGTTTTCACATAAAACCCTATTGACCGAGAGCGCAGCACTTCGGAGACATGAGAAAGTAAACACTTCTTCTTTCTTACCCTTACGTTTCACCTATCCTAAGAACTATTATTTCTATACTTCTTCCGATGTTTTTAAGAGCTTTGACAGCTTCGAGTTACCTTTCATGGTGTTTTCTCAATGGTCTTCCACGAATCCTGATGTTCGGTGAAATTAAATTTCAGGTTTCACCTTCCAAAGAGCAAATTTCTTTGCATAGATTTTTATTTTCTTCATTTACTTTACACTCTCTTCTAAAGAAATGTTCTGAATTAGTTTTCATTTTTTGGTGAAGGATTTTACGTTATGATTACCTTGCTTAGTTTTTTTAAAATTATTCAGGTGTTTTGCGGTAAAATATGCTTTTATATATATCGATAAACATGCTCTTCTTTACGACTGTTTACAGGAATGTAAACAAGTTTTTACTTACGACTGTTAACAAGAATGCAAACATGTTCTTACTTACGACTGTTTACAAGAAAACTCTAAAAATCAAATCAGGTTAAATACAACAAAGGTGTAAGTTTCTAAAAATAATATTTGCAATAAGAAACATAACCAGACATGAAATTAAGATGATTGAGTTTAGTAAAAGTAAATAGGTCTTGAGTTTCACACAAATGTCTTTAATCACTAATAGTTATATTGTAATAAGTGTTAACCTATTTAACCAAACAAGCCGAATGGAATTAAATCTAAAAATAATATATACCCCATACATTTAATATTATAATTGAACATAATTATAAATAGAGTATAGACTTGAACCTTTCGAGAATAGATCGCAATCTGTGGCCTTGCGGTCATCGACGCGAACTTGTGTCCGGAGTTGTCCAGTTTCAGATTCGAGTCTTGGTGCCACTGAAGGCCCGCCGTGAAGAGGGACTGATGAATGTTAAATCTATCGTGGCCAAAACTCCTCGTGTTGACGTTGTGTGGAAGTTTGAAGAATGGGAAGCCAGCTCAGGTGTCATCATGGTCGCTTGACCAAGGCTCAAAGATACGAGTTCTGTCCCCAACAACCCCAGCGTTGCTTCCAAATGCGATGTCAACAGACACACACTTGACCCTTTAGAAATGGGTTCTTTGGTCATAAGATGCCATTTAAAAGATGAAATGTTTAATACTATTTGCATTTAATGTTAAACTTTTATTCAAAACTCTGATCATTTAAAATGTATAAAGAGTTTCATAAAAAAAATCATTACTATTTTGTAAATCATTACTGAAACAACTTCGATGAAGAAGTTTACTTTGTAAGTATTCGAAATTTTTAGGAGAAGCCGGCGTCTACTTAAGAACTGTATAGACGTTTTCTAGAATAGAACACCTTTCAAATGCTTGCTCATTTACACTGCGAGTAATAAAACAAACAAATAAAAATTAATCAATTGTAGTTGAGAGCGTAAACGCCTTATGTTCTAACCGAACTCTTCTTCGATGCACGAAACAGATTGTCGAATATACAAATGGGTCAATGTTCCTTTTGACTTGCTTTCCAGCTCAAGGTCACTACGCGTTATAGCATCGATGAACAACAACTGTTCAACGCGCTGCTTTTGGCCATTCATTTTCTGTTATTTTCAATGTAAGTTCCGCTCAACTAGTAACGACAATCCAATGAACAAGAACATTCACTTCCTCTGATCAACAGAATGTGTAGATAAACGCATATTTTTTGAAACTAAGTTGAAAACATACGCCGTTTGATTTCATACAGACATTTAAGTATGAAGAGTAACTGTAGGTTAAGATTATTTTAAAGAACAATAAAATTGCAGTCAGAAGTGTTTTTAATAAGAAATGCACTTTTTTTTAACTCCTTTTCGTAAAAGGTATAAAGGGAGATGTTTTTGATACTTATCAGTTTTCACTTAAAACAGTTTTTTACATCAAAAATAATCACGAAATCTATTATTCTGAAAATGATCGAGATTTTCTGGCTAGAAAAACTCTATTTTAAGAAATGTTTAATACATTTTGGAGTTTGATTAACTCTAACAAAAGTAAGAAATATTTGGTTGCAGCTTTTTTTTTCTTTTTGTATTTTTATTTTATTGAAAATTTAAGAATCTATATTGTTCATAAGAGGATATTTAGATCTTTTACTCAAATATTGCTTATTTTTTACTTGATTTTGTTTTAAACTTCAAAAAAATTCCAACTATATTCCATAATCATCAATATAAAAGAAGTTTTGAAAACTGTTCTACTAAATCTGTTTGATGTATCTTGATAAAAACTTTCAAATGCGTATGTAGCATTTACCGCAATTTGAGCATATAGCAATTTTTCCCAATGACATAGATATATGTATTCGAAAAATTTCAGTAAATATCTAAATAAACTCAATTCTGTACGGTAATCAGGATAGTAATGATTAAAAGATTACGCTTTACATACTGCTCAGAACAATTACACTTTAATATTTAAAACAAATCGTAACATTGTGATATATTTCTGAGCAGCATATGGGATATTTTCACAATTTAATTAACTGAATGATAAATTGATATTATAACTGAAAACTACTTAGAAGACTGAGTAGTCTTTTTTTTCGGGGAAGGGGGTGGGGGTATATTCTAAAATAATATAATAGAAAATAAAGTGAGGGAGAAAGACTTAAAACATTCTTTCCTACAGTCCTACAGTGCAAAAATATTGTTTCACTTAGAATCTTAAATAAGCGATAGCCTTTTTTAGAAAATACTTAAATTTTAATAAAATGCATTCTCTAGTTTGAGTGACCATTTCTCTTTCCACGAGAGAACTTTTAATAAAAAGTTAAAGGAAGAACTGAAAAACAGAGAAAGAGTTATATATTCTTTTCTCTTTATTATTACTCTAAAAAAGGTTTCAAATGAAAGACTTGTAAGGATTCTTCCTTATTGTGGTTGTTTTTCTTTAATCCTTTTGTACTCCAATAAATATCTACAAACTTAAAATGTTTTTAAGGAAATTTTCACACAAAAAAAAATCTTCACAAAATAAAAAAATAGTGGAAAATGATAAGGTGCTACTCTTATCTGCAATCCCAGAACTTTTTATTTAAATGGTAAAAGATAAAAAAAAATACAAGGAGGATAAACAAAATGTCTACAAACCTCCGCATTTAACCCCAAATCACTTAAGAAACAAACATTTATCACGTGGTTAAAAGTTTTCCACATTTCTTCTCCGATCACACAAACACACCCATCAAAAGTAAGTAACGCATACATTAGAGCCTACTCTTTTCTGTCATTGTATTTCCGTGGTTTGTGTCAAAGTAAGCCTTCTGTCGTTTTTAACACTGAAAACACGAAAGGAATTGTTAGCTTTTGTTTGCTGCCCCCTCATTTGAATACAATTACGTCTCCTCCTATTGTGATCCGATTACAGCTAATAGCCAATCAATGCTCTCTCTTCCTCCGACATTCTTAACTTTTCCTATTCCGATTCATCTCTCGGAGCGCCTTTTTCAGGCGCTAAGTACCCCGCGCCTTCTCTTTCCGAAGGAATTTGTCTTTACTATGGAAAAGGATTCATCGGCGAAATGTTTACTCTGCGCATCAACAACAGAAGGATTGCATCACTCCCGTTTTCTTCTCCGGAAAATCTTTCTATCACTCGAAAATGATTCTTTCGTTCTTTCTTTCCAACATTCTTTTACTATTATCATTCGTTATTTATTTTAACTTACGAACTTTCCGTTTTTCAGTTTCAACAAACCGAATGCGCAAAATTAAGTAAATATATCATTACAAATGCCTTCCCCTTCCTCCATTTAGAGAATTCCTCTAAAATTAGCTCTCTCTCTCTTTCTCTTTCACTTTCGTAAATTTATTTGAAGTAAACTATTTTTGTTTGTTTGTTTGCATTTGAAGAAATAACAATATAACAAGACTTTAAGGTAATATTGCGGTATTTAACTACAAAAAGTATTGGCGTATAATAAATAAACAAGAAATGGTTCTATAAAAATAATGAATACTGAAAAGTATTTTAAATTAAATCTTGTCCTATTTAGAAATGTGTTTCTTTGTAGTTTTACAAATTTTCCTTTCCCACAAACTTATTTCATCTTTAATGATAAGAATTACTGAAATTTTATGTGAAATTTGTATAACATCTGAAAAATATTTTTCGTTAATTTTAATACGAATACAAAATTAAACATTCAGAGAGAGTTTTGCATTTTATTATCAGTAATATTTTCAAGAAATATGTGAATAACTGAACAACATCACATGTATGCTCAAAGAAAGAGATAAAATTGAATTTAATAAACAGTAGATTTTCTTATCTTTCAAGTAAGGGTATTTATTTATTTATTTTTATTTTGTTTAGTTACTCATTGTAATATAAATTTGGAATAAAACTTTAAAAATTAACCTTTGAACTTAAATATCTTTTATACGCATGAACGTTTTATTATAATCCTTTACATAGTCTTTGTAGGTATTCAAAGTAGTAAATCGGACTATATATATACGAATTCATTTTGAATGTATTCATTTGTCACTTCAGATAAAAGTTATGGAGTAATTGAGTTAAAGTTTATGTTCTTTTTAGAACACAGATATATATTTGTTTGAATCCTGAATTTGTCTTTATGAGATTCTGAGAATGTATTCTTTCTGAAATCTTATCTTGTTTTGAATTATGATAATACCGTGCTGTTATTGCATTTGCAATAAAAAGATGCTGAATTATTTATCTTGCCTACATTTGTTTTGGGGAACTGTGTCGAATGCGAAATTAAAATGATTACGGAATAGCAGAATTTTCTCAATTCAGCGAAAGCTTTAAGGTATTTCATCCAGAATTTGGTTTACATGCAAATAAAAACAGCAGCTTTAATGCATGCTGCATGTACGAAAAGATGTAAATATTTACTTCTTAATTTTTGCAAAGCTACCTGTTTATGATTCATTTACAGATATCTTTACAAATTAGGGATCGATAATTCCCCGATATAAGTACTGAACATTAAATTATGCTGCACACCTGCTAATGTTATAAATTATTTCTATATATATTCTTTTTGATCAAGAATTAGAAATAAATATTTCTTGTAAATACTACTTTTTGTTTTTTAGTTTACAAGAAATCCCATTTATAAACTCAGGCATACACGTATTTGCAATAATTACATTAAATATTTTATCTCCTTATCAAAAGTATAAGGCATGTGATCTCTATAGATAAAAAAAGAAACAACTATATAATACTGCAACTACATAATCTGCGAATTTCAATAAACACTGCTGTGTTAAGCTACTGAAAAATTAATACATGTATAAATTATTTTATTAATTTAAAAAATAGAAATCGCTCATAAGCTGATATATTGTTAAAAATATTTTAATTAGTTAGTACATTTTAGGTCAGCATAAGATTTTAATATATATAAAATTTTATATCATAATATAAAATTTTACTGGGACTATCCATTTGAACTCTATTTTGCTTTAACACACACATTTCGATTTCTTTTTAGGTAAAGGCGGGGGTATAAAATTTCAGCAGAGACAGAAACATTTTACCTGAAAATTATACTGACATCAGAACTCTAATTGTCTTTGGACACCTTCATTTGTTGATTTAATATTCTTAATATGAATATGAAAAC